>CM035592.1:92695138-93295138 GCA_020423425.1 Chrysopa pallens
ACTAAATTATTAATTGAAGCTGGCGCTGATGTGAATCATATATCTGGGCATGATGGAGATAGCGCTTTGCATATGGCAGTACAAAATAAAAATATCGATATTGTAAAATATCTATTAAAATATTCAAAAATAAATATTGATCAACAAAACTTTGGAGGCTATACCGCTTTACATAAAGCTGTTGCCGAAGAAAATACCGATATTTGTAGAATACTTCGTGCCTATAATGTAAGAAATAAAGTTATACTGCATTTACTATGATCAAAACCAAACTTAAAATAAATCACATTGAATATTTAGGCAGATCCAAATATACCAAACAATGATATGTGCGTTGAAATAAAACAAGAAAATGAGGAGGATGAAGAAGATTTAGAAGGAGGAATGACATCAGTTCAATTAGCATTGCATAATCAAGATGTAAGTTTTCAAATTTTAATGTTCTTTTAATATAAGAAATAATTTATTAGATATCTAACTAATATTATAAATGTAAAAATAAGTTATATTTATTTATTGAAAGAGAAATTAAACTCTATGATCTCCAAAATATCTAAACCAATTTCAACAATACTTCGTAGACATGCAGAAGTGGTTATTGGGTGTAACGCAGGCTACTTACTTCCCTATGTACTTGTAAAAGTGGGCGAAAAAAGAAAGTTAATAATTTCAGTTGAATTGAAGTTTTCCGCAGACGGATTAAGCTAGTACAGCATACAATTCAAAAAATAAATTTGTCTCGTTTGAGGATTTAGTTACAGATTTCAAAGGAAAACATGAACATCCTCTTGAATTGAGTTATGCGTTTATTTTGACTAAGTAGTTCACTCTTCTAATTCTTGTTGCTAACCTGAGTCAATTTTACCCAAATTAAATAAACCCATTAGGGATGTTGACTAATTTTCTAAATTGATTTCTTTTTATAAATAAACCCTTAATTAACTTTTTTTAACTAACATATGGCCTACATATGACAACAACGTAAGATATTCTTATAAGAAATTCTGATGCTAGACACACGCCATCAGATTTTCTGATCAGAAAAACTGATGTCTTATGTAAAAATCTTACTGTGTGCGGGGTCTAATATAAAATACATGTTATTTAATTACATCAGATTTTATGATGTGCGCCCGCTCCAAGTCTCAAACCTAAATACAAATTTCTTTTAGTGTTTTACATAAGGTAATTAAAAAATGCACTATTTTTTAGTTTTATATGCTTTTTTAAATTCATTGGAATAATCAAAATTTATTTGACAGATAACAATTTTAAATTATCTCTGTTTTACCATCAACATTTTCATATACTATTTAGTTATCAAAACAAATCTTTAAACCAAGGGTACAGCATCTTCTTTTCGTCTTCAAGTTATTCACTATATTAGCTGTCCACATATCCTATACCTGTGACATTTTTTAATAAAAATTATGATTTAGAATTCATTGGGTAAGCAGTAAATATTGTTGTATTGTTACCTATGATTCAAATTTATGAAAAAATCGTATGATTGTTTTTTACAAATAAATTTTTGCTCATTGTATTTACATTTTATTTTTAATTGAAATAAAGGTAAATATGTTCTTTTGAAGTGAAACTTCTTTACAGAGGGTAAAATTCAAGGATTTGAGGCGGAAAAGGGGAAGTAGTACTAGAGGAGAAGCGAGTGGGGGGAATCGCTTGTATAGCAAGACGAGCAAGCCTTATATAATTTGTAAAATATAAAATTTATTGAGTTTTGGCCACAATTTTCTTTAATTTTTGACATACTTCATATTTGATATACGTCAAATCAAAAATATCAATTGCTTTTCTTCATAGAGAACAAAATATTGTTCTTCTCTATTTTAGGCTGTAAAAAACGCTTGTCTCTACGTTTGGTCGCCTCTACACCCTTAGCCGCTTCATTATGGTGAGGCCTATTGTCTTATGAACTGTAAAAAGTTGTAATGATTCACTATGTATTTTTCATTTAAAAATTGTGATTTAGAGTATGCAGCGAATAGTTGTTACCTATGATACAAGTTTGTAGTGTTTTTAGTTTACTGGTTGTAGAATCTTGTATTTTATACGTTGAATATTTTTATATTTAATGAAATATTTGAATATTATAAATATATGTACACGTGCTATAAGTTGCGTGGCTTAAAATGTACTCGTCGTATATTTAGTGGTGTTGTGTTGTATAGCTACTCGTGTACTGTTCGTGCAGGTGCCATGTTGTATGAATGGCTACTTGTGCACTACTGTTCGTACATATAATAATAGTATAATACTAATAATTCGTGTGTTATGTACAATTTGTGTACCACTTGCACGAAGTTTACCGATGGGTCGGCGAACTGGTCTACAAATGAAATCGCGTTTTAGAGTCGACGCTTTGGTGAGGGTTCCATCTGACCTTATATGTTTTATTTATTTTTATTTAAAAAAGTCAGGTAGGTGCCACTACAAATTTATGAAAAATTCATATGATTGTTGTTTACAAACCAATTTTTACACGTTGTGTTTACATTTTATTTTTAATTGAAAATACGGTAATAATGTGTTCTTTTATTTTACTTATATAATAGTTTTTATCTGAAAAATCTGTGATAAGATATAATTAGTAAAATATAAAATTAAGTGAGGTACGGATAAAATTTTTGCACGTTGTGTTTACATTTTATTTTTAATTAAAAATACTGTAATAATGTGCTCTTTTATATTACTTATATAATAGTTTTTATCTGAAAAATCTGTGATAAGATATACTTAGTAAAATATAAAATTAAGTGAGGTTTGGACACAATTTATTTTAATTTTTGACATAAATTCATATGTGACGTACGTCAAAATCATAACTATTAATTGCAATTCTTCATAGGAAACGAAATATTGTTATTGTCTATTTTAGACTACAAAAAAGCGCTAGAATTTACTCTATTAAAGTCTCACTCTTAAGTAGGATCGAGCGTAGATACTAGAGAAACCACAGACATAGAATATATGAACAGCTAGTTCTTTGAATAACTTGAAAAGATACAGTGATTTTAAAAGGTCTCGATTACAATATCCGTGGCGCCTCGATTTTTTTTATGGATTTTGGTAAAATAAGACGAAAATGAAGAATAATAATTTTCGAGTTTTCGTCTATTTTTCGAGTTATCCATGGGTAGTTTAATTACAGGCTGCACGTAGTGGCCAAAAACCAACCCGACCCGTGCAAACTACACCCAACAAATCCATGGATTGATAACAGTCGGAAATGGCGTACATGTATTTTTAATAGTTGTATTAAATATACAAATGTTAATTTTTTTTTTAAACAAATTAAATTTCGGTTATTTATACTCGAATTGTGTTTAAATTATGGTCATTTAACAAAAAATAATAATTAAATCTTGTAAAATGTTTTAAATTGTGATATTTATGTGAAATAAGCACGATAATTTCTAAAAAACAGTGTCGAAAACTCGAAAATTGGTATTCTTCATTTTCGTCTTATTTTAGCTTGTTTTATCATAATTAATTGTCAAATCGAGGCGCCACGGATATGCTTCTCTCCCCTTTAAAAGGGTTAAAGATTTTTTTGAGAACTAAATAGTAAATGAAAATGTTGACGGTAAAACAAAGATAATTTTAATGATAATTTATAATTTTTATCTGTGAAATATATATTTCATTATTTCAATGAAATTAAAAAAACATATACAAAGAAATTAATATCCTTTGTTCATTTTTAACTTTTTTTTTTCAAATATTATTTGAATATATATTACCTTTTTCTTTACTAGAAAATATAATTTTTTTTATATAAAATAAGTAAATAAAATATTTATATTTCGTCATAAAAGTCTGTATTATTATATTTATTGTAAGACAAGGCAACACCATCTATTTTCTATGTAAAACACTAAAAAAAATTTGTATTTATGTTTGAGTCTTAAGTATAGGTCTATAAATGGTAAAAACAGCATACTATGATTACATAGATATTGTTGACATGCATAATACATTGTGAATATTATACCAGGGTAGATAATTTTTGAAAACAAAAAAATTACAGTAGAATGAAACCAATTGGAAACGGAAGATAATATGATAAAAATGAAAGGAAAAATAAATTACGGGCGATCTGAGTTCGGGAAGTATGGAAGGGGTGAGTTTTTAAATTCGGTTTATCTGAATTTCCGGCAAAACTACAAGTCTTATGGAAAAAAGTTAAATGGCAAAGTTGTAGGTAATAAAAAGATCTAAAGCTTTTATATTCACACTTTTTTTAAATAACCTCAAAATTTATGCGAAAAATTCAAATAACCAAGTTTTTGGTTTTTTATTTTTTTTCTCCGAAATTTGGTGAAAACTTACCTTTTTATGTAAATACATTGTAATTTTTTTGATTTAAAATATTTATTTTTTCATCTTATTTTGAATAAATATTGAAAAAGCACCCTAATTTTCAATCGAAAAATTTTGAGATTATGTGAAAAAAGTGTAAATACAAAAGTTGTAGATCTTTTTATTACCTACAACTTTGCTATTTAACTTTTTTCCATAGGACTTGTAGTTTTGCCGGAAATCGAAATAAACCGTGTTTTATCCTTAAAAACTCACCCCTTCCATACTTCCCGAACTCAGATGTTTCCTTCAACTTGTATCATATTATCTTGCGTTTCCAATGGGTTTTATCCTACTATAATTTTCTTCTTCTTTTTATCATTTTTTAAGGCTTCTACTCTAGTCTATATAGGATTGTTGCAGTTACAATTGTGTGGATTTTGGATTTTACAATCAGACAATTCGTCTGTGTAATAAATTTTTAAATTTTATAACAATTAGTATTATAATAGAGAGGGATTTATTGGAAACTTGTAAACTTTACAGTTTAAATTCAAAATTTTGTGAGTACTTCATCTAAATATCAACTGTATTCCAAATCCTTAACCGAATCACTTCATCAGTGATATTCGTTAAGCATTTGATCATTAGTACTGGCTATCCTCCTTACCAATGGTTTTCCATACAGTTTGTACAAGGTGAATACTGGCAAAGTTCCTAACAAAGTCACCTATAGTTGCACAGTTCCTCTTCACTTCGTATGACTCATCCTTTTATTATTTTGATTTATTCTGTATAATATATGTATTGTTTAAGAAAGAATGAATAAAGATTAAATTTAATTGATTGAAGTTGTGAATGTTAAATTATATATGTACTTTAATATTGGCTTCCCTTTTTGTGCTAAGGAAAATGATTCTGTGGACAATCGATATGTATATTTATAAATGCCTGGACTGCATATTTAGAATATTTAATTAATGCTAATGATTATAAATAGCTCAAACTCTAAATACCTTTTACCCTTCGATTTTATATTCAGATTGTTGCTGTAACTAGGAAAATTTGACATTTTTGTGATTATGACATTGTTACTCCCGATGCTATATTTGAATAAGTATTTTTCAACTTATTGATGTTACCCAAATTGTTTAAATTGCAATTCTATACAATAGCTAAGTTAGTACATTAAAGATGGTAGAAACTCGATTAATAAAATTTGGAATAATTTTTATCTGATTGTAGATTTTGAATATTTTGAAACAAGAACCACAACTGTATCATCTCCATGAAGACGATGACGATGAAAATATTAAAATAGAAATTAAAGAAGAAGAAATCGAAATGACGGAAATCAAACCATACGTTCTATATTTGGATGATTTAGCAGAGATATGTGATAGCACCAATTTATGGGAAAAATTAGCAGAGTTTTTCGATTGCCATGATTTTGTAGATGTCTTTAGAAATACATCAAGTCCTACAAGAGCAATCATAAATTATAAAAAGGTGTAGTTAATAAGCTTATTCTTTTTATTAAATTAAATGAATTTTAATATTACATTTTCTTTAATTCTTTTGTTTAGCGATCTGCATTTTATTTTCATGTTTGGAAAATACAAATGATGATATATTTTTATAAATTTTCGAAAAATTTATTAGGAAAAAAGTTCTGAAACCTTTTTAAATAGTTCATTTACCTTTAATTTTTTTTTTGCAAGTTCGATTTTGAAAAAAAAAAAATGTTTTTTCAAAAAGTCAACTGTGATTTGTTTACTTCCAAAATTATGAGCATACTGATTCATAATGTTGTGTTTTAACACAATCTGAAAGAAAATTTGAAGTAATTAAAAAAAATTTTATGATTTTACTAGTATTATGTCTAAAATAAATTAATTATCTTTATATTTTTAGTAAAAATTTATGAAATTTATATAAAAATTAGGTGTACGCTAAGAAAGTATTTGCCATTTCGTGCTTTATTTTTTAAACTCCGATTCCGTAAAAGAAAGAGATAAAGATATAAAAACCTTAGGTTATTTTAAATAAAAATTAAATATTTATACTACTATTTGTTTTTGTGGAACAAGAGTCAAAGAATAGAGACTCATAGAAGCTCCAATAAGTCCAATTTTTGTGTATTATAAAAACTTTAGTACTTACCCAGACCACCAGTTCGCTATACCTTATCTATGTCGGTATTTAATCTGATTTGATGGGTATAACTCAGCATTGAATGAGTATCTATCTGTAGTCTTGTCTTGAGAATATCAGTTGATTTTTTTTTTTTAAATTTAAAATACTTGGGAATGGGTTTTAAACGGATATATGATAAGCTTTAAAAAATTGGCATATGGAGGTTAGAATTTTTAGATATTGAGTGAAAGCAGACACTTAATACTCAAGGGATCTGACACTTTTTAGATTTTAGGCAGTTTAAGAAGTTCTGGCGTTGGTAATTAAATATTGAACAGGCCAAGCGAACGTGGTGTTTGCAACGCAGGTATCATAGACATACTTTGCACTTGGCGATTTTTGATGGGGTTAAGATGTTTGGGAAGGTTGTAATAGGTGAACCGTAGGCGATAAGGGGTAACAATCTGTTGTCGGCCTTGGAGTTGTAGCTTGTGGAACCAGGGAAGTAGATTTGGCGTAGATTGTATTGGCCAAATCTACTTTTTTGATGCTCGTCTTTTAGTAATAATGGTTTGGTCCAATTCAGGCTTTCATTCACGCAGTAACAAATCTTTGCACATTAAAGCAATGTCGGATGCAGGGATGCAGGTGAGAACGCATAGTCGCCCACCTGCATCCGTGCATCCGATATTGTAATACTACCTTTGGCGTGTTTAACCACTATCTCGTTTCCTAATATAACGATGTTAGAGGGGCACTAAGTAAATGAAATGAGAAAATTTAAATTAGCCTGTACAACATATACTTAATATTCTGTATGAAACAGGATTGTGTGGGATTAGGAAATTTAGCGGAGATGGCTAAAAGAAGAGTTTTGACGTTAGTTATAATTAACGCATTCTCTATATCCTAATTTCAATGTGCGTGAGGGCTTCAATCACAGTAATGCATTCCGAAGAAAAAATTAAGAAGTTTTTATCAAGTTTAAATTCGCTCTTGTAGAGAAAATTACAGTCGTAAAAAGCAGTTCTTACGTTTAGAGAGCGTAAGATTTTTGAGGCGTCAGTATAAATATATTGGAAATTGCAGTAATTTGTGTGGATGAACTCCACCAAAAAAAAAAAAAAAAAATCAAGTTGGAATAAAAAGGATTATTTTCATCCTGCTCATTCAAGCTGCAGTTGTCGTTGATGGAAGGCGCCAAAAAATTGATTGAGCAAGGGAATGTAAAGTATGGTAAGGTTGGGGATGATTATTACGGGAAAAGTATTTTGAGAATAAATTTTCTTGCAAGATAGAGTCTCTGAATGTGCAATGAAGAAACACCTGCCTTTACAAGAAGAAAATTGATTGCGTAAGAGCGCATTTGTTCGTGGGAGGCACGTATGGCTTGGAATTGAACACGATCCAGGATAGATGAAATGGAATGAGGAATTGATAGTGGAAAGGGTAGTGGTGGATGAAATTTCAAGGACACTTTACTCGAATTAAACCCGTTGCGACATTTCTTCTAGCTACATCTAAAGAGCGAGAGAACGAGTTAATGACAATATCGTCAGCATATTGGAGAAATTTAATATCGGGTGCAATGCTTCGGATTTCAATGGTGTATAAATTAAACAGAAGGGGCTAAGAACAGCGCCTTGTGGAAGACCCGTAAAAACTGTTCTGCGAATTTCAGGACTATGGCGAAGAAGAGTGATTTGTCAATAGTGAAGAAGGTTCACTATATATTGAGTCCGTCTTTTTGGTGCGTTGAGGCACTAAAGTCGATTTGCAAGGAAGTCAAAGAGAACATTATCGAACGTACTATTGATATCAACAACTGCAATGAGATATTCGTTTTTGGTTTAGGAGTTACATCAAACTACTACTTATTGCTTAATGGAACCCGAATTGAAATGATATTATGACGCTTACTCCACCACTCCAGTCGGATTTTTATAAGTTGTACCATAATCTTTAGGAAGGGAAGTATTTTACCTTCAAAAGTAACTACTACCGTTGTAGGTTTATATATAACTTCCTATGCCTGATCAGGATCTCAGATATGCTTAGAGAGGCGGTAGACTTTTTGGACCTTGCAAGGGGATTTAATATAGGATATCAGGGTTTCATCATCAATAGATTTTTCGATGTTTCGAATTATTCCGGTTCTGGTGACGCAGATGGAGGGAATATAGACGTTTAATTGGAGTTCAAAAAGGATATTATTTGTTGTGAATGCATTGGCAGATGCAGCACGTTTATACATGAGACAAATTTGGCACTCTGGCTAGACTGTCAATTTTGGAAATATCAGATACTTAGTGCTTGTGTAAAAGGATGTCTAATGTTAAAGGGTAAAGACGTTTGAAAGAATCAGTTGCGGGTTCGAAATATACTTGAAATGGTACAGGGGACTTTAATGAGTATTTGAAAGAATATGAAGTTTTGTTTGGGAATTTTATCAGTTGGTAATTCGTTAGGGATTATAGGTGTTGTGGGCTGTTTTTAATATTAACTCTTGGTGTATTTATACCGGGTTGTGGGTTATGGTTTGGAATAAGTATTTGAGGTGATAAAATAGGAGGAGATACCAAAGGGAAACCATTAGGATCATTACAGGAATAGATGCCTTCAGGTCTAATAGATTTATTCGCGGAGGAAGAACTATAAACTAATAATTTCTCGCCAAAACGGTGAATATTAATTATTAAATTCAATGGATTAATCGACAAATGTGGAAAATAATTTACTTTTAAAATTTATACGTTTGCTGGAATTCCATTGACAGAAAAAACACATATTTAATAAATGTACGCATAACAACTAAACCACCGCGACATTCAATTTTCTAATACACTATTCCATTCATCTTATCAATGATTACAGATATCCATTCTTTGCCGATATTGAAAAGCTATTACCACGTGTTTTTTTTCCATTTTGTTAATATGGTATAATGATATAAAAAAATTTTCTTAAAAAAAAACCTAACTAATGTTCGTGAAAGCCGATTAAGAATAGTTACTACAATAGTTTATTATAAAGATCTTATCGTTTACAAATAAATATATGTATGTCCATCATCGTATCTCTAATTGATTGTTTAACAGTTTGTTACATAACAAATCATGTGGCCGCAGACATATATTATATATAGAGTTAATTTTTTTTTTCGTTTTGTTACACGTAATTGATTTTAGAATTCCATTTACAAAAATAAAATACAATAAAATGAAGCTCAGAAATTGTTTTTAACAAATTTTTAATGTAATAAATTTCTTTTTAAGGAACTTTTTGTTTCCATCCTAAATTATTTTATACTTTTTTTTATTAACAAAAAATTAAATATCTCGTTTTTCCCTCTTCTTGATAACAATTGCAATTTTTTATTCAATGTAAAATTCTTAAAATATATTTTTATATGGCTCATTCCGAATCCAATAGTGGGCTATCGATCATACTTTTATTAGCTTTATATTTATTTTTCACGTTTTTAAACTTGTTACTTAAACTATTAGCTTATAGTGAAAAATACACGTAATGGCGTAATTCTGATGTCAAATTATGTTTAATCGTTCAATTGTATAGATGTTCTATTACCATTGAAATTTTATCTCGTTCTTAGCTTTTAACGGCCTCGGTGGGCCAATTCCATTATATGCAGTTCACCAAGGTTATAGATTCCATTCCCACAGTCTCCTCAAAAATTATTTGTCGCAATGGGCATTGGTTTTTGAAGAGAGGTTGGTAAAAAATGCGTAGAATTGCGCCTTCGTTTACTGCTACTACTATTGTTTTAAATTTCAGTTTCTTTGAAATTGAATCATAATCATATTCCATATGATTCAGAGTTATTAATATTAATCCTAAAACTCTTATTGTTTTAGGATTATATTAAAATAAATTTATTATTATATATAATTTTATAATATATAAATATATTTTTTAATTTTTAGGCTGAGGTAACCTTAGATGTTGTTAGACAATTTCAAGCATTTTTGAAAGATCCAGTAGAAGGTTCTAAACTCGATGAAATCATTGGTCGACTAACAATTTAAATTATTATATTTGGTAATTATAAAGTTTATTATTATTTTTTAATGTAATATTTACACAAGTCATTATTTTTTGGCGTCATTTAGATCATAATTTGTATTATGTCTATATCTTGCTGATATTCGTTTAAAGATCGGATATGAAAATTGGTTTATTAACTCAGAAGCTAGAATTATGAAATTAGTATTGCTTTATATCATAAAAAAATTTTGTATTCCAATTTTTTACTTAATTTTTCTTTAGAAAAATCACATGAGCCGTTTGGAAATTGTAATTTAATTGAACACAAAAATTATATAAAAATAAATTCCTTTTATTAATTCTAAACGTTACATATGAAAGCTAACCAGAAACTGAAATATAAATTTAATCTAGCTAAAAATATCAAATCCTTCCATAGCCAACGTCAACTTGTTCATATAATACGACAACACGCCTTCATGATCTCTAACGAAATGAATCCATTCCATAGGTAACTTGAAACATGTCCATACCATTACACAACAGAAATCAAATAAAATTAACCCAATTTTCTCCTTTTAACCTTTAAGAACTCAAATCTACCATTAATTTTTTATATATACCTAGTTTAATTTTTCTCGGCATTGGTGAAAATAATTACAAAATAATTGTTTACAAGAATTAGAACCAACTTCAAAAAAGTAAAAGCTAATTTTAAATTAAAAATGTTTATAAATAATTTCCTTGTCTTCCAATCGTATTCTTTGTTTAAAATTAAGTAGTTTCAAGCACGACCGACTTTGAAAAGTAATTGGTGACAAAGAAATTATTTATAGAAATTTTTAATTTAAAAGTATTATTTAATTTTTAGTTACTTTTTTGGAGTCCTTTCTATTTTTGCAAAAAATTTTATTTGTTTACTTTTTAGTGTTGCATTCATCCTCTAAAAATTTATCTTTTGGTTGATATAAAATCACTTAAAATGTTGTTTCCCGATCTTCTTTCTCTTATTGTTGGAATGTTTTCTTCAAATTTTTTATGGAATCTCGTTCCTTCTAAAAGAAGGATCATCAAAATCTGACTGCTTTGTAAATATGCAAACGAACGAACATAGAACTAGCATAGAACGAACATAGAACTACCTTCTTTTTTATTTTATGTCCGTTAAAACATTTTTTAATTGATCCACAAATTTAGGATTATAAATGGTGGTGGACATATATAAAGACAATTTTTTTCTCGATTTTTCTGAGCCATCATCAGATCGTGACTTTAAATTTTTCAAACATAAACAAATTTTTTAATTTGGTATACAATTAATGAAGTTGGTTTGACGGTTTTTGTGGTCGGTTGGGCCATTATAGGATCGATATACTGTACTTAAACACAAAAATTATTAAAATCGGTTTATAAACAAAGAAATTTCGCGTGAATATACAAATTATTTTTTCTTTGTAGTTAATTTTTTTCTGAAAATTTTTTTTTACTTTTGAGTGTTGTGGAATTTTTTCCTAAAATGGGACCATTTCTAGAGTATGTCCTTTTAAACAAAAAACGATTTTTTTAAAATTCGTTCATTATTGACGAAACTATAGGTAAGCATATAAAAAATATATACAGGCATACATAGAACCTCCTTCTTTTTGAAGTTAAAGTAATTTTTAACCGATTAAATTAAAGTAAAGTAATTTTTAACCGAAGCAAATTAAATTTCATTAAACACATCACGTATACATTTTTTTATTGTAATTTTGACTCTATTTGGAAAAGACTAAGTACGTACGTATATGTACGAATTGTTTTTTGTAAGCGTTAAATTGATATAGCTCTTGCTTGAAGATTCTATTTCGGCAGTATTTTTCATATTTATTACCATTTCCGCGGAAATTAGAAAATAGACTTGTTTCATTTTTTTTTTTTGTTTTTTTGTTTTTTTTTAATTTTTTAGGAATATAGTTTAAAAATAGCAGTAGATTCTGATCTTTGAGATTGAAAACATATAAATAGAATAATTTTATCTGTTATTAAACCATTAAACCATACTATACAGAAGGATTTTCGCTTGTGAGAGTGAAACTTGGTTGCCATTGGAAATACGAAAAATATGCATTTAATTTGTGTAAATGTGTTTTGCTTGCCTGAATTTTATTCCATATTTATATAAATTTTATAAAATTGAATATTAATCTATTTTCGTATTTTTCCGACACATTCCAGGAATGTAATAAGACAAAAATGATTAATTCGAAAATCTACAAGATAATTTAATTTGATCACTTCAATGTTCTATTTCGGCATTATTATGTTTTATTTTTAAAAGGAAATATTTACAAGCCAAACTTTGTTCTGAACAATAAGGGAAATATATTCAAATTTTTATTTGATTTATGGACGTATAAAATATATTTTATCACAAGTCTTACTCTACGAAAGTTTTTTATATTGTTTGAAAGCTTACAAACAATTTTTCTCTGTAGTAACTTCTCAAATTCTCTTTTAGGATGAGGGTGATTTGAAAGTTTCATCATCACTTTTTTGCCATTATTCAAAAGTCAAAATTTAATTTTATTGAAAAATAAAACAAATTTTATTTTGGAATATACTTAAGAGCACGATTCGCCAAAAATGAGACATCTATAGTAAGACTTTATATTCTTGAATGATTGCTTAATAAAATTAAAATCGACAATTTGTAATAAAATTTACAAATATAATTATATAAAATCGTAATATAAAAAATCGAATCCTTCTTGATCATAATGTTTATTATGATTAATTTTAATTAATGACATCTTTTGTGTAACATAAAATGATCAAAAATTTGATTTAACCCAATGAAAACATGCGTACAAATAACTAAAAAATAATGCTTATATTTAATGGAAAATTATGTTGATATTCCATAGTTGTTTATATTGTAATCTACGCATCACATATTTTGGTTTTATAATTTGATAATATTTGAAATTACAGATTTCGGACAACTACTGAATTGAGAAAGTGCTACACATAAGTTTGTACGAAGGATATAAAATTCTTTACTTACGTGGAATCTTACGTAATTCAAAATGAAATGATTTGTTCAAGAAAAAGTAATTGTGATTGCAACTAAATTAGTAAAAAAAATTCGCTACAAATTTAAAAAAAAGTAAAATTTGATTTTTGTATAATTTTAATTTTTTATATAATATAATATTATATTACAATATAATATTTTTTTTTTTTAATATAAAATGTAAAAAGTATTGTTTTAAAAAATATATAATTAAAAAAGACATATGCCGTTTCTTATTTTGAGTTTTAAGTTTAACTCACAGAGAACTTTGTTTGCTGAATATTGTAAGAAATGATAAGTAAGAGGTCATTCACTCATAATATCATCCACAAACCACGTTAAACGTTTTCCGTACTTTTTTAACACTTCGTACATACCATGTAACGTTTAGGCGTCTACCTTGTCATACTTGTTTGTGTTACGTAAATTTTAATTCAATAAAATAATTAAAATTCCTGAATGTGATACAAATAAATTAGATCAATTTTTAATTAATTAGATCTGTTTACCGAAATAACTATTTCGTTTTATTCAATAACTTTTATTTAATAAAAATTAAAAATAATATAAGCAATAACAAATGTAATAAAATGTATGCATCATTTTACCATGTGTATTATTAATTTTTACAACACGAGAAGAATTTGATTACAGTGTACTACTAAAGATAAGGTTGATATGATTAAATGTTTGCTGTGAATGCTGAAGTTGTTTTTAAATGATTTAAGACGGTAATGGGTGCTACAGCACTAGCCTTTACAACTGGTATTATACGGTAAATGCGAATGCATTCATCGTTAATTGATATATTATTGCTCTATTGATGTTAAATGATTAAAATGAAGATGTTATCAATTCTAGTCATATAATGCAGATAAATAAATATTTTTTATATTTATATTGAATATAATGTATCTGGAAAGGTGAGTGTCATTCGAACTTATCTTATGAAACCGGTCACAACGTATTAGTGCTGTAGCTTCCATTCCCGCCTTAAATCACTAAAAAAAACCTCAATAACTTCAATAATCACAGTCAAACATTGAATCATGTCAATCTTGTCTTTAGTAACACATTGTAACCAAATTTTTCTAGTATTGAAAAAATCAACAGTTATTGGTTGTGTTCCGATTTTATTCTAAACGTTAAAGAAGAAGTTTTCTCCAAAACTGAGCTCAATAAATTAATTCAAAAAAGTCGCTAATCAGAGTAATTTATTTTATTTAACGCTCAGCAATTTCATAGTTATGTCATTGTATTTAGTCGGAAATTGTAGATAAATCTACGTTTTCCAAAAGTACCCATTTACATGATTTCAACAGTCTTGCTTCTAAAAAATCTTCAAATTAAAATTTACTGATTTATGAGTAATTTTTTGTGTAATTTTTTAATTTCTCTCGTGTACAATTTAACTTACAGCATAAACATAAATTTTAATATTTTTTGAGAATTAAAATTGCTACAATAATAATAATTAAAAGTAAAGCCATGAAGTGAATAGTCTCGGCAGTAATGCAATTAAACATGCAAAAACTTGAAACTAAAATTTTTAATTAATTGTTGAAAAAATTATACAATCAATATAACAAAAGATAGTGATTCAAAATAAAGAAAGAAACAATTAAATTTAAATTGATAAATTCGTATAATATTTAGTTAAAGTAAATGATAAGAACTAATAGAGTTAATTATATCAAAACAATGTTACTGCTTTCAACATCTTTAATCTTTTTTACTTTTGAAACTTTACAATATGCGAGACACAATTTTTAAATCATTTAAGTTGCATTTTCAAAATTTTTTCATAAAAAGATAGTTAAGTTTTTGCAAGTTTAATTGCATATATTGCCGAAACTGTTCTTTTTATGGCTTCACTATTTTTATAGCAAATTTAATTTCCTACAAAAATATAATTTACGTTTATGTTGTAAGTTTAATAGTTTCAAAAAAGAATTGAAAATAACGCGTAAATCAGTATGTTCGACTTGAAGACAGGGGTACTTTTATTTTCTTCAAAAATACCCATAATAAGATAGGTTTTTCAACGATTTCCGTCTTTAACCTTACAAACGCCTGAGAATTAGATTAAATAAAAAATAAATCATCAGATTTCAATTTTATTTAAATGGGAAAATTTCAAATGAACTTAGTTCTTAAAATTAACTTTTTCGGCTTAAAATTAAAGAAAATTAACATTATTATTAAATTATGAAGTATTTTTTGGAATTAATATGAAACTTATTATAATTATTTAAATAATAATTTTTTTTCACATAATTTGATTATTTTTTTGTCAATTTGAAATTTGATGGATGGTGTGAAATATAACACATTTATTTCTAGTGATATTTTATATATATTGGTATTAATTAATTAGTGATTTATGACAAGTTCAAGTTTGTATGTAGTCTGTTGTAAAATATGTTAGAGTTTTGACATGTAGTAAAAATATGTAGTAATAATACAAAGAAGAATAAAGTTGATTTGAATATGAATAAATGTAGTAATATAAGATAAAATCCACCACCTTAACATGGTAGCAGAGCGTAGTTTGTTGAAAAGATTGGACATATAAAAAAGGATTGAAATTGGTATTAATTTTATTGTGCACGTGTCGTATAAAAAAAATTACAAGATGGCGTCTAAAGACGAAATTAAAATTCCTATTTTTGATGGACAAAGTTACAATATGTGGAAAAAACGGTTAGTGATGTTTTTAAAGTTAAAAAAATGTGAATCAAATATTGAAAGAGCAAAAACGCCAACTGATGAAGACCTTTGGGATGATAACGATTTGAAAGCAATTAATTACATATATAGTGCTATCTCGGATAGACAATTGGAATTTGTTAGTGATAAAGAAACTGCATATGAAATAATAAAGAAGTTCGACAGTTTGTATTTAAAGGAATCAACGGCATTACAAATTGTATGTAGAAATAAATTGGAAAGATTGAGACTAAAAGACTACCATGATTCAGCAACATTTTTTAGTGATTTCGAAAAGACAGTGAATGAGTTGAAAAGTGCTGGGGCAACTGTAACTGAAAAAGAAAAATTAAATTACATGTTAAACACATTACCGGAGTCATATAGCTATATTGGTGATTTAATTGACACGTTAAAAGTGGAAGATCAAACGGCTGATTATGTAAAGAGTAAAATTGAAATGGCTGAAATGAAAATTACAAAAGATGAAAATCCAGGTAGAAAATCAAATGTATTTATGGTGAATAAAAGTCAGCAAAATTGGACATGTTATGGCTGTGGTGAAGCAGGTCATATTCAGAGAAATTGTAGAAATAATAAACAAGCATCAGATGATCAAAGATGGAGATCATCACGAGGACGGCAAGGTACTGGAAGAGGTGTTTATAGAGGACGTGGCAGTTTTCGTGGATATCGCAGAAATAATCAGCAGCAACAAGCAACTCCTCAGCAACGTCAACAACAACAGAATGAAGACAAGAATAATGCATGGGTTACAACGGTTCAGCATCATGTGGTACAAAATTCTGAGATAAGAAATGTAGATTCTAATGAGATTGTGTGGCTTTTAGATAGTGGTTGTACAGACCATATTATTAATGACGAAAGATATTTTGATAAATGTATTGAACTTAAAAAACCAGTAAATGTTTACTTAGGTGATAATAGAAAGGTAAATGCAACAAAATTAGGAAATGTTGTTAGTTATTTTAATGCTTTTGGTCAAATGAATTTAATAGAGATGAAAAATGTATTTTATGTGAAAGATATGAAATCAAATTTAATAAGTTATAGTAAAATCACAGAAAATAATACGATTATATCTAAAAGAAAGATGTCAAAGGTTATTGATAATTATAATGGTAAAGTCACTGCTGTAGCATTCAAAGAGAGAGGTTTATACATCATGAAAAGTAAATTGAGATCAAATGAATCAAAAGTGTCCTTTGTTAATATAGCAAATGGAAATACAAATAAGATGAGCAATAAAGAAAAATGGCATCGTATGTTAGGCCATGTTAATTTTGGTTATTTAAATACTTTGTGTAAAAATCAATTGTTAAAAGGTCTACCTAATAAACTTGAATCGGAAATAATGAAATGTAAAATATGTACAGAAAGTAAAATGCATGATAAATCTTTCGAAAATAGTAGACAAAAGGCAAAGGAAATTTTAGAAATAGTTCACACTGATGTTTGTGGACCTTTCAAGACAAAAGGGTTTAAAGGCGAAGAATATTTTGTTTCATTTATTGATGATTACAGTAAAATTGCTAGAATATATACAATGAAATCAAAAACAGAAGTTTATGATTGTTTAGTTGAATACGTAAATGAATGTGAAAATTTAACGGGAAAACGAGTTAAAATTTTGAGATGTGATAACGGCAAAGAATATTTGAATAATAGGATTTATCAGTTCACGAAAGATAAAGGAATTAGTATTAATAATTGTCCTCCTTATGTACATGAATTAAATGGAACCGCGGAACGGTTTAATAGAACGATAATGAATATATCGCGTTGTTTAAAAGAAGAAGCAAATTTGGATAAACAATATTGGCCAGAAATAGTTTGCGCGGCAACTTATTTGAAAAATCGTACGTTAGCAAACACGAGTGAAAAAAGAACGCCTTATGAAATATTTTTTAAACGAAAACCGGATGTGTCAAACCTACGCTTATACGGTAGTAAAGTTTTTATTAGAATACCGGAAGAAAAGAGGAAATCTAAATGGGATAAAAAGGCTGATATGGGAATCTTAGTAGGATACAGTAATGTTGGTTACCGTATATTGCTAAACGGGAGAGTAGTTGTTGCAAGACATGTAGAATTTGTTGAAAATAATGTAAAATGGATCAGTTTAGATGATGATGTATCTGATAGTACGGATAATGTAGATGATAATACAACCAACAATAGCCTGACTTCTAGTGAAAGTAGTAATGATGAAAATGAAAATGATGATAATATTAATGAAGGTGATGAGGTATCGGGTGTTCGTAGATCTGACCGAACCTTAAAACCTCCAGAATATTTAAAAGATTATGAAGTGTATAATAGTTATATTTTTGCTAATTTTTGTAGTACAAATGTACCAAGTACATTTGAGGAAGCGATGGAAAGTAATGAGAAAACAATTTGGCGGAAAGCTATGAATAGAGAAATAGATAGTTTAAATAGAAATAAAACTTGGAAATTGGTTGACAATGTCGATAATAATAAAGTGTTAGATGTAAAATGGATTTATGCTAAAAAGTGTGATAATAAATTTAAGGCTAGATTAGTTGTGAGAGGTTTTCAACAAACCGATGAAATTGAAGATACTTATTCTCCTGTAGCTAAAATGCAAACATTGAAGATTTTGTTATCATATTGTTGTCAGATGGGTTTAGAAATTGAACAGATGGATGTAGAGACAGCTTTTTTAAACGGAAATGTAAATTCTGAGGTTTATGTTAAACAACCTAAAGGTTATGAAGATGGTACAAACAGAGTTTGTAAATTGATAAAAGCGTTGTACGGTTTAAAAGAAAGCTCTAGAACTTGGTATGAATGTCTCGACGAATTTTTGAAAAGTATAGGTTTTGAACGCAGTGATATTGATCCTTGTTTGTATATGTTTAAAAATGGAACAGTTACCATTTATTTATTAATTTTCGTTGATGATTTATTAATTTGTTGCAAAGATAAAAATGAAATTAAAAAAATTAAAGTTTTATTATCGGAAAAGTTTAAAATGAAGGATCTTGGTAAAATTAAAGATTATTTGGGAATCACTATAGATTATGAGCCTCAAACGAATGAAATGAAATTATATCAAACTAAATATATTGAGTCATTAATTAAAAAATATAATTTGGAAAACAGTAAATTATATAGTACACCTATGGAAGTAAATTTGAAAATTGAAAAATCAGATAATTGTGAAATGAACATTAAATATAGAAATTTAATTGGTGCATTACTCTATATAAGTTCGGCTACAAGACCGGATATAAGTTTCAGTGTAAACTACTTGAGTAGATTTCAAAGTTGTTATAACGAGACACATTACAAATATGCTTTACGAATTTTACAATATCTTTATTTAACGAAAAATTTAAAGATGACTTATAAGAGAAATGAAAATATTAAAGTTCTTGATTGTTATGTTGACGCCGATTGGGCGGGGGATAACTTAGACAGAAAATCCACAACTGGTTACGTATTGAGATTATTTGGCAATGTAATATATTGGAAATCAAGGAAACAAAAGAGTGTGACGAAAGCATCAACATTTGCAGAATATGTAGCATTATCGGAAGCTGTTAGTGAACTTAAGTTTGTTAAAGAATTGTTAAAAATTTTTGATGTTAATTTAGTTAAACCACTTAATGTATATGAAGACAACTCAGGTGTAATAGACATAGCAAAAAATGGTAATTTTACAAAAAATTCGAAGCATATAGAAGTGCATTATCATTATGTATATGAATGTATGAAAGAAGGTTTTATTAATATTATTAAGGTTAAAAGTGAAGAAAATGTAGCGGATATTTTTACTAAAGCATTGTGTAAGAAAAGATTCGAAGAATTAAGAAATTCACTGGACTTAATTGTTTAAAAGAAAATAAATGTGAGGAGGCGTGTGAAATATAACACATTTATTTCTAGTGATATTTTATATATATTGGTATTAATTAATTAGTGATTTATGACAAGTTCAAGTTTGTATGTAGTCTGTTGTAAAATATGTTAGAGTTTTGACATGTAGTAAAAATATGTAGTAATAATACAAAGAAGAATAAAGTTGATTTGAATATGAATAAATGTAGTAATATAAGATAAAATCCACCACCTTAACAGATGGTATCATTGATTTCGGTGGAAACAATTTCTTTAAAATAAGGTATTGTAAGACATAAGATGCCATTTGAAAAAAGTCACCATTTTTAACAAGACTGTAAAATATTAAATACATATTTTTACTTTTTATCATAACGTGACGTTACCGGCTATAGAGATAGATATTCAGCCGGACCTGATATATATATATATATATATATATATATATATATATATATATATATATATATATATATATATATATATATATATATATATATATATATATATATATATATATATATATATATATATATATATATATATATATATATATATATATATATATATATATATATATATATATATATATATATATATGTGTTTTAAGACTTAGTTCTCAAAAATTAGTAATGAAGGAATAATGCTAAGATTTTTGATTAAAAATTTTAAAGAAACAACGTAAAAATAAATAATCAATTTTATTGACAAAATTTTTTTATAATTTTTACATTAATTATATTTATAAATAGAAAAACAAATCACATATTTCATTGTTTTTGACTAAAAACCATAAAATAAAAAGACTTATTTTCCACTTTGCAGATATCTTACCCTACCGAAACATTTATAATTTTAATTAAACTTAAATGAAATGCGTTTCATTTAAGTTTAATTTATTATACTCTAGATGTTTTTCTATTTATAAAAAATAATTTCAAATATTTAATATGAATAAATTATTTAAACTTAAATTAAATAAATACATTTTATATTAAATTAATATAAATAAAATTGGGTGATTATGATACTGAAAAAGCACACATGCATCATATACTTTTGTCAAAACCAGCTATATCCATATTATTCCAGTTTTTAGTCTAGCAGAGTCCACTTTTTTGTAATTGAAAATATCTTTTGAAGTGAAAGTTTAGAACTGGTATCTAAAGCAGACATAAAAAGATATCGCTGGTTTTAAAAGAAAATTGGTAAAATGGTAAAAAAAAAAAAAAAAATCGTAATGATTTGTAGAAAGAACAAATTAGAAAAAAAAATGCTTTTTGCAGTTTTTATCAATATCTAAAATTTTGTTTTGTGATAATCATTATACACGGTGACGTGATGTAATACAAGATATTTTTGGATGAAATAGAGAAGAAATTTCTGAGACAAGGCTTCCTGTCTCGATTTTTAATGTGACCCATAAGTAATTAAAAAAAATTTTATCATTGTAATTAAAAATTAAAACCACTCGACGCTGGCTGAAACTGAATACTTAATGATTTTTTATTTATTAAAAATAATTTAAGAGATTATTATTATTGTTATTAATAATTAATTGTTATTAAAATTAAAGATTTTCGAACCGAACTTGGACTGACTACTAACTAATTTCATTATTAATTATGAAAATTATTAATAATTATTAATATAAAAATCCAAGTCCACCTTGGTCTGATTACTTTTACCACTCCCACACTAAATAAAGAACTCATTAATTAATAAGTATTCTTATCATTGTTATTATTATTATTATTATCAATGAGGAATGATTCACCCACCTTTAGATGAACTACTTAATAATCTATAATTTTATTAACAAATAAATTATAAAATTTAATTATGATAAATAAAATTTAATTATCTTGAGTCAGACTGCTTATAATATATTTTATTAAACAAACTAGTATATTATGTGCCGATCATAAAAAATCGAAAATAGTTTTTCCAGGCTTGGTCTGTTTTACTTTAAATTTTTTAGAAATTAACAAAATAAATCGAACAATTATTAAAAATTTTACAAAATTTGATAAGGATAAAAATTTGTTTAAATTACCTATTAAAAATTTGAAAAAATTTTATAATGATAAAAATTTTTTTAAATTGCCTAATTTTGATAAAATCGAAAAGGTCTTCCTGTCTCTATTCTCTATCTTCCAGATAGAGAATAAAGAAATTTATTCTCTATCTGATTCAAAAATAACGGGCGGTTCTTGTCAGACACTCTGTATAAAACTTATAGATAGCTTAAAAAAACTATAAAGTATTAAAATGAGTTTATTCTTCAAGAAATTTATTAAAAATTGTCTAGTTGAAAGCAATTCAATTTTTATTTTGAAAAATGCATTCTACTTACTCTTGCAGATTATACTTTTACGTGAATTTATGAGTAAAATCATATGATGGATAGTTTTTATGAAATTTTGTGGTTCATTAGAAAATTAGTCAGTGGAATCAATCCAATTTATATTTTTATTTATTATTCTACTCTTACAGAGTTCTACTTTCTCGTGAATTTTGAAATGTGTATAATCCTTTTATTTGTAATAAATTTGAATTAAAAGACCTTTTTTGACAATTTTTTGTTATTTATTAGAGAATTTTTGAATCTTTTTTGATTATGCGAATAAAATCACTTTGTTATTTCTACAACTCAAATCTTGTAACGATAATTCAATTTCTAGAATGCTGAATTTTAAAAAAATAATTTTGTTGGCCTATAAACAATATAAGCAATGAAATTACGCCATTACTAACCCTTTTATTTTTAGAAATAGAAAGAAAACATAAAATTCTAAAAATAAATAGGTTCTACCAATGTAAAACCACTTTTCTACAGATTTTGTCTATTTTTTTCAGGGACTCAAAATAATGTTACCTATGCGATTCTGAAATTGCAGAATTTCTGACCGCTTAGATAGTGAGATAAGCTCAAAGCTCGCGATTTCGTGGGTCATTTCCCATTCAAAGCATGTAAATCTTATTGTCCTCCCAACTTTTTTCTATTAGGTATATCACAAAAAAATCTCGATATAATTGAAAAAGGAATGTATGACGAAATGCTTTAAGAATGCCAAAAAAAATCACGTCGTTTTGTTCTAGCGATATTGAAATTAAAAATACTAATTTTTATCTCCATCATGCACTTTTCTGCCATCGTTTGAGTGATACAAGATCTTACAATTTTGAATTGAGAACGATAAGTTTTTTATTTCTATATTTTCTAAGCTCAAAACTCGTCTACATTTATTACATTAGTAAATGGTAATAATATTTATACCAACATAGTAAATTGTCTGACTATAATATTTAAATGATTATACATTACCAAGTGATTTTACGCTTGGTAGTACGTTAAGTAATTTTTTCGTTCTATTGTTTACAGATTAAGTACTTAATAAACTTACTACAATATGAATCTTAACGAAACTTTAAAGGTAAGTATTTTGATTTCCTGTAACCAAAAAAAAAGAATTAAAAGAAATCGCGTTTAAGAATTAATCAATAAGGAATGAGGTTAGAGCTAAAAATTGTTAGTTAAAAGTTTAATATTTGTTTAACAGACTGAATGTTAACATGAAGAGTTTTTAAATAACTATATAAAAAATATAATTTGAAGATCTTGCGCCATAGTAGCAAAAAAAATATACTACAGATTCATAATTATTTTAATGATTTTACCTTTTTGTTGGTGTTTTTGTCATACCATAAGTCCTGTACGTTTTACAGGTGTTAATATTTGTAATTTCATAAATAATATTTTGTCAACAAAAAGTTAAAATAATTATGAACTATTTTTTGTCTATTTTAAGTACTTATATAGTTTCTGTATAAAAATAATCAGCTATATATCATGTACTCCTCTTTTATATAATGTATATTTTTCAGAGTAGCATTTTATTAAATTTTTATCAAAACATATTGTTTAGATTTGTAGTATGTAGTGAATATTGAAAAAGTAAATTCACTATTTCAACTGATAAATTCTGCCGTAAAAATTACTTATTTTGATATCTATGCAGAAAATTCATAGTAAATCTCTCTGTTCTTGGTTTCTATCAATTACTTGCTGCGATTAAGTCATATATTTTACAATTGATGATGAAATTTTTAAATATAAAATAAATAAATAAATACTAGCTCTGTATTACAGTAACTTTAGAATGATTTTGCCACCAGTCCATCACATCAATAGTTTCTTCTTCCTTTTTAATATCACTATATCTAAAATTGAAATCCGAATGATCATCAGATAATATTTCTGATTTGATAAAATCACTACTGTCACAAGAAGTTAAAGATGAATTTGATAGCGAGGAAACTTCAGACGTTTGATGATGAAATAATGTCAAATTTGCTTCAAAACTATTGTTGATGTTTAATGATTGATTTGATTGTAATGTTGCAGGCTGTATTGTAACATTATTTTGAATAACAGACCGTGGGTATAATACTTCAATGGGCGGCAGCATCTGAAAATATTGTTTTGCATTATAATCCAGTAAAAATACGTATGATAAATTTGTGTAAATATAGATTCTTTTTACAGTGGGTATCGTAGTTCTATAATAAAACATTATTTTCATGAATTAATTACTCAAATATGAGTTTTCTGTAATGTTTTGAATGTATATTAGAGCAGAAGGAATCGGCGCACGAGTACCAAAAACTATTCCACCTCAATTTTTTTATGCGATCCTCTTCAAATTGCCCTCCTAATGATATAAATGCATGTTGCCAGGGCGCAACCCGGTGCCATATTGTTTAAACCGAAATTGTTTAAACAATTTCAAGGCATTGTGATTTTTCAACCGGACAAATTTTTTTTATATTCTTTATTGAAATACCAATAAAAAAGGTCCTATGACTTTTAACGATAAAGTTAATATTTTTAAAGATATGAATTTTTAAAGGTTCGAAAAATCTCAAATTTGGGTACTTTCAACCCATGAAAAATATATTTAAAAAAAACATAATGTCTAAGTAATATTTTTTTTTAAATTCTCTATACAATTGTTAATAATATTGTAAAAAGAGATTTTGAAAAATTTCATTGTTTATACCTTTTTTTAATTGTTAATAAGTATGCGTCGCTTACCTTTAAGTATCGCTGTCTCTCTCTGACTCATGGTTTTTTAAGTATCGCTGTCTCTCTCTGACTCATTGGTTTATAGTTAAAAATATTTATTAATATTTTTATTAGAGACCACTTTTTAGTCCTTAATAAATATTTCTTAGTACTTAAAGTGATTTGTTTGTATTTAATAAATCTGATATTCATTTATTAAATATTAATAAATCTTTTTAAATACTAAGAAATATTTATTAAGGACTAAAAACTGGTCTCTAATAAATGATTTGTTAAATATTAATAAATATTTTTAACTATAAACAATGAGTCAGAGCGAGACAGCGATACTTAAAAAACCATGAGTCAGAGAGAGACTTAAAGGTAAGCGACGCATACTTATTAACAATTAAAAAAAGGTATAAACA
The DNA here is from genome assembly GCA_020423425.1 of Chrysopa pallens. Classification (NCBI taxonomy): domain Eukaryota; kingdom Metazoa; phylum Arthropoda; class Insecta; order Neuroptera; family Chrysopidae; genus Chrysopa; species Chrysopa pallens. Next base: position 92,720,748 of record CM035592.1, read on the forward strand.
ATGAAATTTTTCAAAATCTCTTTTTACAATATTATTAACAATTGTATAGAGAATTAAAAAAAAAATATTACTTAGACATTATGTTTTTTTTAAATATATTTTTCATGGGTTGAAAGTACCCAAATTTGAGATTTTTCGAACCTTTAAAAATTCATATCTTTAAAAATATTAACTTTATCGTTAAAAGTCATAGGACCTTTTTTATTGGTATTTCAATAAAGAATATAAAAAAAATTTGTCCGGTTGAAAAATCACAATGCCTTGAAATTGTTTAAACAATTTCGGTTTAAACAATATGGCACCGGGTTGCGCCCTGGCAACATGCATTTATATCATTAGGAGGGCAATTTGAAGAGGATCGCATAAAAAAATTGAGGTGGAATAGTTTTTGGTACTCGTGCGCCGATTCCTTCTGCTCTATATGCGCCAATTTGTATTATAATTGGAGTGATTCATTCAAAAAATTGTGTCAACAATGATAACAGTAAAAAAAATCTACATTGATAACAGTAAATTAATTAAAACATTTTTTTTCTGAAATGAATACAAATTACTAATTAATATTTATTTATATTTTATACGTTTATTCTTTTAGTTATTATTTACAATTGTTTCAGCGAAAATTGAAAAAAATACAATGTATAATTAGAGATAATCTTTATTATACTGCCTTTATGACAAATAGAAAATTTTTAAATTATTAAACTCGATATATAGGTCAGTTAAACGGGGCCACCGGATTCGCCGGGTTTGGAATTAATTAGCGGAAAACTGGAGATGGCTTTAATATCTTGAAATGAACCCAAATACAGGGAATCTGAGTTTGCAAGAACGGGGGTGGTTGGTAGGCAAAAATGCGATATTTTTGCAGTTTTCTTAGTTTTTCGCCTAAAACTTGAAAACGATGCATTATACAGAAAAATTGACAAACATCTAAATAAAAGTACATAAAATTATGCGTCAAATCTCTTTTTAAAAATCAGTCTAACGACTTCGTTAGGTCAATATAGATTTTCATAGTTGAATGATTGATTATTACCAACTTTGCTAAAAAGTTAATAAACCTCAATATTCACCTCTTATAACTTTAAAACGACGCATTCTATGGAAAAATTTTCAAATATAAAAATGGAAGTACATAAAATTTTGTGTCAAATGAGTTCATAAAAGCTAAAATCAGCTTACTGGTTGTCCGCTGTCGATTTTCAAATTTGAGTATTTTTTTCCAACTTCGCTCAAAAATTGAAAAACCTCAATTTGCAACGCCTATAACTTCTGTACGACTATTTAAATTGTTGTAAAACCACAAGGAAATATTTTCAAAAGAAGTGGGATCAAATGTCTAGGTTTATTTTAGAGATTTCGTAGAAAAAAAAAATTGGATGAATGAATAGGCCTTTCACACTTGAACAGCGGGCTCACTACTTGTAAATATTTTCTTGAGGTTATTACAGTTTGGATAGTACAGAAGATATAAGTTATTACAGAAAATATAAGAATTGATAATTGAAGTTTGTCAACATTTAAGCGAAGTTGAAAAAAGTCGATCAAATTTGAAAATCGAAAGCGGCCAAACGACTGGAAACACAAATTTTAAGAGCTTATTCGGCGCAAAATTTTATGTTCTATGGTTTTGACATTTGGCAATTTTCCCATAGGATGCGTCGTTTCCAAGTTATAGGAGTTGAAAATTGAGGATTGTCAACTTTCAAGCTTAGTTGGGAAAAATTTGAAAATCTATAGCTACCAAACAACTGAACCGATTTTAACTTTTAAGAGCTTATTCGAAAAAGAATGGTATTTGCAATTTATTGTATATGCGTCTATGTAACTGTATAGATTGAATATTTAGGGTATTTTATGAATGTTAATCATTTAAAATAGCTCAAACATTGATATTGAACCATATGTCGAGTATCTAAGCAATTAACATTGTTAGTTGCTATTTTCACTTGTTCAATTTATTTTTGGGTGGTTAAAAGGAAAGGATTTGAGAGACCACACAATAAACATTGGGAAATAAATTATCAAATGATAATTAATGAGAACTCTAGGCTTTTGAAATAAAATTTAATATTCGCCCTAATACCTAGATTAGTATTTATTGTAAATACGTATTTCAACTATAAAGCAGTCATCTTACGCATAAATTGGAGCTAATCGTTTTTATAATTATAAATGAGAACTCTAGGATTTTTCGAATAAATTTCGATTTTTTCCCAATTTCCTAGATCAAATTATTTTGTATTTTATAAATACGTATTTCGACTACAAAGTAGTCATCATCAGTATGAATTAGCACGCAAACCGTCACCAAATTAGCAACGAGTAACATCTCCTCAGAGAATCATTACAACTAGCTAATTCATACTGATGATGACTACTTTGTAGTCGAAATACGTATTTATAAAATACAAAATCGAAATTAATTAGAGATAATCGTAAAATATTCTTGGAATATTAAAGATACATAGAAATTAAATTCTTCTTTAAATTACTCTTATATATATTGCCTCTGAATATTTTACTTGTCGCTGCGGGACAATACTAATAAGATTAAGCAAAAAATAACAATTTTCGTCTCAAAGTTTAATGAATAGACAGATTCCTATACTCAATTGTTTGAATATCTTCAATTAACTAGTAATTCCCATTTCTGTTCAATTTTTTAATCGAATATTTTCAAAATTTATATTTTAACATTGTCCGACATAAAATAGTAAATTGTTGTTAATTGTGAGACATTCATTTCACTATTTTATGCATATTCAGATCATTTATAAAACATAGAAAATCAAATTTATTAATTAAATGTATATAAATTAAACTGTACAATGTTTTTAGAGCGAAATGGTTAAATTTTTTATTAAAAAAAAAAGATTTGTATTTTATTTTATTGTATTTGTATAAGTATTTGTATTTAAAACACAAAATTCAACATATGGCAATATTTTTAGTATCATATCCTTTTAAAAATCAAACTTTGCTTATTTCCGTATTAACCGGAAATGTACAAATATTTAAAAGAGTCACCAACGTGCGTAAACAAAATATATAACCGTTTTTTGGTCAATATCTAAATAAAAAACTGATAAAGTCACAGGTATAGAATATGAAACCGATCCAATTTTCTCAGAATAACCCGAACATACTGTCAATTTTAAGGCTCGATAAAACGCAGAATGAGATATCTATAAAAACAAGATCTCCAGTGCACTATAATGTAATATACATTTTATTATTTTTTAAATTCCTGTGAATAAATAATTAAAAAAATAATTACTTAAATGTTATAGATTTTAGCATACCTACACAATCTAGACATTTTTGCCCTTTTAATAGATGCCTTATTCTCCGTTTTATCGAATTTTAAGTTGGTTTGTCACATAAGAACAAAGTATTTGAACCTAAAAATGAAATACAACAAAAATAATCGGTAGATAACCGATTTAAACTTTTTTTTTGCAACTAACTTTTAATTTTTCAAAAAACATAATAGATGTTTTTATTTAACAAAAAATTAAGCATTGATTTTTTAAAAGCTGTCTTGCTCGAACTACTTTAAAATCGACTATTTTGACTGTATTAATATTTACCAATCCATCTGCTCCATAGCCAGGTGAACAAACACTACTTCTTTGACTATAAGGGGATCCCACATTTGAATAAAGTATACTATCATCCAATCCTTTCTCAGTTAATGGTAATTCGTCAGCATTAGTAATAACCGGTTTAATATTTTCTTCATCTTCATAATCAAATGTGTTACTTAATCGATAAGTATCGGTTCCAGGAATCAATACATATTGTTGATATGTAACAGAGGTATCCGATGAAACAAATTTATTATTTTCTAAATGGTGGTCTCTTGATAAAATTTCTTTTAAACTTCGTATATATTCAACTGCCATACGTAAAGTTTCAACTTTACTTAACTTCTTATTAGTGCCACGACCATTTTCATATGCCGCTGCAATATCCGTTGGAATATGTTGTCGTAATGTAAGAAAACCATTATTCACTTGTTTTACACGATTTCGTTCTCTGGCATTACGTCTAGTTATAGCGATTTTTGTGGGAGTTGTTTCACGTGTTGAATCCTTTTTCATACGCTTTTTATTTCTTATAGGATTCGTATTTATGTCATTTTTGGCGGAAACAATAACACTTGAAATTGTAGCCATTTTGATTAACTGGTTTTTATCAAAAGTAATTTCAAACCATTGAGAGGGTAGTTTTCATTCACTAATCAGCTCACTAACTATTTCACATGTATTTATCACTTATCCAAATTCGGCGGTTAAAAATGATGAACAACAATGGAATTTTATTATGTGAATATGATGATGCGTGGTAACTGTAATAATAATTTTTTGAAAATATTAACGTTTTTGATATATTTCAAAAACGTTCTCATGACTGCAATATTCTACCCTATTTGTAAAAATAAAATTGTAAGGGGATAGAGGGGATAATAATGCCCCATAATACCTATATAAGTTTTTTTTCAAACATATGTTTGAATTAAGTCCCTGTTGCTGTACAAAAACTTTTTGAAGGTAGTTTTATTAGAGTAAAATAGAATTATTCGCTTTTATCATGGTATGAAGAAGGATAGATGTATGTGTATGTATTTTTGTACCTAATTCAATATTTTTATATTTTGTATAGGATGAATTAAGAGGAACGTATATAACTTTTAAACAGTATTTTATGTTGTTTGTATCTATATTTATAATACAAACATGAAGGTAACTCTGTACATTGAAAATTTTTTCAAAAGAATTTAGATAAATTCTAGACATTTTATCGCATTAAACTTAATATATCTTCATATATTTTTTATATACAAGGTATAACAAACTTATTATAAATAATTTATTTACAAAAGCGTCATAGTTTTCACACAATGTTTAGTGAAGGCATTATGTTCGGTTTATGAGTAAATAAAAATTATATAAAAATTTCAATTTTTTGCATATGGTAGGTATTCAACGGTTTTCTGAAAAATATTATTTAAGATAATTTAGCATAGAGAAGAAGTAGAAGAGATTAAAAGGCTTAAAAAAATTTGTCTCCGATACCGATAAATCAATTAAATAAAAAATATAAGGAAATTACCTTTGTATGTAAAATTCAAATATGAAGATAAATCCTCCTTGAAAAAATAGTTTCGAGATTTTCAACGTTACAAGTAGTATAAGGTTGCATATAATTAAATGATTATTTCTGAAAAATTTGGAGAAGTAAAGAAGTACACTAGAGAAGTATGAAAGCAATTAGTCTAGATTTTGTAAAAAAAATGTATAAACATGATTAACATTTTTTTGGGAGTTCGGACAATGAAAAATGAATGGTAAAGGAATTATTGAACCATCAACATCACCATGGGTCACTCCCGTTGTATTACCAAAGAAGGGTGGAAGATTTGCAACCAGGATATTGGCAAATTGAGATGGATTCGAAATCGACGGAATATACACCCCAAAAAGGTTGTACCAGTTTAGGGTTACACCTTTCGGCGTAAAAAATACACTACGACTATCGACCGAGATAAAGAAAAGAACGAAGTTATCGCTAAACATCCAGTATTAAGAACCAGGAAACAACTATGACAAATTTTGGAATTATGTGGTTGATACCAGAATTTTGTGAAGAATTTCGAAGGACTAGCTGCAACCTTGACTGAAATGTTGAAAAACATTAAGTGGGATGATAATTCACTAGAAGGCGATCGAGAACTTAAAGCGATATTAAATTTGGTACAATACAATTCCAAACAAAAGATGATGGCAAAACGAGAAGAATCATAAATTATGCAAGCAAAAACCTCGGACCTGCAGAAAAAAACACCACGGCAGACAAGGTATGTTTTGTAATTGTATGGACATTGAAGAAGTTTCGTGATTATCTGGAAGGAATACATTTTAAATGCAAAGAAACTGAAGATATTCCAGAGTGAGTATTGCAATAGAAGGTTCAAACACCAATAACCTTTAATATCATCGAAGCCGAAACTCTCACACTCGATGATAGTCGACGTTGGCAGAATGAAGATAGAGATATTTCTGCTATTTGAAACTACATTCGTGATGAAAATAGTTCATTTAAAAACAATCTTTATTGATGAGTGGACAGAACGAAAAATAACTACAATGAAGCTGACGGGGTACTTTGGTATCATAGTCAATAGATGGTACAGGAAATACCAGTAGTAGTTGTTCCCGTAAAACATCGACTTGTGTTCTTGAGAAAATTACACTATAGCGAAGATGCATCACATCCTAGTAGGAGAAAAATGTATCGTCAAATTTAAAATTGCGTATATTGGTATGGGATGCATGGTGACATACGAAGATACGTTATAGGATGTGAATCTTGCGACAGAGTAAAACCATTGAATCAAGCCAAGAGAAATCGAAGATCAATTTCACCATGGGAGATCATATGTATCGATTTGATGGGTCCGTATCCACGAAGTCAAGAGGGAAATCAAGCATTTTACTCGGCTATCGGTGTGTTGACATCAAATGCAGAATATACCATTTAATCTTATATTCCTAATAGACCTATGTTTACATTTGTTAAGATTTCAAAATTGAACTTGTAGATTGAACTTTTAAGCTTTCAATCAATCCTTTTTTTTTATCTAATTCAAGCTCGAGCTAAAGTTTGAACAGAGCTCAAACTAAAGCTTAAAGCTCGAGCTAAAGCATTAAGCTCCAGCTAAAGCTAGAACAGATGTTAAGTACACAAAAGACTCCTGGTAAATGGATCTATGTAAGTTGCGGATGAATATAGAGGTCAATCATTTGTAAGTAAAAAACAAGTCGAATATTCTATGAATAGAATAAATATAATAAAATGTATAGTAAATAAGAAACGAATTGTTAAATCTAGATCCAGGCTTGAGGATATATAATCGACTAAAGAGGCATCCTAAAGACCGTTTTTATTATAAAAAGTATTGTTATGTTTATAATATCCTGCGATAATAATAGTCAAGTGTGCTAGTCAAACGATTTAATTGATTAGTAGCGTTGTATTGAAGATAAATTTCAGAGAATTATTATTTATAAAATATTATTAATTGAAATTTATTTTTTTTGAACATTGAATTTTTTTTAATATTTTTTTTTTTTTTATAGTTTTTAAAAACACAAAGTTTAAGGACAATTTAATTGATATATAATTAAACCGGTAAACTGATTAAATTTTTGTCACTATTTTTATTTTAGTATTTAAACAATTTGTGCGAAAAGTTTTAATTTTTGAACTTTTACTAATACATTGTGTTTTCATGTTTTTGTGTTGGATATTGCAACTCTGTTACAGGAATGGTCAGAGCTCTGCCACAATACTTGTTAAACGTTGCTAATCTAGTATCTGTTGAAGTAATGGATAAAAGTTGTTGAAAAAATATCGTTACTTTTATCCTGCCTTAGGCATGACTAGTTAATCGTTAGATCGATCAGTATTTCGGAATCAATAAAATATTTCTCAAAAAGTACTAATAGTAATACTAATGAAAAGTACGGGAAGTATTGAATACCAAAAAGTATTGATAATCACCGATATTAGAGCAGTTGATCATATGGATAATTCTAACCGTTGCTCTGTAGAGTTAATGAGTATGAATATGAACCAGTCATATTTGACACGGAACTTTTCTAGATTTCAATTTATTTTACTTTTCTAGTGAAAAAAATTATGAAATTTACTTTATGGAATATTCCCACAAGATAACCCGGGTCCTTTAAAAATTATATGATATTTCATGTACTACGGTTCCAAAATGGCATTTGTTTGAAAAAGATCAAAATAATTGAAATTGTTTAAGATAAATCTGCTAGAATGTATGGTACTAATTTAAGGAAAATTCTACACAAGTAATCTGGGTCCTCCAAATTTGCAGCAATTTTGTTTCGAAATTATATAAAACTATTTGACATTTTTTTAAAATAACACCTATAACTTCAGAACCGGACTGTGAAATATCACCAAATTCTATTTATGATTACAGAAATATTCTATAAAATTTGCATTTAAAACTTTTGTAATTTTTGTCCTTCGACAGAGAACCATTTTCATATGTAAGCAGTCTATTAAAGTTGTGTACGTTTTTCCTAACTGACCCTGTAATGAATAAATGTACTTTTGTGTACTTAACTAATACAGTAAACGTACATTGGAGTAGTTTAGTTTAAAACCAGGACAATTCCCATTATTTACATTGATATCGTTGTTAGTATAGGCATTATAGTTATCCAAACAACGGAAACTATATTCGGTTATTTCTTTCCTGTGCGTGGAAAGACTCCCCCTTGTGACCATGAACAAATCAATTTTGTGATTTTTATAAATTTATTTATATACATTTGCATTATGGTTGGTCCGATTTTCCAAAAAGTTTACTATTATATTTAACTTTTAATACTTTGCAAATTTATTTATTAAACGAATTTTTATTTTAATTAAGCAAATTAGTTTGATTTGAATACGTAATAATTCATCATTATTCAAAAAAATTAGAATATTACCTATACATAAATTATTATTTAACTGATATAAAAATCTAAAAACAAAATGTTATAAATGGTGATTTTATTGTATTATTTATTTATTTATTTTTTTAAAATTTATACAAAACAAATTTTAATTTTGTTTTTATACTGTCAATTTTATTCGATAAAATTATATTGCTTATTTCATACGAAATTTTATTCATACACAGAAACAAAAAAATATTTATGTAAATAAATAATTGAACACTACAAGTAGATGATCAAATCATGAACTATTGACCACTTGAAATTTTTAATTTTAAAATATCGATATCTTTTTTATAATTACTTTTTCGTAAATTTGTTATAAAAATTCTTTGGTTGATTAGCCAATTATCAAAATGTTGTCTTTTATTTTTTTAATAATTTAATAGTTTAAGGACGTTAATGTTTTCATCATAGCAATAGCGAGGTTCGTAGCAAATGTGATTAGGAGGGTTCTTCATTATAATAGTGAGGTCATTTAAACTCAAACAGGCGCGTAATACTGTTAGCAGTTTATAAGTTCAGAGCTTCGTTCATTTTGCTGTCAATATAAGCAATTACCTCTGTTTTGAGTAATTCAACGAAATACACAAATTCATTTCACTAATCATTTTTCTTCTACATTTGGGTAAGAGCTGACGATAATCGGTCTTATTCCCAACATCTCTTCGAATGTTAAAGACTTTAATTGTCTAATAATTTCGAATAATCTAGTCACTTAATCGTAAGCTTCAATACGTTCAGTTCCACTTGAATTTCAAATCTTCATTTAAATAGAATTTTACTTTTATAAAAAAAAGTTGTATTGTTTCATTCAATTGCATATTCTGATTTTGTATTAGTCCACACCCGTTTCGGTAAAACAGAAATAATAACACAAAAATTTGTAATAACTAAGAGACTGTAACACGACGAAAATAGTATACTACAAACAAAACAAAAATAACTCTTAAATTAAAAGAAAATACTTAAACTTACACAAATGTGGTAAGAACGTACGGTTAAGTCCTTTTACTATTTTTAACTAAATTGTGCATTTTTCATTTTAAACACTTACTAACTATCCCAGACAATATTTCAAAAATTTAGAACTACCGGAGAGTTTGTAAGGTAACCCCCTATTTATTGGACTAAACAATTCGAAATCTAATTTATGAAATTTCGATAAATCAAAACATAAGTGAAACAAAACAAAATTGACCTGTGTATACGCACCCCCGCCATTACACTATTCAGTATTATATTAAATTCAAAAACGAGAGAAAAAAATTACACATTATTTATTATTGGCTATATTTCAAAGCCGAATGTATGTTAGTAGACTATATTAAAAAAAAAATTGAATAATCTACATCCTGTAGTCTAAGGGTGCAAGATTATTCCATATTTTTAATTCACTAATGCACACAGGGGGTAAATACGACGTGAAGCAGTAATAACAACAAGCAACTTGTAAAAGGAAGTATGGTTTTTTTTTTTGTTTAATTATGCGTATTTATGGTTTGATGCATAACGAACCACTTAACGATTTGGATTGGTCACGTGTTCACAGTTTTATAAATAGTTATTTTCAAAATATTTATAAAATTGATTGTACAAAACAATGTATTTTAGTTAAATTTTCTAATTAACTATTTACAAGTGAAGAGTGCCACTAACCGTGTTAATTTTTTAATTATATGGTTGACCTTGAACTATTTTTAATCACTAGCATTCATAAAAAAACTCTAAAAATGAAGTCCATACACTGATAAATACATATAAATGGTGTGAATGTTGAATGTGTCATATTCGCGAATACGAATATAAATTCGAATATTTGATCCGAAAGTTATACTTGCATACTACACGATGTTAATAAAAATTCAACGAAAGGTTTAGTTTTTAAAAAAAATTAAAAGGGAGAAATCTTTTTTTTTCAGTAAATTCGAAAGTATTTATATATACAAACTCACTTTCTGGGGAAAGGTTCAATTACGATTACAAGGGCCCCTCGGTTTTTTGATGAATTTTGGCAAAACAAGCCAAAATAAGACGAAAATGAAGAATACTAACTTTCTTGTTTTCGCCTATTTTTCGAGTTATCGAACTTTTTTTTCGAAAATATACTCCAAAATAACCAAATATTTTTTTTGTTTATTTCACAAAATAATCACAATTTAACACATTTCACAAGATTTAATTACAATTTGTTGTTACAATTAATAAAATTTCAGTCATTAACAATTTCAATTTATTTAAACGAAATAAACATTTTTATTTTAATCAGTTTTTTGGCATATTGACGCCATTTTATATACTTATATTTTACTAAAAAAAACTAACATTCTTTTGAAATATTATAGCCAACATTAAAAAAAAAATTCCTAAATGAATATAATGAAGATTTTATTGTTTAATTTTATATAAAACATTCATGCTATGATTTCATCGCCAAATCAAACATTTTTAATTTAAATCTACTAAATTTAATAGAAATACAATTAATTATAAACAAAAATTATCTCTAAAACATAATGTCGATGAAATGTGTAAAATCTGTAATTATTTTGTAATTTTAAATAATTCTTATTTTTATCACTAATTATTATATTTCTTATAATAAATCCATGGGTAGTTTAATCACAGGTTGAACGTAGGGGCCAAAAACCAACTCGACCCGTGCAAACGATACCCCACAAATCTATGGGTAGTTTAATCACAGGTTGAACGTAGGGGCCAAAAACCAACTCGACCCGTGCAAACGATACCCCACAAATCTATGGGTAGTTTAATCACAGGTTGAACGTAGGGGCCAAAAACCAACTCGACCCGTGCAAACGATACCCCACAAATCTATGGGTAGTTAAATCACAGGTTGAACGTAGGGGCCAAAAACCAACTCGACCCGTGCAAACGATACCCCACAAATCTATGGGTAGTTTAATCACAGGTTGAACGTAGGGGCCAAAAACCAACTCGACCCGTGCAAACGATACCCCACAAATCTATGGGTAGTTTAATCACAGGTTGAACGTAGGGGCCAAAAACCAGCTCGACCCGTGCAAACGATACCCCACAAATCTATGGGTAGTTTAATCACAGGTTGAACGTAGGGGCCAAAAACCAACTCGACCCGTGCAAACGATACCCCACAAATCTATGGGTAGTTTAATCACAGGTTGAACGTAGGGGCCAAAAACCAACTCAACCCGTGCAAACGATACCCCACAAATCTATGGGTAGTTTAATCACATGTTGAACGTACAGTTGAATGTTAATATTTCATAATAATAAAAAATATCATGAATAATAATCCACAATAATTATAACAAAAAATTAATTTTTAAAACATTTTGACATTTACTGTTAATTAATATTTAAAACATTTTGATATTGTACAGCACCGCATTTTAAGAAACTTTTTTTTTTTTAATGTTGGCTATAATATTTCAAAAGTATTTTTCTTAGTTACTTTTTTCAGTAAAATATAAGTATATAAAATGGCGTCAATATGCCAAAAAACTGATTAAAATAAAAATATTTATTTCGTTTAAATAAATTGAAATTTTGGTTGTTAATGACTGAAATTTTATTAATTGTAACAACAAATTGTAATTAAATCTTGTGAAATGTGTTAAATTGTGATTATTTTGTGAAATAAACGTAAAAAATATTTGGTTATTTTGGAGTATATTTTCGAAAAAAAAGTTCGATAACTCGAAAAATAGGTGAAAACAAGAAAGTTAGTATTCTTCATTTTCGTCTTATTTTAGCTTGTTTTATCATAATTAAAAGTCAAACCGAGGGGCCCTTGTAATCGTATTCGCCTGTTGTATGATATTCATTTAAAAAATTATATTTTGTGATTATTGTGCCTTATAATATCGTATTTACTCGAAATATGACTACATATTACGATATATTAAATTTGGAAAATTTAGAAAATTGCATTTAATAAGTCTTTTTCCACTTATAACCACGTCATCACAATAAGCACAAAACGATAAGCTGAAATTCTTTGAAAAGCTTATTATTGATGTAAAAAAAAGTACAAAAAAAGATCAAATACAAAAATATTATTTTTTTAAATAAAAATACTTTTTTTTTTTTTTAATTTTTTCATAATATATAATAATCTCCTCATAAGAGTATGAACTACTTTCTGGTGCATTTTATTTATGTTAATAATTAAAAATGCTTAATTATAGGTCGAATATATAAGTAATTAGCATTTTTAGTTGTGTTTTCAATTTTTAAGACATATATAATCTAATAATCATAATTATGAATTACCCATATGTGAAATTGTGGTAAATCCAAACTGTTTACGATAAGGATGTATCCGGATTCGGGGAACCCCGGATTCCATTGTCTTAATTTTAACCTTGTAATTTGGACAGTACATTGTTTGATATATCAAAATTTGAACCACCACTTTAACCACTCATTTTATCTCTGATATAGTCGGGATATTTATTTCAAAATAATTTATGGCCACTAATTAATCATTAGTTCTTAAAATATAAATTAATGACACAAAAGTAATAATTTTGTGGTTTTGTACTATAACTCGAAATATAGTAAAAGTGCAAAGACTACATTGTTTAGAAATTATTTGAGTTTTAAATTTATTGATTTTGATTTCCATGGAAAATATGTTAAAGATTTAATACAATTCTAAAACTGCTGTTGGTAGTTGGTAGTTGGTAGCTCCGAAAAATCTTTTTACTTCTCCCATTTGTGGTCAATGTGTTATAATAGGACACTTTGCGTTATGTAAGACACCCTCATTTAAAATTTCAAGCTCTAGGCCAAGCGGTTTCAAGTTGTCAATTATCCTTTATAAGATATACAGATTACTCGTACATACTAATACTTCATTCAATTCATTCCCATTTGAAATTTAGTTATTTGGCATTATATAATTGGGTTTGTCACATACTTTAAGTGAGAAAAATGTTAAGGTTTTTACGTTTATCCAGGCAGTATTTCCAATTTTTCTCTGCATAAGAACCTCTCTCGACATTTAAGAAATAATAAAAAAAAAAAACAAAATTAAGAAATTCCGCCTAGCTGTTTGCGTTTAACATCGAAATTAGACATACATTTTTATTTAAATAGATGATAATAATTTTTTTTGTGAAAATTTGCATAGAATCCGTTTTTAGAGAGCGTTTTCATCGTGATATGATTAAATATGGAAAATTTCAAGTCAATTTGGTGTATAGTTTTAGTGATCTCGTGATGATTGTATTTCAGATTATATATTTTCATGTAAATTATTTTTTTGAGGGGATTTGTGTAATATTCGTTGTTAGTGAGAGCGTTGATATCGCGAAATGAATAGCTATGCTAAATTTCATGTCAATCAGGTGTACGGTTTTAGAGATATCATGATGAGTGATATTTCGCATTTATATATTTAGATAAGAATAATAATGAATTATCTATATGTGTTTATTGTTTTATTATCAAAAACTGTTTCAAACGAAAGGTGATTGTTTTGAAAAATAAATATGTATTGTTTTTAATTATTCTTCTATATTTTTTGATTTAAAAGTTAGGTCACGGAATAACAGAAATGGACTCATTTCGTGATTATGTTACAAACTTTAGACTTAAAGTTAAATATACTGCGACATATTGTACATATTTTGAAAATTATTTGATTTACAAAAAGTTGAATAGAGAAAATTTTACGAAATAAACGCTAAATCGTTCGAAATACTTGATCAATCTCAAATACATACTTACTTTTAGGAGGATAGGTTCTACTTTAAATGAGGATCCGAAGAAACGAATATTTCTTATACAAAAATAGTTATTTACACGATAAATACCTTTATAAAAAACTTCGTAAAAGGAAAAAATAGCTAAGCTTTTTACAAATAAAATTAAAGAGTTTTCTAAGCACTTTTTGGACTCGACATGTATAGAATATGTTTGTTCAGTCTGAGTATGTTAGTTTTAGTCTGAAGATTGCAGCGGTAACAAATATTGACCACACAAACAACATTTTTGGTAAAGATGTTCATAGTGATATAGGTGAATCACTTTATTTGTACATTTTCGTTTGTGTGTCAGTCCAACTGTCATGAAACAGGAGATAGCTTAAAACCGAAAAGAGATACCGAGCTGAAATTTTGATGGCATATTTTTAAAGTAAAAAGTATGATCAAGTTCGAGAATGAGAAAAACAGATTCAACGCGTCTAGTGGATCCATGATTCAACTTTTAAACAATAAAAAAAAATTTGGAAAACGGTTGACCCTACAAACTATACCTGCAACTTCTCGCTAATTTCATACCTAAGCACTTAAAATTTAACATATTACAATGTTTTTGACCTTAAAATTTTGTTTTTGAGCTTTGATGTTGAAAATCAACCGATTTTCATGTTCTTGGCTACGATTGACGCGGTTTTTATAGCTGTAATATTTATTCTATTTCATCAAAAACGATCCCAAAAGAAATGTCGGTGTTATGTTAAAAAACATTCGTTCCCAAATATTTCGTTAACGATATCTCTCGAACGAATCAACCGATTTAAACCGAATTGGTGACGTTCGCCGTGGTTTATCAAAGTTAAGATTGATTAGATTACCAGGGGTCTCCAAACTTTCCAGCTTTAGGGCCATACTGATTAATCCAGTAAGTTCCGAGGGCCAAAAACCATATTAATAATTATTCAACATAAAATTAGAATACTTCAGTAAACTAAATTTAATTTGCTATAAAAAATATGTTCTCTAAAAGGCTCTCCGCGGGCTGGACAAAATCTGTCCGCGGGCCGTAGTTTGGAGACCCCTGGTTAAGACTGATTAGTTTTTGGAGTTGAATGATTGAGTTTAAAAGAAATTCCAAAGAAACCACATTAGAAAAAATTTTAACCATTCGAAACGATCCAAATTGTATTCAAAATCTAAGTTTGGGCAAGTTCTTTCGACTTGCACCAACCGCGATGAAATCGACCGAGCCGTTCAAAAGTTATAAGCGGTTCACACACACACACACCCCTAAATACAGACATAGTGACAATCTCACATGGGTAGCCAGGTAAGATTTCTGTAACCTCAAAACGTCGACATCTGATGAAAACGTAATTTTTTCAAAACGGGGTAAAACCAATAGCTAACCGATTTTTGAAAATCTTCGATTTTCTTAGCGGGAAGTTAAAAATTTAAAACAAAAAAATTGATTTTTTTGAAACAAACAGCTTTTGTTTAAAAAACTTTTTTTCGTTAAATGTTTCGTTATTTGCCATAATTTTAGCTCAAATTTAGAGAATAAATGTATATTTGATATATATATATATATATATATATATATATATATATATATATATATATATATATTATTGAATATGTGTACAAAGTAGTCATCATCAGTATGAATTAGGTAACAAATAAAATCACTGATCTACATTTATGTGTAGACTGGAAGGAAGGAATATTGTTAATTATGCGGGACTCAACTCATACTTGACCTCTTTTTATAATATTAGCTGAGACATAATTAAAAGAATAGGTATAATTAATAAAAACAAGAAGCAGGTGCAAAAAAATCAGACTTATAGGTAAATATTATATTGAATATAAATATAAATATAAATAACATTGTTTTTTTTATTCTGCTATAATAACGGATACTGCATTTATCCTGAACAATTTAATCTTGTCTCTATTAATACTTTGACTTAATTCTTTTAAATTATAGTAATACCTATTAATCATATCCTGATTTCATTGTTCCAACTTTATTTTTCACCCCTATAATATTTATTGAATTTTAATTTAACCTGTTTTTTTTGATTATTTTAAGGTCGACTTAGTTAATTGTATAACAAAATAAGAAGAATTTTAGAAAATTGAATACCGCTCATAAAATTTTTACAAACAAAAGAAATGACTTAAAAAAATCAAAAGTAAAAAATAATTTTAAATTATAAACTTCTATAAATAACTTCGTTGTGACAAATTACCTTTCGAATCTATTTTTAATTACGAATATAATTGAGACTAGGAAATTATTTATATGTTTTTAATTTAAAAATATTTTTACTTTTTAGTTCATTTTTGAAAAATTTTATTTTTTAATTTTGATCGTTAAATAAAATTTTTGTATTTGGATGAAATTTTATCACTAAAAATTGGTATTGCCCCCTCTCTTCGCTTAAGGCTGGAATTTTTTCTTTTAATTAACATGATAACACTTAGAAGCTGTTCTAAATCCAACGCAAATGAATTTTTAAAATCGGTCCATAAACAAAAAAGATTAGCGTAAACAAATATAAAAAAAACATTCAAAAAAGGGAATTGATAATCTCTACCTTTTTTGAAATCAGTTCGAAATAGTAAACTTTGCACAAGTTGTGAAATGAATTTTAAACAAGACAAATTATAATACTGAACTTAATGAATTACTATATTAAAAATGTAATTTCTAAGATATAATGTGGCATATATCTGGGGGCACGGCATGGCTTTGCTAATACGAGTCAAAAACATAATCTAGCATTATTTAGATTTGAACAAAACTTGTAAATTACTTCCTGAAGCCCTAGGAAGCTAAAATTTGATACGTAGGCCAAGAATAACCCATAAACAACAACAAAAGTAAGAAATCATTATCCAAGGTATAAAGATCAAAGCTGCAAATGATCTGAACTTTCATGCAATGTCATAAAAGGCTATATTTTTTGTATACTATGTAACTAAAAACGTCTGTTAATATTTCAGACTAAGAACCAGCTCAAAATGAAGAAATTTTTGAATTTGGAAACAGGCGGACTATTCTTATTTCATATTTTCTACGCACGGACTTATTCTCATATTTCCAGTGTTATCTTGAAAAAATTCATTCTTGATTGATATCTCCTACCTTTACAACAAAATTACTTTTTTAATGTGTCTAAAAAATTTGTTTTTAGTTCATGTCAACTGCGTTTAAAGAATATCGATTTTAATAACTCTATTTTGAAAAAATAAAATTTGACCATACTTACATTATTGGCCTATTTTACACCGCTAATTCACCTATGAACCAATTTTGACACCTCAAAAATGTTGAACTTTCAAACTAGAGACTGACCCTTATTTTAACCCCCTCCATCTACTCTGGGGTGGAGTCTCACTCTAAACTAATACTAGCCAAATTTCAGCATGATACATCAAATTTAGATGAAATAAATTTCGTTTTATTTGTATAGAAAATGCATGGTGTTTGTACAAGGAGAGTGAGATAATAAATATTTCAGTTAAAAGTTTCAATAAATGATTTGTGAAGGTTCTAACCAACTTGTCTGATAAAATTTCGTAACGATTAATGTTGAATTTATTTATTTATACCTTTTTGTTTTATTATTATTATTATTTTAATAAAAAAGTACTCTTGAACACATTTTATTTATAATAATTTTCATATAAAATATATACAGTACCTATATACTAATTAATACATAATTCTCGTTTGGTCAAATACTTTCATGAGTATAGGACTGACTGTAATCTGTATAGTGGTAGGTATATATCAGAGTGTATTTGTATTCGACGGTATATTCGTATATTCGTTTTAATAATAATATTCTGAATGCAGGTGTTTCAAATTGTCTACATTTAAATTACAAGGTGGATTCAATAAATCAAATGTAATAAAAAAAGTTCACATAGCTTGTTTTTACCAAAAGTCTCTTAGATTTTATGTAACTGATGAAAAAAAATTTTTTTTTAAAAATTATCCAAATTGGTTTCCAAAAATTGAATTAAATATATTATTCTGGCGGATAGATTCTGAAAAAGGAAACAAAGTTGGGTTTTTATATACATTCATGTAATTTGTGTAGTTGTCTTGTACAAGACTTGTACCCACTAGTTAATATTAAAATATGAATTTTTTTTAAAAAATTATCCAAATTGGTTTCCAAAAATTGAATTAAATATATTATTCTGGCGGATAGATTCTGAAAAAGGAAACAAAGTTGGGTTTTTATATACATTCATGTAATTTGTGTAGTTGTCTTGTACAAGACTTGTACCCACTAATTAATATTAAAATATGAATTAAAAAAAAAAAATTATCCAAATTGGTTTCCAAAAATTGAAATGAATATATTATTCTGGCGGATAGATTCTGAAAAAGGAAACACAGTTGAGTTTTTGTACATTAATGTTATTTGTGTAGTTGTCTTGTACAAGACTTGTACCCACTAATTAATATTAAAATATGAATTTTTTTAAAGAAATTATCCAAATTGGTTTCCAAAAATTGAAATAAATATATTATTCTGGCGGATAGATTCTGAAAAAGGAAACAAAGTTTGGTTTTTACACGCTCATCTAAGTTGTGTAGTTGTTTTGTACAAGACTTGAACCCACTAATTAACATCAAAACATGATTTATGTGTGAACAACTAAAGCATGGACTTTAAACAAGCGAAAAAATTGGCTTGAGTAAAAACAGTTTGGTTAGAATATATATAATAGGAAAACAGGCGTGGATCCAGAGCTAAAATGTGGGGGGAGGGGGTCACATAATTTTTTTTTTGAAAATATGTTTTATTTTTAAAAGGTTGAACAATTTACCCACATATTCTTCAAAAACTTCCCGAGCAGGGGTTAAAATAATGTTAACAATCAAAAATTCTGATTAAACAAAGATGGTGATTAAAAGTGACGTAAATTCACATTTCTGTAATCTTTAAATATTTATTAGCAATTTAAAAAAAGAGATGGAAAATAATCTGAAGCTTATAACTTCTCAATTTTTAAATCAATATTAATTAAGTTTTCGAATTTTGTAGGTATATTGAGCCTAATTTCATATTTTTATGTGAAATATAGTAAATTAGTTATCAGTAATCTACTCAATTATCGAAAACTGCAGATTTAATTAACATCATTCTTGCAATGTGAGATTTCGGTCAGAAGTATTCAAACTTCTTAAAGCAATATACATTTAAGAAATATGATTACATCTGACCAGACCACATTGCAAGAATGATAATAATGAAATCTAAAGTTTCCGATAATGGAGGGTGATGCCACTCTCTGGACCCCACTTTCTGGATACGCACTTCGGGCCAACTCAATTTATGGGGTTTATAATTTGGTCTAGCGGGACCAATATTAAAATTAGTGCATTTTGAAAAAAAAAACATTTGTGAAATTTGGAAAATTAGTAAGTAAAAACACAGTTATTAATAAATAGGTATGCCAATCTTGTAGCATTAAATACCTGTTAGGTTATCGGGAGAATAGTGATACGAATATGGTTTACTCAGCTTTGATAGGATATTTTTTAATTAAATTGTTGTCTTTAGAATACAAAAAGTATTAGTTTTATGATATATGTTTCTAAAGAAGTTTTTTTCCCTGACATAATAATTAACAGTTCAAAAGTATTTGTTTTAATTATATTGGAAAAAAAGACCTTTGAGTTTTTGTGATTTTTTCCAAAAACCTTCCGTTATCGTGTTATAAGTGATTTTAGTTCCAAAACCAGTTAGTAAAAACTTTTTCCACAAAACAGTTATTAAAATAACTGCAAATCTCATAGTCTATCGAAAAAGGGAGGGTTTCGTAACAAAATTGAGCCAAAAATAATTCGGCAACATTCGGATCAATTAGTATTTCTTATTTAAATATTTGAGTATTTTTAACACAATATTATTAACTGAATGTCGGTGTCGGATTTTTGCATACTCAAGTACCTGATCCTGATCTATAAGGTTTAGGCTAGAAAATGATAAAACAAAAATAAAAGGTAAAAGATAAAATATAAAAATAATTTTTCATTAAACATACAAATGATACTCTACTTTCAATAGCAGTGATCCGTAATAAGAACCAATTACTAAAAAAAATTTGTTGGCAATAACGTAGATATTTAACAAACATAAGTAATATGGTCGAAGATCCCAGAGCCGCTAGATCTTACTTATTTTCTCAAAAATAAAAGGTGTAGAACAAGATAGTGCTATTATGTATTTTCACTGTATACATGCTTGCAATCTAGTGCCAACTTTTCTTATAGCCTGAGAGCTAATTTTTATGTTTATGCCAAATAATATTCTTTAAATTCATAAACCATATTGGCAGACACTTTCTGAGGGCAGTAGCTTTTGGCGGACACTTTAAAACTCCCAAATAAAGAAATACTACTTATAAGACTGAGAACTTGATTTGACTATGCCATTTTTATGATACTCAAGGAACTATTTCAATACCGTCTATGTGCTTAATTGCCTAAAACGCCAATTGTAGGGTCTAAACGTTTCCTCAAACACATATTAATTAACATTATGAATATATTAGTGTGAGTGTGAAAATCAAATGGTTTCATATTATAGCTTTATTAATATAGCTTAACATGTATCTGGTGGGATTTTTGATTCCTACGATTGGTCTGGTTACTCATAGACGATATTGACCCTGAGTATCATACAAAAAAACCAAAACTGAGAATATAAGTAAAATATTTTGAGAAAGCGCAAAGTTTATCCCGCACATGAAGTGTCTGGCAGTATAGATTATTAATTTTTTTATATATTCTTTTGCTCAAACATAAAGTTAGTGCTAGTACATCAGCTAGTGCTTATACATACTAGCACTACCTTCCCACACATTTTATTTCTGAGAAAAAAAGGAAGGTCTGGTGGCAATGGGATCTAGCTCTAATACTATATAACCCAACATATTTCATTTAAATATAAAAATAAAACTCTAAAATTGTAAATATTTATGTAAATATTAAATTATTGAAATTGTTATCGGACCATAAATTATATTAATTTTATTTTCAAATAGTTTTGATCATTATAAATATTTTATCTTTGTATTTTAAATGGCTAAATAACTTAAAAATACAAAATTTGAAATTATGCTTTGGTGAGGAGTAGTTAGAAAATTAAAAATTGATAATTTGTTGTTTTATTTTCTTGAAGTATGATATATTGAAAATATTCCTTGAAATTTTCAATAAAACTATGTTTTTCTCGAAACAATTTTTTGGCTGAGTCCGGGATTATTCAAAAAGTACTAGGTGGATTTGGATTGCTCGTAAACTAGATCGAAATTCTTGATCGAGGGATTATTATGCATTTTTTGAAGACTCAAAATTGGTACCCTTTTATTGTATTTCCCTCCTGCTAATTAGTAAATCGTGGTGGAATCGCTTAATGCATTTAATTTAAAATCAGCTCACAAAAACCACACTTTTTGGAGTTATTTTTATACCTATTTAAAAACATAACATACTCTATTGTTATGTTACGTTAAGTTTTTTTTGTTATACATCTTTTAAATCCTTTTTCAGTTGAATACGAATGTTTTAGATAGATAAACAAAATTTTGTATTGGTCTTGCACACTTGGTCTTGGTTTTCGTCTCGATTTTGGTTGTTCGGTCCTGGTCTTGGTCTTGGGCGTGTATAAATAATCATTTTTGTCTTGTTTTTGCAAGACCAAGTCCATTTATTTTTATCATTAATCTGGAGCTAGAACAGATATACACATTTCAAATTTTCGATCAATAGCCGGACTAGCATACTCCACTAATATTAATAACAATATTCATACAGTATTTAGATTTTCGACTTCTTTGATTTCTGTACTAGATAAAAAGAATTTTCCGTTACTATTTGAAATTAAAATGCGGATTTCTAAAATTGATTTAATTAATGGTATCCTTGGTCACATCTCGATTCTATACTATCTCTGTTAAATTACATGTTTCAATTTATATTGGAAATCTTGAAAAAAATAAGTATAGTTAATAACTAACAGTGCCAAAACACGATTTGTTTCAAATAGTCAGAACACGAATAAATTTTCAAACTATTAATAATTTTTACATTTAAAAAAATACGCAATACATTCGTAATAATGAATAATTAATAAGGTGATAAATTAATAAAATTGTTTGTTGTATAATTTTAAAATTAACAAAAATTAACAACTATTTTGTAAAATAATGAATTAATTAAACATATTTTATTAATTGTTCGAGATTCCAACATATGTTATAATGATCGTTGATTGTGGGGTTAATGATCTTCGACCCTATCCGATATTATTAAACATACAATAATATTAAATTTGAATTATTATTATATATTTTAAAATTCGCTTAAATATATAAGCATAGATTTCAAAATAAAAAACCAAATTTTTTTATCGTTAACAAAATTTTATGGTAGGTACTACCTATTTTCCTTATATAATTTTACATATATTTGCATTGCAATGATTCTTTTTTTATTAGATATATAGTTTAGTGTTATTAAGGTCAATGATATTGGAATATTGGACCACTTGATTTTAACAGTTAAAAATATTATAAATTAAATAAAAATTAAATTTTAAAATTAATCAATTTTAAATTTCTTTTCAATTCTAATAATTTAAACTCAATTTTGAAATCTTTAGTAAATCGACCGCTCTATCTTCTGTTGGCTAAGCTGTTACTTTTACCTTCCTTCTAGATTCTGTCTTTTGCTCTTCTTTTTTTAATGGAATGCAGCTCTATAAGGATTTCTCTTCAAGGCAAAAGTGCTTGTGGCGTTTCAGGTAGCTTCACTTGATAACATTGCTTCTATTACCGTCTCTGGTTGGACTTTCTTGTTCACAAACTATTCTAACTCATCTCGCTGGGGATCAAAACTTGGGTACACATAGAAAATGTGCTCTGCATTTTCAGCAACTCTTGGACAGGACGGGCACCCCGGATAATTATCGTGCTTGAAGCGGTTTAGATACTCTTGAAATGCGGTGTAGATACTCACCCATGTCCTGACAACGTCTGCGTCAAGTAATAGCTGACCTCACCATGGTTTCGGCACAGCCAAACGTCAATCTTTGGTATGAGGCGGTGTGTCCGTCGGCCTTTTGCTGCGGCATCCCACTGCAATTGTCATCGTACAATGCTGTGATGCCGTTCTTTTGTTCTGAGTTTTCAGGGCTCAGTGTGGTTGCCCTTCTTCGTTTATAAGTGGTCCGTCTTTCCTCCGCTAGACTCTGTTAGGTTGTTGCCTCGGCCTTGTGCTTGGCCAGTTGAAGGTTCACTGTGGTCATCCAGCAGTTTACTTGCTGGAAGGTGATATCGAACATGTGGCGAATCTCATCCAGATTGTGCTTAGCGACAATCACTACGGCTACATCGTCCGCATACGGGACAATTTTAACATTTCTCGGGATCTTTAGCCTTTGGAGCCCGTCATACATGATATTCCACAAGCAATGGGCCAAGAACAGAGCCCTGTGGAACACCTCCGCTGATTTTGTACTCTTTCGGACAGTCCTTCGTGTCATATCTCAGGACTCTTTAATTAATTATCTGTGAAGTAGCTAGCTACTATCTTGCGCAGATATCCTGGCTCGATCTTCTCTTGAAGAGCTTGCATAATGCAGTCCCAGTTAACAGAGATAAAGGCGTTTCTGATGCCTAACGACGCCACTAGGCAATAATTTTTCGTACCACCCTTCCATCTTGTTATTACAATGGCCTCCTTGGCCGTGGTAACAACCAGATTGATCGCGTCCAGGGATGATCGTCTTTTTCGGAAGCCATACTGGTTGTTCGCCAGAAGTGGATCTACAACTGCTTCTATTCTTTGATGGATTAAACGCTCAAGACTCTTACCCGCGGTGTCTAACATGTATAGTGGACAGTAAATGGATGGTTGCTTTGTTCCTTTAGGAAGCAGTTCTAGTCATTGCTGTTTCTATTTCCGAGGGAAAGTTTCTTCCTTAAGGCATGTCTCATAGGCATATAGGAACAATGTTGGCACTGCCTTTATAGCTGTTTTAGATGCAATATTAGGTATTCCGTCGCTTTATCATTTCCAACGCGGTTACAGGCCTCCATCAGCTCTTTCTCCGTGACAGATGGGATGTCATCGAGTTCATTCTGTGCTACCAAGTAGTTGAATTCTCGCTGTCTTGGAAACAGAACAGTAACAATTCTTTGTAGGAGTTCAGAACACGTGAACGCATTTTCAGATGAATCATGACCACCTGGTACGGTTTAAAGTTTTCTCTTCTGTACCTTCATTGGTAGTCGCTATCCAATGGTATCACCATTGTGATTTCGTCGAAAGATTTGACTTTCCACCCAATGGCGTTAAGTTGTCTTATATATCCATTACCTTCCAGTCGGAATAACCTCTCGCGAGGCTACTACTGACGAAGGTGAGATCAACGATATAGATTGCCTATCCTTCCGTGTACGTTGGCGTATCGCCGCTGTTGAGTAAGACTATGTCTAGTGCAGTAAAGGCCTCTAGAAGTGTTTTACCTCGAACATCAGTTTGCTTGCTGCCGCATTCCACTGCCCAGGAAGTCACCGGCAATTGCCACTAGATGATACTGCTTCGTATCTTCGGTCAGTTGATCCAAGAAGTCTGTGAAGTCAACAATGAATAGGCTAGGTGGTGCATAGCAGCTGTAGAAGCGAACGCCATCTACTGATGCTGCTACAAAGTTGGCATTGCTGTTGTTAACTGCGCTCTGGAAAGGGAGTTTTCCACAGTACCAGGTGACAGTTTTAGTGGTGCTGTCAGATTCCCAGGGTTGGGTACTCAGGTGTTTGTATGGCTCTGCTATTAGTACTAACACAAGCTTTAATTTGCTCACGGTATGCATAAGCAGATCATGTGCAGCCTCACAATGATTGAGGTTGAGCTGCAGTATCTTCATGTTTTTTTGTTCATCATCTTCTGGACTTCCTCTTGGAAACGCGGGCATCTGTGAATTCCGGCATAGTGGGCAGTGTGCTTTGCGCTTTGATTCTCAGCACATAATTCACATTTGGCTGGATTTTTACACCCAGCGATCTTGTGTCCTTCTTCCGCACCTGATGCAAATACGTTACCGGTATACGTTGCTTTTGCACTGGAATCCTTGATGCCCAAAGTGCCAGCATTTGAAGCATTGGGTCGGCCTCTTTGTTGCTCTATTCGATAGTTCACCCAAATGATTCGGATCTTCCCGTTTCCGTCCAACAGTTTCTGCGCAGTGGCCGCTGGTAGCGTTACTGTGGCAACCTGGGTACCTCTATAGGCTTTGTAGGTCTTAATTGCCTCCAGTGGTATCTCACATTCGTCGCAAGCTTTACCAATGCTGTCTATATATCATTTTTCGTTGTGATATCGTCAACATCATTGATCCCGATGATCTCTTGGGGACTTTAGCAGATTTCCTGAGCGTTCTTTTTTAGAAGGCCTGCAATGGCCCTCTGAAACGCTTGGCCTTTGCCTGTGCTCTTCTTTGAGAGTGTGATGAGCATATCACCGGTCTGGGTCTTTGTTATCTTTTCAACAAAAGAGCTAGCCTGGTCACCCTTCACGTCAGTTTTTATCCGCCGCAGAATGTCAGCATACTTCTCTTTCTCGACTGGGCGGACATTAGAAACGCCTGGCATGATCCATTTGTGCGATTTTTTCGCTTAGGCTCCGCCCGGGTCTTCTTCATCCACTGCTCTTTCGTAGCTGCTCTTTCTTCTGCTTCTTCAAATTGAATAAGCTTCCAAACCGTCGTCTGTTTCTTGTCAGCGTCAGTCGCTTCTGGTTTCGACGGCGGACTTTGTTTCGCGTCCAAATTCTTCGTCACTTGCGTCTCTACTGGTTCAGGTGAACTTTTCATGTTACTCTTGGTGTTGTTCTTCTGAATATCACCAGCAACAAACTCAGTGTCACCTTCTGCTCGGGTGTCCATCGCCTCAACAACTGGGAGTTCTGCTCGTTTTGGCGTCGCCGTCTGTTGTTGTACCTGCTCCTAGTTTTCTAGCATCTGAAGAGTTTCAAAAACACCTTTAATGGTTACAACCTGGTTCTTGATGCGCTTGTGGACATTTAACCTTGGCTCGACAAAACCACGAAGGTCGCTGATGATCTTGCCTAGTATATCCCATGCTTGCTCCTTGGTGAGTTCAGCGCCGCAATCCACTACCTCTTTGAGGACATTTCGACCTTGATCCTGCACTCCCTCCCCCTTCGGAGCTGACATAATTCTCATCAGTTTCTTCTAAATACTCATACTCTCCAAATTTTTTGTTTTATCCATAAATTAAATGTGACTCCAAAGCAAAAGGTCGTCTCCGAACGGAATGACTTCGGAAATGGAGGGGTGGGCACTCTTACAGCTACCTCCATGACTGTAAGAGTTTATTCTAGTAAGGGAAATTTCAACCGCTTCGACCCTATACCTTCTTCCCTCATCGGCTTCCTCTTGCTCCCGTGGGTGCGGCACGTAGATGCCGGGAGTTGCCACATACAGCGTGATATAGGTATCATTCCGCACATCTCTTTCGAGCAGCGTCACCCGTATCCGCTTGCGTAAGTGACCCGCTGGCCAGTTGTTTTAATGGCCCTCTTCCGATCCGATGGTAATAACTGACCATATTTCAGGGAAGTTTTGTCTGCGGGAGCTTATTTTATTTGGCTCCTACCCTCTGCCCTTATCAATTATGGAAAATAGGCATCATATAAGGACAGCGAACATCCTCCTATCCGGTTAATAGAGACGCGTCTGGTAGCAGTAACTTCTCAGCCTCAGGAGTATGTATGTATGTATGTATATATGTATGTATGCATGTATTACACAATAACATGTTAACCTTTCGTAAAATCTTATATAAAAAACGTACACTTTACATATAATTTGTAAATCAACTTTTCAAATATCGTGCACTTTCCCAGCTTCCTCTTACACTTTAACACTGATACTCTCTTCCGTCGCTTTTCACGGATTCACTCTGATAAAAGCCGGGTGGGAATACGTTACACATCAAAAGTTAAAATTACATCAAATTTCCAAAAACATTGCTTTAAATTCTATATCCTCGGCTTATTGCTCAATTTTTGTTTATATAGGAGTTAAAAATTTTATTTAATGATAATTTAGATAGGTGCATGCATATGTATTTAATTTTATTTTTATTTTGTTTTTTCATTTTGAATATTTAATGAAATGCAATAAGTGATATGCATTTTTACATAAGCCAAATCATTATTAAAAAACTGCATATTTTTAACTTAATAATAACTTTCACCGTACAATTTGTGTTTTTAATTCTTTTTACATTTTAGGCAGTTTAAATTATCCATACAACGAATTTAATATATTTCATTTATATATTTATTTATAAAAAAATATAAAAAAAATAGATTCAGGTATCAAAAATTTTATTTATGAACGGAAATTAATATTTATTTTCAAAATTTTAAATTCAAACATTTTTTGTGTTTGTTTTAAGGATTGATGAATTAAATTTTAAATTTGACCGATGAAAGGCTTTTAATAGTTTCCGAAATAAAGATTTTTAATAGTTCCGTATGTGGCGTCATCCATAACTCAATGCATTTTTAAGAAGGATTTTAATCAGAGGTTTTAAATTTTAGGTTTTAAACTCAAAACCTTTCTTTAAAATTATTCGTGTTTAAAGAAAATTACAAGACAACAAAGTTATTTAGCGAAAAAGTACTTATTAATCTTGTGTTAATTAAAATTTTTTTAAATAATTTCTCAGTTTTTTTGAACGTCCTTTTCAAGTATCCCTTTTGAGAACAAATCATTTTTTTGTTACTTTGATACTTTTTTCCAAAACGCATAGTTTTGAGACCTTTTTCAAGACTCAAGAAAAACACACAATTCAAACACACAAGAAAATATTTTATGTGATTGATAAGCTATAACAGATTTTGAAAGAGAAATTAAGCAACTGAAATTTTATGGAAGTTATAATATTTTTTTTTAAATCGATCTGATATTGCTCTTATTTGCGCTCCTTACCACTTGAAAACACTCACAATACTTGATTTATACTTATAGTTGTATGAAAATTTTCTATAAACATTTGACGTATCAATATTTAAAATCGTTATTCAAAATATTAAAAACACGTTTTTTTGTTAAAAATAGTATTAATTTCATATATTTCTAGAAATTCATTCATTTTTCCATGATCTGGATATTTCATTATCATATTTGGTTCAAGAATAGACCGTTTCAAAACATAAGCATTTTTGTAACATGTTTTACAAATGTATTTTGACACATAATTTTTGCTCAAAATATAAAATATAAAACTTGTAGCTAATTTGCCATGCACAAAGTAAGAAACTGTTTCAAAACTCTTTCAATTGCATTTTTCGTTACGAACGGTGTTCATAGGTGTATTAACTTTGAAGGTGCTGAAAAAAGTATATTATAAAAGATCACTTCGAGTATGATAATTGATACTTTTGGTCAAACACTATTATTGTATCCTTTGATGGTATACAAATTAAATATAAAATCTCAATAATATACAGTATTTGTTCAGATCTTATCAATGTGGCAGATGTTTTATAATAATATACCTAATGCGACTGATTTCCAACAAAATGTAGACAATTTTAAAAAATACAATTTATTACTTGCCAGAGCTATCAAT
This sequence comes from Chrysopa pallens, assembly GCA_020423425.1. Lineage (NCBI taxonomy): Eukaryota > Metazoa > Arthropoda > Insecta > Neuroptera > Chrysopidae > Chrysopa > Chrysopa pallens. The sequence continues at coordinate 92,749,705 of CM035592.1, forward strand.
TTTAAATAAATAAATTGTCATTTTTAAGGGTTAAAAGTATTGATGCAAAATTATATATAGAATTTTTAATTTTAGACATAAAAAAATTGCTTAGGATCATTCCCACGATAAAATTTTGATGTTCAATTGAAAAAAGGATGCAATCGGAGAGAGAACGTTTGTTTTAATAGAGATGCTTAACTATTTTTTGCGCTCAGATAATATTGATATTGTCATAAATCATTCGCGATTTGATTGGAAATGAAAAACTAAACATTAAGTAAAATGTTTAGCTTTAACATTTTGAGATCATTACTAGATATAAAGAAATTTACTCTCTAGTGTATCTACAATTTTTGGTATTATAAACTCTAATGAACTATCTATAATTGTATACAATTCGGAATTCTTCTATCAAGGTATGACCCTAACTTTTACTTTTTACTTCTTTATTATTTTACTGATTTAACTAATATTACTGAAAAGCCTTAACTATCCATCTTGTAGTCCTGTTGTTTGAAGGTAACCGATAATATTTTTATTATTGATCTGAAAATGTCCACATATCAACAACTAGAATCGCGCTTTAGGGAATATTGTCAAAATTGAAGCAAAAAAAATTTGAAATTAAAATTGTTCTTTCTGTTTATTACTATAGACTACGTGAAGGTGTTCAATTTTTATTTCTTTATGATGTGATTAGGATTTTCAATAATTTTAAACTGCTTAACTTTTTTTTAAGTTATTTAGAGATAAAATGACCATTTTGGATGGTTGGTGACAAATTGAATTCGTATTCCAAAAAAATTTAAAAGCAAAATGTCCAGTTACAAAAATTTTACTCATGAAAAAAATAATACATTTTGTTTGTACAGTATTTTTATAATTCAATGGATTATATTCTAACTATATGCAAAAATGTGTATTTAGATAAACAAGTAACATTTGCATATTGGAAAGTTTATATATGACATGAATCAGATTTTTGCATTCGTTTCGTGTCGATTTTTTCGAAAAAATTTTACAAATAAAAATTGTCGAAGTTAGATTTAGAAGTACCACTTGGGTTGATGCATATGAGACTGATTATAGAAAGTTTAATATACACCACAAACGCTTGAAAGTCAACTAGAAGTATTTTACAAATGTGTATGTTTCCAGACTATTTTATATGTTTGCATCAAACTTGACTGTATTGTCTATTATTATTATTACTATGAATACAAGCGAAATGTTTTCATTTTATGTGTGATTGCCAGATTCAAAAATATTTTACCAGGAACTCGTGTAATGTTTTCTTTTATTATTTCTTACTTTCAATGAAATATAAAAGCAGACATTTATCTATTGAAGTGAAAATGTTATTTTTACTTCTGTAAAATTGACATAATGTGCCAATACTACGAAAATTGATAAAAATATCTAATCTGAAGGATCTGATAATCGCAAACAAACTGAAAACAATTTGCTTGTATTCGTAGTTAGAATATAGTCAAGGACCGTGCTTGATGAAAAAATATCTTTAGATGACTACCAAGCATCTAGGGAGTTGTTGATAGTAAAGACACATTTTTGTAAAAATTATATACCTAGTAAATGTTAAATAGTATAGACTGTTCAATAATTAATTTATTACATAACCGAAAATAAGGTTGACCAAAAATAATATTCTTTACAATTAAAAATACAATTACAATTTTCTACAAGCAAAATATACTTGAAGCCGCAATACTTATATATATATATATATATCGTGGCATATATGTAATGTGATTATATCCATTATTTATTTAAAAAAAATGTTTTATAATTGTTTCAATTTCAATATTTTTTGAAACTGTACAAGAGAAATTTGAACACTTGTGTCCAAGTAATTAAATCATAAAAAATATACCTATATATTAAAGCTACCAGATAGCAAGTGGATTAAAAGAAATGTTTATAAATGTTTAATTAATAAAATGCGTAATATAGAGGAGTATCATGTGTCTGTGAACATAATTTTTGCTATATAATATATCATAATTGACATTAGAGTCTAATTGTATGTGTCCGTTATTAAATGTTTTTATAATTATAACTCTAAAAATTTTAATATGGCGCATTTTATATAAAGCGGCACATATCAAGGAAAAATAAAATTAGCCAAACTAACTGGGCAGATCATTTTGTTAACTGGAATTAACCATATAGTAGGAGCAAATTGAATGACCAAAAAAATTATAAGCCCAAACTTAGAAACAATTTTAAAGGTGAGAACTGGCTAATTGTATAGGTATTATTAGGCTATAAGCAACATCACAATACTTACAGGGGAAATCCACTATACCTAGGTGGAATCTTGCCATGAAGCTTACGTCTAGGTTCTAAAATGAATAAGTAAGAAACAATTATAAAAACTAAAGCATAAAATGAAATACGGGATACGCAAATGTGTTACGATTAAATTGCCAATGCCATGATTTGCTGTGAAGAATATCAGCAATCAACTATGAAAAATTGTTAAGGAAATAATTCTGTTGCTCCAATTCATTTAATGAAATTGTAGAAAAACAAATAACTGATCAACGATTTAAAATTCAATTGTTTATTCGATAATATACTGGCTGTATTAGTTTAACGCAAGAAAAGTTATGATCAAGTAACCAGGGTATTTTAAACTCTTCACAAGTAAAGTCTTTAATGACAGAAGATATTTTGGAGAGAAAAGTATAAATCGCTAGGATAATGAATTGGTTCATTTTTCAGAGATTCTCAAAAGCGATGTGTCTGCTAATAATGATACGAGGCTCTGAAAATTCAATAAAATAAGTCAACAATATTTAGAAAAAATTGATTGAATTCGTGTTTTTTAAATATAGAAATAGTTTTACTTACGCATTTACTTGAGTAAAATGATCAAAATTACAACGTAGATTTTTAAAAGTGTTAAGAAACGCATTGAGATAATAACATTTGAAAACCTCAGTTTAGTGAAAATAAAAATTATTTAATCAGAATTGTAAGTTTGCCGAGGTTTATTTGTAAATTTGTCCACTTCATATATAACGAAACATATTTTTGTAAATGCTCTATTTTATGAACATAACACTAAATTTCAATTAGTAATTCAGTTCGATGGCAGTCTCCTCGCATTTTTTTACGATTCTGTATATTGCAAAGGAAAAGACGAAGGCACTGGCTCATGATGGAAAATTGAATATCTGTAAATTTCTAGCTTGCAATCGAAAATCTCTTGTGAAATAAAATGCTCTCTTACTGAAATTTTCGTATATTTATGGTAGACCTCATATGTCCACGTAGAAGTGGGCTAAGATAGAATATATTTTAATACAAATCTAGACTTTTTTTCAGAAAATGGGAATAATCATTTGTGTATGATCTACGTCGTAATCTTGATAAATCGAATCGTGAAAGTCGTTAGAGATTGGATGTTTCAAATATATCGCCTCAATTTCTTTCTATTTATCCACCAAGAATGATGTGTTGTAATTCAAAGTTTTATTCACATAAAAAAACGAAAACTTAATGATAGCTGTTGCTAATGTTTTTACTATCATATAAGGAGACTGTTATAATGTAGAAAATATTTCGAGTTATAGAAATAACGTAACCAAAATTTTGATTCATGATATTCCAATGATTGTAAAAACAGATAATATTCTGGCTACGCAAACAGGCTCAAACTTTCGATTTATTCGGTTTACTAATCTTTGTCAAAATAAAAGAATTCAAAGTTGAAAGTGTAAGCAAACAAATGTATATAGAAAAATAAAAATTTGCAAAAATCAAATTTTTAAGGCTCTAATATAAACTTTACCGTTAAAAAAATCAAAATCAAAAGAAACCGAAAAATCTCATGTACTCAACTTTCCCCTAATGGTATATATTTAACATTTATTTACAAATAAAGAAATAATTATCGTAGCAATATTAAAAATAACTAAAAATTAAACTGTTTAGTGTCAGTCTTTTGATGTCGATAGTTAATGTTTAAGATGGTTAGAAGTGGTACAATACATATAACTAACTCTATGTTTATGTTCGTATCTACTCAGGTTCTCAACACAAATAATAGGTATGGATGGAAGTAAACTGGGCACCTATCAGGTAAACAATAAACAAATCAAAAACAGGAGCTATCAGGAAAAGAAGATAACAGCTAGCGTTGTAAATTGTTGGTAAATATCTGACACACGGTTTAGTATCAATATTTGATCTATTTATAACTATTCAAATACACAAAATATTTAAGCCTTAAAGTTATGCTTTACTAAGTAAACAAAAACAATGTTGAAGGGCTGGATGGTAATAAATGCTTTTATCTCCCCAAAAGTATTTAATTCCTTCATGGAAACTATTATTTTCATTTAATTGATGTATAACGAGAAAGGCTCAAGTTAGAAAAGTGCGCAATAAGAACTGCATATTAACTGTTATATAATATATTTCCAGCTTTAAAAATATGGTCAGCGAGGTTTCATTATCAAAAATCTAATCGTAATAAACTTGCTTACTAGTATATAGCACTAACAATTGTTTTTAAATTAGTATATTTTATTGTGCGTTAGACGGTTTAGTTATTAGTTCTGTAAATGAACTAAAAAGTTGGAATAACAATTTTCCGAAGGATCATCAGTTACAGTTTGTTTTTTCAAAATTGTCTTCGAATATTACCCTTCCGAATTTAGCCAACTGTAATTGGCCAAGGGATCTCTTCTCTTAATAATATTTATTCAGAAATCAAAGTTAAATTTTGTAGCATCGTTTACCATCGTTTACTCTATTAGTTATCACATAATATCATACCATCAGTTTCATTACAACGTACCCAACCCAACTAAGTTCAGAATTTTAACTAAATATACGTAGCAAAAAATATTCTAATGAAAACTTGATCAATGTAAAATTGATTTCAAAAACTTTCAAACATACAATATATACTTAGCTCCGAAAACTTACCGAAAACACTGCCGCTCTAATCGGTACGTGTGCCCAAGACATTATTCCCAAAATTTTTGTACCTATGTATGATGTTAGATGTTGTTTTTCCATAGAATTTTTTAAGATTAAGGTTTTCGAGTGGGAATGAAATAAAGCTTCATAAATCAATAGCTTATTACAGTTTTTTAGATTGTTGAAATACCGTATTTTATCACCTGATGAATTTTCTCTTAAAGTATAACATCTAGTTTGTAAAATACATTGAAATCGAACCCAGATTTTCTATTAATATCATTGCCCTTCAAGGCTTTTATCAATTACTTAAGAATTGTTTATATTTTCAATGTTGTTTTTTACTACTCGTTAACTATTCATTGCTTAAACTATCACATCTCATAGAAACTTGAGTTCAATTAACGAGGATATTGTCGTAATTATGAACTTTAACCTAATCGGTTCTTAATGAAATAAACAAAATATATATTCAAATTTTTCAGGTGACCTGTAACATTATAACTGATTATACTAAAATGTGTCTAATTTACTTCTCTCCACATACATAAAAAAGAATAAAAAACAACGATATAATAATAGGCTTGCAACAAGAAGTAACTATAGTAGTAAGCGGGCATAGAAAAGATACCTAAAGTAAAAGAAGTGTGTACAAAGATGATGATAAACACCTGCGCCACGCGACCAGCCGGCTGCTGCTAGCAAACACATGTCAATATGATAATTTTCTTACATTGAATTAATATTAAAAAAAAAAAAAAAAAGTTAAATAAAATGAAACAGAAAAAGAAAAAAACATCACCGCCCAAATATTCGACTCTTTTAATTATTTCAAAATGATTTTAACTGTAAATTTTTTTTTGGTGCTATTCTTTCTTCATTGTCATTTTTGCTTTATTCTTAAATCAAAATACTTTTTTATGCGTTAATCGATATCAGAGATACATACACGTACGTAAACATATCTGTGTATCAAGATTAAATTTATTTTTGGCACACAGCTTTAGTAGGTAATCATTAATTACAACAAAATTAATTCTTTTTATTATAATTGTTTGAAACAGTAAATGGTAAAGATTATTCCAGAAGAAATTTGGCATAACAATATCTTCTGGGCCTGTTTCCACAAAATGCATTCAAGTTCAGAACACATTTCTTAATTCTGATTTTATTTGTTGGTTTACGCTTAACTGTAAATAAATGAGTCTCTGAATGATAAAATATATAATTATATAATAATGTCAAAGTAGTTTTATTTTGGGTGACCAAACCACGTTGTATCATACAATTTTGATTATGTTTGGAATCGAATCCAAACAAAAAGCTATTAGATTTTACTTAGATTTAGATTTTATGTTTTAATAAAAGGTTTTTTTTTTCATTTAGGAGAAATCAGTATTAGCTTTTTTCTATGAACTTTTGTAGATATTAGACTATATTATTACCTTGCATTAAACTTATTGTTAGTTTTGAGTTTTGACAGTTAATAAGGAGCAGTATTTTATATACAAGCCGTTTTATATCCATAGCTATTTAATATAACCGTAGTGATTGAAAAACTTGTAGATACTCTATTATGAAGTCCATACCAATTATTTGAAATAAATCACAATTTATTTTGAGGCGCCTAGGAGATAAATAATTTTTATTCTAGGCAGTAATTTTAAACATAAAAATAATATAAAATTTTATGTAAAAACATTCAATATTCTCCTTGTGTTTCTTATTTGTTACCTTGCATGTCTGTCCTTTTGCCTTGCCACGTGTCTGATGAAGTGATAATTTAAAAAAAACAATAACTATTAATCAGACATAGTATATTCTCTTCGTTATTAATAATTACAGGAAATGTTGCTTGTCATTTTCCAAGAACTTCAATTAACCAGACTTCATTTTTCGAAATTGTAAAATTTTCTGGGTATGCCTTTAAAATGCTTACAATTCTTATGCAAACAATTTGAATACCTAGCTGTATGGAATCAATTCATTACAGGCGTAGAGATAAGTATAGAGCTATTTTCAGAGTAAGTAAAACTTGCTGTACCAAATCGGGAAATAAAAAACCACTTACATCGAAATTGACATACAAAAGAAAATATCATATAAAAATGCAAAATTTTACCGACTGAGTTTTACTATGTCGTAATTAAGTTTATGTAGACTTTCTATCTGTTTTTCCGTTATCTATTCAGTCTTTTGAACAGAAAAACAAATGGTAGGGAGCAGATATTAAAAAAAAGGAAAATAGATTGTCTTTCTGCACAAAATTCAGTTATAGTACAGTAATTGTAGTACGTGCATGGTGTACTTTCAAAGAAAGAAAAAAGAATCTTGTATAGACAATTATATAGGATAATAGAATAAAAATTTATATTTACAGCTCGCACACAGCAATAATTAATGATGACTCAACTGTATGCCAGCATGTTACTTTATTAAACAGGCCATTATGGTAGAATATCAATTAGTTGTGTAATTAATAATGAGTTTGAGATGAAATTTTGACGAATCTAAGCGAAACAGTTTACGAAAAATTGTTTTAAGAAACGTTGTTTGTTGTAACACACAAATATCTTTTATTTTTGAAATTTTCATCCATATCTTATGATTCAAAAGATTCAAAAATTCACCCAATTGGTTGATTCTTGATGACGGACTGATAACCAAATATAAATCGCTTCTATGAACAGCCATAGAAAATAATATATTATATAATAATACTATCCATATAATTTTTGTATATAAATTTTTGTTTCTATTTTTTATATAATAGTAAAAAAAATTTGATCATGCCTATTGGATCCAATGGATATACCTGTATATTCGTAACATAAAATATTCGTTTAAGGTGATAGCACGAACACTTTGAATAGATATGGTTTAGCTTCTTGTATGTGGAGTATCATATCGCAAACAATTTGATACGATTAGAATGAACGAACGAGCCATAGAAAAATTCATTCTAGAACCATTTCTAGTGTTCCTCTCCATAGAAATCTATAGTAAAAAGCGAAAGATTTGTTCGTTCTGAAGACAAATCAGAGTTAAATTTTAATATCTTTTAATTCTAACACCATCTTTTAACATCATACCTCAAATGAGAGTAATGTTAACTTTTAAAAATCGTAATTATAATACATTTACAACTCTATAGAACAACGTATAATTGTGTATAAAAATAAATACATGTATGATAATATTTTATTGTATATATTTTTATGAACTATTTGTATTCATAAGCGGCATACCCCTTTTTTAACATATTTATCAGTAAAATTTTTGCTGAGTGTACTCGAAAACAATTGACAATTTTTAGAAACACTAATACAAACCACGGAGGATACTTTTTCCAAAAATTGATGTAAAAATGTATACCCGTTATTAATAAAAACAAAGTGTATTATTATTATAGAATTTCTTTAAAAAAAATCATAGGTTTATATTTGTAAATTATAATAGTAAAAATATACTCTTTTTGAGTAGATATCCCTCAATTCTTTTCTTTTAGAACTCTTAATACGTAACCTATAATTAATATTAATGTGTTAAAGTATAATTAAAAAAATCTTTAATTCAGTATCTATATAATTTTTATTTTGGATTCTGTCATTAAATTGTAATTTTGTGGATAGCAAAAATTAATTCCTACTTTATGTTTGCGCATTAAACACTTGCCAGTCAATTTGGTAAGAGAAATATTTATATATTTTCTGTAACCCGTTTTGGTAAGAAATACAGTATAGCAAGTTTAATAATAAAGAAAAAAAAACATGAAAATATCAGATGCTTAAAGTTTTAAGCCCATAAAAATTAGTTTTGAGTTTAAATTTACATAATCAATTCGTTTATATTCCATTATGATATTCTTTAAAAGTATCTATATAGACGGTTTTATAATTATTAATGAGAACTCTAGGATTTTTCGAATAAATTTCGACAAACCGTCACCAAATTAGCAACGAGTAACATCTCCTCAGAGAATCATTACAACTAGCTAATTCATACTGATGATGACTACTTTGTAGTCGAAATACGTATTTATAAAATAAAAAATAAGTTGATCTAGGAAATTGGGGAAAAAATCGAAATTTATTATCTTGATTTTGGATTAGAATTTGAAGTTATATTTAGTACCTACCCTATATATAATACGCCATCTTATTAATTAAATATATTGAAATTTTATAAACATCAGTATTATCTTTATAATTGCAAAATTTTGAAAACTATCTTCATACTACGATATTATAACGCATCTAAAGTTAGCAGTGTCCCATGAGCAAAATCACTCATAACAGCTTATTAATTAGTAATAATTTACTGTCAACAAATTTGATGTTCAAGTCGATTTCCAAAAAGTGAGAATACTGCCTTTTAATTAACATAGCAGTTAACTTCTGCAAATAAAGACTTTGGGGCAATGTAGAATATAATATCAAGTATAAGAATTTAGAAAAATATTTAAAAAACTTAATTTTCGTGCTATATTGGCAACACTAAATTCTTAGAGTGGAAATTATATGTTATATCACCCCAAAGCCGTTATTTGAATCAAATTTTACTTTTTGCACTAACTCAGCACTAAATAATTCAATATGTTACCAGTTATTCTGCCCATTAGACACTGCTTACTTTACGTACGTAATATTATAATTAATTTATATTGTTTGTTCTGAAATACGTTACATGCAGATATCAATATTTTCCATAAGCCCCAACCCATATAGGTATTATTGTCTATATACTAGAAAAGGGTAGCAACTTAAAAACACGTAAAATAGCGCAATCGCAAGCATTAAAAATAATTTGTTTTAATAAAATGAACTCTGATGAAAAACATAATTTTTCTAGTGTCTCTAACCTAAAACTGACGAGCTGGCTCTAGATAATATGAACACGCTTCTTAGTTTATTTTTTATTATTGTTCATTAAAGATGTCATCGAATTGAGATTGTATCGTGCTCTGGCATTCTAGTGTTAATTGAACCTTAAGGCGATAGTCACATGTGATGTTTTTTTTTTTTTTTAAAAGAAGACGTTCTCTTATTTAGAATCACAGTCATAACTTGACCAATTGATGTATCAATTGATTGACCAAGCATGAACATAGGTTGATGTTACCGACCGCTAAGCAATCATGATTCACAATCGAATTTTTAGATGATATACAATATAATTTTTTAAATCGATTTTAGTTTTATATTTACCAAATGTAAAAACCGCAGTATAGTCGAGTAAGAATCGGCACATGGGTACCAAAAACTATTCCTACAAACTGAATTATTTTACACGATTCTCTTTAAATTACCCAAATGGTAATAAACATGCATGTTGCCAAGGAGAAACTCATGGCTATATTGTTTAAGGGGGTATTCTGGTCTAGAGCTCTACTTTTTGAGTATTTTTCAAACTAAGATTAAAATAAAATTAAAAACATTTTTAGTATCCATTTTTTTATACAATATTTATTGATTTTTAAAGTATATAAAAAAAATTAAAAAAAAAAAGTAAAAAATTCATCCAGTGACAGACGGGTGAAGTGGGGGTTGCCAGTTAAACGGTGCTCCCTGGTTGACATGATTCCAACCCTTGTAGTGATTTAAATCAAACAAACAAACAAAATTCTTAATTAGTAAAGATGTCGCTATATCTTGGACCTTGGCCGAAAAAATACAAAAAACATTCACAAAACGGCGTCCACTTAAAAAAAAAAAATTTTGTTACCCCTGTTTTTTGACATTTACGAATTTTTTAAAAATATTTCATTTTATCCAAAATCCAAGGTCCAAGTGATAACGAGATGTATATAAAAAATTCTCACAAAATTTCAAAGGAATCGGTCAAATAGAACTGGAGATATCGTGTCAACCACCTCATCAAAAGGAGTTTTGAGAAAAACGCGTTTGAATTTCCATCGCTCCGCTTGGCCGGCTTAGATGCCACATCACAAAATCCGCTGTATCTCCCAAAATATTTCGAATTTTGAAAAATCCTTTTAAGAGCATATTTTTGAAAGTCTAAGCTTTGAACATATACAAAAAAAATTTCTAGACCAGAATACCCCCTTAAGTCGAACTTGTTTAAACAATTGCAAGGAATTGTTATTTTCAATGACTATTTATGCGATAAAATAAATTGTTGAAAAGATGAATTTTTAATGGTCTGAAAAGTTATAAAATAATTTTTTTTTAAATTATTTATACAATATGTTACATAATGATTTCTTTAAGCGAAAATTAATAAAATTTTTTATACTTTTTTTTTTTTTTTTGTTAAATAATTCTTACGCGTGAGTCAGAGACAGGCAGTGATACTAAAAACTATATGACGAATACTGTGTAATAACTAATTAAAAACCAGGTATAGAAAATAAATTTTTTTTTATTTTCTCTAAATAATTTTATTAACTATTGTATAAAAAATAAAAAAAAATATCTATTGTCTTTTATCCTTTTTTTTTTATATATTTTTCCGGTTGAAATTAATAATTTCTTGCAATTGTTGAAACAATTTTCGCTTAACCAATATGGCACCGAGTTCCCTCGGAGTCGAGTTGAGAATCACGTAAAAAAAATTGAGGTTGAATAGTTTTTAGTGCACCCATGCACCCATTCCATCTAGGCTTGTGCTATAGTAAATGGAAGATAAATTTCAACGAATGTAAACAAAAAACATCAAGCAAAAGCAAATATCAAGTAACAGAAAACATTTTTAAGTACTAAGTAAAATAAACAATAAATCATTTTGTCTTAATTGCTAGTGTTTGATTTTTAATTTTGATATGTTGTAGCGCTACCTTCGTAAAATACACTTTTTAAATCTCATAAACATTTTATGTGGTTTACGTATGGATTCTTAATTATTATTGCTATTATTTTTAAATAGCGATTACAAAATTTAAAAGCACTAAATTTACCACAAAAAAGTAATTAATTTTTTGTATAGGTAATTTGTATTTTCCGAGAAAACATTTGTAGAAAGAGTATATGATCTCCTGATCCTATTTAGAGGAATAGCATTTAGTACTTTAGTCTTAACGCCCACAAATACTAATCCAAAATTAATATATGGCTTAATTATGATTGTTGTAACATTTTTTCGCATTGAAAATGTTGAGAAGAATGGACTATTTTGTTTTTCGGAGCCCGTAAAATTTCCGATTGTTCCCAAAACCTTCAAATTGACGGTTTTTTGTTATTGTAGTAAAAAGATAACTCAATTACAGATATAAAAAACCATTTTGTAAGAATACAAATATCCGTTGCACGACAACCAGTAAATTGTGAAACTATTGTAATTGTCGGATAAAGGGCAGTGTGTTTTATTGCATGTTAAGTATAATGGTTTTTGTATTTATTATTGATTGATTATTTTATAAAAATAACAAAAAACGTATGTCCGTCAATCTTAAGTCTGTGGGGTCAATCGAAAATTTTACGGGAGAAAACGAGCTACTTTTCTGAATTTTTATAGAAAAAGTTGTTATATTTTTCGTAATTCAGTTACATACAAATTTTTAGATGGGTATTTATATCTAAAAGAGTCTTCAAAGTTTAAGCAATGTTTGTCAAATTAGTTAGCAGAGAAGGAAAATCATATATCTGACAAGTACTTAGTCTATTTTACCGATATCTAACGATGTCGGCTTATTCAATTTTAATTTATTAAATCAAATGCAAAATTAATTCAATATTTTAAGGAATTATTAAGCCATACAAAAAATTCTAATAGATATATTTTTCAAACGTCGACGGGAATTGAAATTATAGACATTTAGGTTAAGCATTGTGCTTGATACTTTTTACTAGGCGAAAAAATAAGACATCTATATATATAAAATACAATGCCACTTTTCGTTGTAATTTTATAACTCAAGAGCGGGCAAAACCAAATTTTTAGGCTTTGTTCGGACTATTTAGTAGATGGTTTATGTGAAGTTTGCACAATCGGTCCAGCGGTTCTTCATTTATTACATTTTTTGTAAGAAATGAATTCAATGAATGGCTGATCATTTTGTTAATGGGAATTTAGCTGTCAATTTGTTGATTACCTTGGAAATGTACAACGAAGCTTTAATAATAATTGAAGATATGTGTCTTACGATTTCAAATAAAGCATAAGTATAATAGTGTATGACCGCACCAAATCGTGAGATGCATGATTTGTTTGACCGTGAATTGCAACGTGAGCAGGAATTCAATTCTAATGATTTGCGTTTATTTGTACAATCGCATATAACCAAATTGAATATTCAGCAAAACCATGTATATGACACATTTCAATAATGTAGATGGATTATATTTCGATGGTCGTCATATCATTGATTTTAGCGACTATTCGATCGGAACAGAAAATTACATTGGCACTTGCATCTTCGGGAATTGCTGCTACATTATTAGGAGGTGGTCGGACCGAAAACTCTGCATTAAAATTGCCTTTGAATTTACAGGTGATTGAATCTCCAACTTGCAATATTTCCAGAAATTCTGCTATGGCAAAAATTCTGCGATTAACGTCAATTATTTTATGGTATGAGTGTACAATGACGAATAAAAATCACTAGAAGCATTGTATCGAACAATACAAGATTTACGTGGTAATAAACAGCTTTTTGGTAGTGCTTTGATATTACTGTCATTACTGGTCGTTTGAATTTTCGTCAAACATTGCCTGTCATTCCTCGATCAACTCCTACTGATGAAATTAATGCCTGTTTAAAGTCATCAGTTATTTGGAGATATGTACAAAAATTGGCACTGAACAATAATATGCGTATTCACCTACAAAATGATCCTGCTGCCCATGAGTTTTCAAAAGAATTGTTACAAATTTGTGATGGCAAAATACAAATCGACAGTACCAACGGATTGATCGCTGTACCGAACAATTTTTGTACAATTGCTCAATCCATAGATGAATTGATTGAATGTGTTTTTCCGAATATTCTTCAGAATTACAGAAATCATGATTGGTTGAGAGAACACACCATTTTAGCACCGAAGAACATTCATATCAATGCCATTAATATTCAAATTCAAGCGAAACTGCCAGGTGTAGTAAATGAGCCTTGTTAAATGAGGCAATGAATTATCTAATTGAATTTTTTAATTCATTGGAACCGGCTGGTATGTCACCGCATTGCTTGAATCTGAAAGTTGGTTCATTGATTATATTATTCCGAAATATTAATCCACCAAAACTGTGTAATGGCACCAGATTGTCAATGAAAAAGTTATTGCCAAATTTGATTGAAGCTACGATCTTAACTGCTAAATCAAAAGGAGAAGTTTGATACCGCGTATCCCTATGATTCCAACTGATATGCCATTCCAACTGATATGAGTTCAGGCGATTACAATATCCTGTGCGTTTATCATTTGCGATGTCCATCAACAAGGCCCAAGGGCAAACACTTCACGTTTGTGGTGTGAATTTGGAGGAATCATGTTTTTCACACGGCCATCCTTTATGTTGCCTGTTCCAGAGTCGGTACCCCCAGCCGTTTGTTTATTGATACTCAGAATGGAAAAACAAAATATATTGTTTATCCAAATGTTTTGGATTAAGTTTTAAATAGCTAGCACTTAATAAAATATTTGTTTGTTTGAATAAATGAATTTGATGTCCCAATTAAATTTGTTTATTATTTCACTTAATACGTAGCGAAGCACGTACCAGGCCGTGAGTATTATATAAAACACAATGTCTAAGCAATATATTCTGTATTTTTTTTTTTCAATTTTCGAGCGCAAATAATTAAAAACTAATTGTCGAAATTTTATAAAACTTGGTATGAAAATGAAAATTGTCGAAAATATTTCGATGATAAAATAATTGTTTTTTATGTTTTATATTAGAAATGTTTTTTTCGAGAAGAATAAAATGTATATTACATAAGAGATTGTGATTGTGTGATTATATACGTCTCATGTTTTGTAATTTATATTTATATGAATTCAATGTTGTTTACAAAAGATATACAATTGAACTTGCAACTTGATTTATTAATTACAATTTGCGATTATTTTACTATATTTATAAAACTCTATATTTATAAAATTTTTAAGGTTTCATCAAGATTGTATACATAATTATAACATAAACCAGACGTTCGTTAATCTTATTATTATTATTTACAAGATGTTCCATAAATGTCCATACAAAAATAAATACTTCGTTTTCCTGCTATAAGCGATTTCAGCTCGAAAAATATGCACTTAAAAGAAAAATTTTTGAGGTAGAAAAAACTTTATGAGAAAATGACACATGTAGCATGAAAAGAATCCAGTAAACCATATTTAAAATTGACATATTTTGGTTTTTTTGATCTTAAATCACTTATAATTCGATCACTAAAAATTGTCGAAAAAAATTACAAGACTTCAAAAATGTTTAGTTTTTTTTGCCCATTATATAGTAGTCATTCGAAAAGGTCGTAAAAACAATTGTACCCAAAATTGGCCCGGCAACATCTGGATCTTTAATACATGACTGATCCTTATAATGCATTGACCCAATGCGCTACTCGAATTTTGAATATTCAAGAACCCACAGATCCTTCTATAAACTATGAAAATGCTCAGAAGAGATTATCTGACTGGATACTAGGAAAGATTAGGATTAGGAAAGACACTTTTTTTCTGAAGAAAAAAAAACTAATAATTCTGAATGAAAAATTAATAATTCTAGATATATCAATTATTCAAAATAGTGAAAATCATTATTGATGCCTCGTAGTTTAAAATAGGTTATAGAAAGGAACAATTACGTTCAAGTATTTTTAGGGTTTCATATGTTAGTTTGACACCTAAATATGATAAAACCACAAAGTGTCTACTTTTTCAGAGGTGAATTTTTAAGGGGGCCTATATTGTACCTCTTTCATTTATTATATAATAAAATAAGTAGAAATTAATGCGAAATTAGAAATTTTTTCAAGAACAAACACAATTTTATAGTTTTAAATACACTTACATCAATACACTTGTTCTAACGAGATTCCCATTTGTGAATACCATCCCTGAAGTGGAAATCTGGAAGGGTTGCAAAATACGCTTGTACAGCTGTTATGACCTGTACATTCGATGAAAAACGCTTTTCACACATCCATTTTTTTTTTTTGGTTTGGAAATAGATGGAAATTACAAGGGAACAAATCTGGTGAATACGATGGGTGTTCCGAAATACAATTCGAAATTTATAATTTTTTTCTTTTGCAAGCCGAGCCTTTTTCACGAATTTTTTCCTTCACTTGATCTATTAAGTTACAATAATATTCCAAATTTATTATCTTATCAGTTAACAAGTAATCCACAAACAAAAATCCTTTTTCATCCCAAAACACTGATGCACTCACCTTAATGGCCAATATCTAGACAAGAACACATTTCGGAGCCGAAGAATACCATTCAATCACTCTACGATATCCCGTATTTTTGCAACGATTTCTGGTGTTGTTGCGGTTTATTAACATCCTTGACGCAGATCGCATTCAATGCATGTACGACCGCGTTTATATTAAGCAACCCATTTTTATACTACTGTACTAATTGAAGGCGAAGCGTCTTTATACAATTTTAACATTCGTTCATAAAGTTCCTTTGCTTTTAAACCTTCCAAAAATAAAGAGTCAATCAATGCCCGATACTTGGATGGATGTTTTCCATTGTAAAAAAAATACTGTGACACGTCAATGCTAAATGGCTTATAAACAAAGAATGAATTGGCAGATTGAAATGAAAGTTCACACAGGTTTATATGAAGAGTGAACTCCCATAAGGGGGTCATCCCATGTGATGGGCTCAAAAAATCGATTTTTTTTCATAAATTGTTTTCTTAATATGTCTTTAATACAGTAAAGTGATTTTTGAAAATTCGAAGTCGTTTTAAAAATACAGCAGGTGGAAGAAAGAGCTGTTCGGAGCGCTGAATTGGCAGTTGGGGTCCGGGCCTATTGTGTACAGCTTGATACCTGCTGCACCCTTTTATACATTATTATTATTAAAAAGAATAAAACAAATAAAGGAATCGGTGGAAAAGATCCAGGTAAACTTAATGATAAAGTAATTCAAGAAACAACGAAATTATACGGATTAACTATTTGACGTCATCCAGATTCGCTTGAAGATATGAAAAAGGAAGTTTGGGCAACGTATTATCACAAATATTCTTTTGATGAAGACCCTCAACATCAATTTTTTCCAGAAAGCGAAGACAGTTGGTATAAATGGCGTAAGGCCTCTAATACCTCTAATACCAGAAGTACAAATAGCTATCAAACCTGTTTTCAAAGATTTATCGAAAAACGAAGTATTAATTCGTTGTTTAGGAGCAGAGACACAAAACAATAACGAATTTTTGAATTTGTTGATTTGGACTTTTGCTGCTAAGCATCTTCATTCCAGCCCCAAGATAGTTGAAATTGCTAGCTACTTATCAGATATCATCTTTAATGAAGGTTTTGAAGGTGTTTTAAAAGTAATGTTGGTTATGGGATACCCCATTGGTCGCGAAGCCCATATTTATGTTGAAAAACGTGGTGAAAAGCGAATATCATGTTCTGAGCGGCGCGTAAGTGACGTCGTTAAATAAACCAGGATTGACTCTAGAGCTGAACAATCTGCTTTAAAAGAGTTTCAAGAAGAAGAGTAAGGGATACTCTATATACCAGGTATCGCCGATTGAGAGTAAGTTGAGATTTTAAGCGGACTTGAAACTTTAAACGCGTTTTTCTCAAAACTATGTTATTCAAACTTTCCTCCATGTTATCTCAAAAACGGCTTGACCGAATGACTTGAAATTTATAGGGTACACTCAACTTGATTTTTTTATGGCAAAAAACGCAAAATTCGCAACTTTTATTTCAAATGTCTATAAAAGTTTAATTTTTGCGAGCAAAAAAGCGAAATGCGAAGCTCATTTTTTCGAGGTGGGGGTGTTCAGAACACTGTAACTGATGTTCTACACAATATTTTCAGCTTAAAATTTATATTAGTTCTGTCGAAATATATGTTAGTAAATAATAATAAGCTTAAAGCTCCATCTCTTTACTGGTCGTAGAAAAAAAAATCATAAAAAATCCCTAAAAAACAGGCCGTCCATGGGATTATTTAACAAAAAAACTTTAGGCTAGTAGCAACGTCTTCTCTTATCGAGTCGTAAAACTTATTGAACAACCCATGTTTTAAATCATTTTTTGTACTCAAAAAGAATCCAAAAAGAAAACTAAAAATTTGGAAAAAAATACGTTTATTATTATTTTTTTAAGAGAAGTCCCCTTTCTGGGAGCTACTTAGCTATGTATAGTTGGTGAAGAAAAATAAAGGTGTTGAATAAAGAAATAGCCAGCATTTAACTCTCCGTACTTTCCTAACGGTCACTGAGCTATGACCATTCAAATTTTTTCAATCTTAACAGTATTACATTTTTTTTTATTTTCAGGTAAAAAATATACAATAAACTGTGTTCTCTGTTTAGACATTCTACATATGGTTTAGTATCAATGTTTCAAAAATTTTATATCATTAGCATTCATTTACGAAAATTCTGTTTACGAAAAAATAATTCTAATATAAGTTCTTGTTTCAGATATTTTTTGTCTAATTAACCAATGGGCCGATTTCAATCATACGGGGGCCTGAGTCCTTATCCCTTACTTTTTAGGATAAGAATACCAAAAGTTCAGCTCGTTATCCTTTTGTTTTTGGGTTTTTTTGAGTAAAAAAATAGTAAAATAAATTTTTTCAAAACATATTCCTATAGAAAATATAGTCTTTTTTAAAAAATAATACTCTAATTTTGCTTTTCTTTCGATTTATTTCGAAAAACGCATAATAAATCATGAACATTTTTTTGGTGTTACTCGTGTGTTGTAAATAGCTAGAATTATTGATAAAGTAGGAACAAATTTTGAAATTCAATGTCTATTAAATTGCTACATGTGCTAACAAATTTTTTTCTTAGACGATATTTTTATGAAAGGATATCACGGAATTTGGATTCAAGATCGCACAAACCAGTATTAACTCGACTCTAAATATAAAGATATAGTAGTATAAGTTTAAGAAACAAAAAAAAACAAGCTTCCACATGCTAACTCGATTTAAACTAACCAAACATGTGCTAACTCGATCCTAAATTTGTCTGGACAATTTAATTTTTTCAATATTTATTATAAAAAAGCCCGTTCGTATTGAACATTCTTCACAATTCGGCGGTATTCTGCACAATAGCCCGGAATATCACGGATAATAATAATTCAATAGTCTGATCCATATTGTAAATTAAATCTAATGAATTTTACAGATTGGGTTCAGAGAAAATTTTTTGTTGAAAGTTAGTTTTTTGATGAACTTTAACCATTTAGTGTACGATGTTAACTCATTGTAAAATTAGACTTTAAAGCGAAAATAATAATATGAGTATTATTTTTTTGTGGAACTTAAAATTAAAAAAAAAAAAAAAAAAATTAATTATGAGTTATTTCAACTGAATTTTTATTTTGTTGTTTTCGCCCTAAATATAAAGCACATGTGGCAATCACACCGTACTTTCTGATTTGTAGGATACTGTTTAATGAACTGTACATATAAACTGTGTTAAGTTTAGTCTGATGTTTCTATTTAAATTACTATCTGTGCTAATTATTTGATTTAGGAATTAAGAATATTTGGTTAGTTTGTAATTAATTCGTTTTAGATCAACCTAGTAGATATGTATATAGTATATATTAGTTAGTTAGTTAGTTCTACGCACATTCATAATTAAATTATAATGATTGCTTTAATTAATTACTTGTAATACTAGAATGTTGTTCTCAGCAACTTTTTTTTATCTAAGATATTAGGTAGAATATCTACTATGCAGATTAACTTTTATTAAATATATAGTCATAATTTACCGTATAGACGTACGATAAAAATTTTTTGGTTTGTTTACTGTCAATTAAGAAATATTTTTCAAAAAAGAATAAGAAACACTTGGTATAAAATTATAATATATTATTTTGTGATACTTCTATATATTATATATTTTAAAAAATCTACTACGGAATATCACACAACCTCCGTATTTTTACTTTTGTATTCTTTTAGAGAAATTAAAACTGCACACTTAACAGAAATAGAAACTTTCAGACGATTCACGATAAATTGAAAAGAAAAAGTGTTTATTTTCCAATCAATATTAATTATAATTCAAACAAAATTTTCTCAAAGAAAAATACGTTATACATTATTTTACGAATTTAAACGTAAAAAAAATGCATTCATTACACTTTGAAACAATTGGAAATATTGGACACAAGAAATAAAACAATTTGATTCACACAACAAATTAATTTAAAATAATTGAATCTTATTTTTGTATAATTCTGAATATATTAGAAAAACAAGTGAAAATATCAATTAATATGGAGTTCAGTGTCAATGTTTGAACTACTTTTAATGATTAGTATTTATAAAATAGCCTAAATATGCAATCCAAAAAATTGTAAATTCATATAATAATAATCCTATACATAAAAGTTATTTGGAATTTTTATCTTTTATTGTTAAAAATTTGTTTATGAATCAATTAGATACAATTATTTTGCTCATTCATGATCTTAAACTCACCATGTGTAGAATCTATTGTCGGTTTTGGCTTATCTTGATGACGGAACGAGGAACAGACGGACGGGCGAACATGAGGAAATGAATTAATTAGTACTATTTAACACAAGAAAACTCATTACAAAATTTTGTTTGTGGGTTCAATATTTTCTAGTATTACAAACTTTAGACTAAAATATAGAGAATAAAAATAACAAAATAATTTGACTGAGATGGTACATAGCTAATAATAATAAATGACTACTAAGACATTTGAGATGTAGGTTAATAGCACTTCCACCTGGCAATATTCCCAAAGTTAGGAAAATGCCATTAGGAAAATCTCCAAAAACACTTTATCTATTCATTCTAGTAAGATGTGATTTGTTCGATTTTGATGATATGTAGTAGAAATGTTTGTTACATTCAGGCAATTTACTATATAGATTTTAGAAAAATCCCGCCCTCTTTTGGAAACATGTTTGTTCCATCCTAGAAGATGGGTTTTTTTTGCAGTTTAAGTGAAATGATGCAAGTAGAAGGATTAAAAAAATACTTAAATTTTCCTTTTGTACCTCGCTCGTTTTTAGTTTTTTTGCATTTATTGCGAAATAAGTAAGAAAAAATAGGCAAAATCAAACTTTTTATTTTTTGGAAAAAATTCCAAAAATATAAACTTTTTCTATGCAATCTGGGAACATTTGACATTTTGCAACAAGCATGAAACGATAGCAGATTATTAGAAAACTGTAATTTGTATTTTTTATATTTTCCCTAATTTTAAAATCATTCAAAATACCATTTTGTTTGTATGATAGCTATGAGGATGGGATTATTTGCAATCGATGTGAAATGTAATTATCAGAACAAATAGTCTCCCTTTCTTTCAAAAATATAAAATGCTAAAGTCCTACGGACAATCCGACTTAAAGCGATGGCATGACATAGAAGAGTGTATAAAATCAAAATTTAGGGTTATGTAAATTTAGGTAAGTATTTTTTGAGTTATTTGTGCTAAAAAATTTTATGCTTCTGACAGCTGTTGATAAACCCCCTTAAGGAATTTAAAAATTTTTAAAAATAAAATTATCAAATCTTCGGGTAGATTTTATTATTCTTTGGGAAGATTGCGTAGATTGCCGAATTAGTTGTAGTTTGTATATGGATGTGTAAATAAAATTAAATAACACTATAATAGTATGCCACTAACAACATTTATATGAGGCAATTTATACCTACTAAGAAGAGAACTGACTAAGATGAGAACGAGAAGACTTCTTCTTCACATAATAAATACATGCGGTTAAAGAAAACGAACGAAAGAACAGAAGAGCACAACGTATAACTAACTAATAAATATAGAGAGAGAATAATTCTCAAACAAAAACCAGATAGGAGTGTGCCATCAGACGTATTGATATCTGTCTTCATCGTTGAGTAGCAAAATGCGGGTTGACCACAAAATATAGAAAAGTAAACAAGTGGCTCTTGGTGCGTGCGTACGTACGTATTATATAAAGTTATTAACTAAGTGAGATAACAAGTATTGTAGTATATACAAAACAACACAACACAAGCACACAACAAACTGAAAACCGAATCGAATATTGTACGAGTAGTTTTACTTTATATTAGACTGGATAGTATGGGTGCTGGTAATTCGATTATTTGGATAAAAATCATTTCGAGGTCATTTTGGATTGATTAAAAAATATACTCTCTACATAGGATTGCAATATACTTCATATATATTACCACCTATGAAACCAAAATCTCACTCGAATATAAACCAAGAACCAACTCTTAAGCGATCATAAGAAAACATGAAGTTGAATTGTTAAAAATCACGACTTCAAAGCTTACATACAAAAAAATAGTGTAAAAAAAAAGTTTTACTATTTTTTCTTAATTATTGGATGCAAAAAACTTCCTAGCTCACATAGAGAAACAGTTGGTATTTTTGGTGACTTTTCTCAAAAGAGAAGGAGCAGAGCGTTTGCAAAAGAATAATTAAAGTTTTCTTGTTTTGAACTGTATTTTTTAAATTAATTATTTCTAAAATTGCAAATATTCATTACTATTCCCGACAAAATATTTTTTATTCATATATTTTGTCACATGCCGGCAATTTAAGCCTAAAGTGAAGATAGATTCGCACAGAAAAAATTAGATAGTTTATTCGATTGTTTATGAACTAGCAGATTATGTGTAATAATAATGCAGTAATAATCCAAAATGATAATATAATATAATCCTAGTCATCCATAATTTATTCGGAAATAAATACGAGGTAAACTGGAGCAAAATAAAAATTGTGTTTTGTTATAAAAATGTGACCAAATGGTAGAAAATATCCATCCACTGATTTGCAATGATAAGATGTAGTTGTATATGAATTGAAACTGAATTCAGAGGAAATATTAAGGTCGAAATAATTTTGCAATGTCTCAACCACCATATCACCTAGACTATATTGTGTATCTTTATAATCTTGAGTTACGATTTGAAACACAAGTGTGTATACTCATAAAACTACAAAAATTAATGGATTGATGCGTGCGCAGTCAATTTATGTTATTATATCTTTAAATGAGAGCAATTATATGAGAATTTTAAGAAAAATATGTGAATATTCACAAGGACCTCGATTACAGTTATCGTTATATCAAATCAGAGTCTTAAGTATATAATCTACAATAAAATTTAAGATGATCATTCAAGAGTTTTTTTTTTTTCGTAAATCTATTTTGTTTTTAATGACAATCCATTCAAAAAAAAAAAAAAAAAATGAAATTTTACATCCGAATTTAATGACTTGAGCCTTTTTTTAAAATGTGGTTTTGATAATGATATATTAAATATTAATGACACATTAACCAACCCAAAATGATGATTATAACCCTTAGAGACCAAACTTATGAATTTTACTTGAATTAGATACGTTTTTTAAATTATAATAAAAGTACCACTAGAATTAAGATAAAATTTTAAAAATTTCGAAATTTACTTATAAATGCAATTTAACAAAACTTAAGAAATAGGCGACTTAGATAGAACATCAAAACTGTAATCAGATTTTATTATATAATTTTAAATCAGTATATCAACTATCCTCATCAACTAAACGCATGATTTAAACAGATAGGAACAAATTAATTTCAATTAATAATATATTATTAATAAGCATGTTTAATCTATCGAACAGCCATGTAAGAAAAACCTTATTAACATTATTTAACAAACATTAATTATCAAACCGTTCATTGGTTTGTTAATTGTTTAAATTCTCTAAGCCCACATTATGCGAATAAACGTATATATTACTCTTATAACTGTATTGAAGCCCATCGTATTTATGATTGCTTATATTATTGAAAATAGATCAAACAATGATTCTGAACCATATGTCAACTATCTAAACAATTACCACTGTTAGTTGTTAATTTGAATTGTATAATTTATTTTTGGCTATTTAAATATAAAAGAGAAGAATTCGAGGGACCATAAAATTTCAAATTCGGTCCAATGCCCGGAATTAGTTTTATGTATTATCAATACGCATTTCGATAAAAAACCAGTCGCCATCAGTATAAATTTATACAATTAACAGTTACTATCTTTAATTGTTTTTTAAATAAATTCTTTTTATTTTATTCATTAAGCATATATGAATTTGATAATAATGATGTTAGCCAATACAATATTCAATTAATTCAATACAATATTCAATTAATCATCAATAAATTTTTATTATTTTTTGAAAAATATTATTTTGTGAAAATTTTTAATATGGCTATCGATTTGAACTGGAGCACAGGAAACTGTGGAATATTATTTTGATACGTGTTCATTACATTTATGTTCTTATTTCTTGTAATGAGTGCAATTAGTTCAGAATTTTAAGAAAATTATGTTTTAAACATTTGTGAATGGCATTTAAAGATCATGTTACATTTTATACCTCTTTATAAACACTAAAAACAGAAATAAAATATAATAATAAGGGTTTCTACGACCCCACGTGCATAACTTTAACCTACACAAGGATGAAATAACATTAATTCAACATTTATTCTGCATAAAAAGATATTGAGATAATGAAATAAAAAGCCTGTTGTAAACCGAAAACTACTTTTTTTTTGCATTTGCACTGTAAAAAAAAACAACCATTAAATTATTTATTATATAAAGCCGTGCACTAGAAAAAATAATGCATCAATTACCGGATTTGATTTTGCATACATTACTTATCTGTAACAAACTCCTCCAAAGTTTTTACTCCAAAGGTTTTGAGGATGTTGTTCGTATACATCAGGGATATTTACGATGGATCACCATATCAGAGATCCATTATGACCCAGTTTAGGAGGTTCTCTCTGGGCCCCGTTAAGAATATTTGGCGACGAGTGTAATTTCAAATTTTTTAATTCGAAGAAGCCTAACTGGTAATCGTATGCAGTTTTATATATATTAAAAAAAAAAAAAAAACAATATAAATTTCATCAAAATCAAATGATTACCATGTTTGTGATTTTATTTTCCAGGTCTTTTATCAGGCAATGCAATTGATTATTTTATTTGTAAAACATTTACATGAGACATAAACAATGTAACCAAAAGTACAACCGATATACAATAGAACTTTGTGTTTTGAGAAACCAGAATCTATGAAAAAGTTTCTCATGAATAGATAGCAATGAGTACTAATTATGGATACAGAACTGGATATCGACAATGGATAATGAAAATAATGGTCACAAAACTTCTTCGTTATGTAGGAATATGTAAGCTTATATATGTCGAAAATAGCTTGGTCCAAATTTAATTCAAATAACATGATTAGAGATGCATCGACATTTAAATGAAAAAAAATAGACCACTCGTGAGCGTTATATCACCGAATCCGTTGAGAGCACTTCAAATACTGTTTAACAAAAAATTTATAAATATCGTCCAGTAGTTTTGAAATTTTATTCATTCATTAAAAAAACTTTGACCAGCCGACCAACATACATACAAACACTAAATGAAAGTGGTCATGAGGTTTCAAAACGTCAATGAATATAAACATTTTGGAAATAAAAAACAAAAAAACGTCGTCTTATAAGACATATTTTTTCTGGAAACTAAAAAAAATTTCTTTCCGAAATATTCGCTGAGTAAGTGGTATAATTAACACTCCCTTAAATGATGATACACTTTCACAGATGATTCTTCTCATACATTGACTTCTTTAATTTTCGTGTATGAGGAGGCAATCCCAGAACAAATTACGTCTACCCATTGAATTTTTAAATTTAATAATTGAAGTTAATTTAATTGATTTTTCAAAAGGTGTTTTTAATACTAATTTAATAATACTCAAGTTTGGTTGCCAAGTAACGGTACACTAGATTTTATGGCGGCAGACACTGTACAAAATACAACACAAAAACAAAGACAAAATCTGCAATATCAAATAATTTTTGTGTACTAATGAAGCACATAAAATTTTTCCATACACAGCAATTAAAACAGACCAGTAGTACTTATACAAGTGTTTCAACTTTATATTTTTAATTTAAAATTAATTTTTTTGTTTCTAGCTAATTTTCTGTAAGATTATGTAGTTATTCAGATTGTGCCAACGATGAAGAAATTTAGTAAACTACATTACTCAAAATAGCTACATTGTTTTAACAAATGCTTATTAGAACAAAAATTTTAACAAAAAAACCTAATTGGACTATTTGAAAATTGGAAAAATTTTTGTTAAAATTATTTACCAGGTACTAGTTTGTCCATTTTGCTTTTGTTCCTTTTCTACGAGTGGAGTACACAAGGTAAAAAAATGGTGAGAAGAAATCTATAGTTTAAAGTAGAGAGAATTGTCAGAGACCGTTCGTAGGAGAATTGGCAGAAACCGTTATTCTAAAATATCGCTTTGCTTGCAAGATAAACCCTTGTTTTAGTTCCACAATGAACGTATGGCCGTAAATTCAATTATAAACATATACGTATGCGGTTAAATTGTCCTACGAAGCTGGCAAGTAATAATAAGCCTTATTACTTTTGCTATGTGCAAGTGAAAGTTCCGTCATATTCAGTCTAATCATTTTTGAAATTAGCCGGAATAAACAAACAAGTAGACAAAATTTAAAAACTGTTTTTTTTTTGGGATAACACATTCTTATGTATTTAGTACAAAGCTGTTATTTTGAGCTGAGCAATGCATCGTTACGAGTCTACGGCAGATATACAACGGCCGCCAGGGCTTTCTCCAAGCAAATAAAATACTCATATTTTGTTCTGGATTAGCTCAGACAACTCATGACTAATATTTGTAAGATTTTAAAAATGATAATACTTGAAACTAAATTTTATTACACTGCGAAATCCAGCAATTGCCATGGCAGTTCAGAGCGCTACCAATTCCACTGCCCGAATAACGAACTGAAAAATAGTCAATAATGAATTCTGATTTCAGATTGGGTGGGAGATGTGTTCATCAACGTAAATTATGTACCGAAAATAAACTGATAAAATACAAACTTGTGTTTTTATTTAGTTTTATGAACACATTATGTGATATAATTTAATTCCTTATTTCTTGTTCCCTAAGAAATAAATAATATTTCAAAAAATTCTCTAAAACCACGGAGCAAATGCATCTTACATATATACTAATTAAAACAATATGTAGAATCATTTAAATTTGCTGAAAATTGATTTATTTTATATAACCTATATTATATATTTCCTAATAGCCTTTAATCTGTGAAAGATGGTTTATTTAAAGGGAAGCACCAATATTTGTATTGAAGACATTTTTTTTTTACAAAACAGTTTTCCACATTCTCGCCATATTTTTTTTTTAAACTTATATGGAAAAATAATAAAAATTTTACTTATATTCCTGAGAAGGCATATGAAATCACTTATCTAATAGCAAAATAATATATGCCTTCGCTCTTTGCAAAGTGGACAAAGCTTATTTCTATGATAAACTGGGCATAGTTTAAAATATAATAACTTAAGATCCCTTAACGCTATAATCATGCGCGATTTTAATGTGCTGATATTAAACTTCATCAGTTGTATTGCTAGTAACTATTGGGCTAGCAATAAAGTAATTGCTGATTTTAATTACAAATGAAATATAAAACTATTTTGTCATTTCTCGGACAGAATTTTAAAAGATTTGATACTCTCACATTCATATAAAATCGACAATTACTTGGTTTAATTTAATTTGTTACACTTAACGCAAGTAGCAACAGCGTTAATTGTTTAGAAATACTATCAATGATAGAACTACTTTTAATAATAATTATTCATAAAATACTCTAAATATACAGTTCTAAGAGGTATATGATATTATGTTTCTATCGAAAATTGAGTCACAGATCTATTAGACTCGAAGGATCGATTTTGAGAATTGACCAGCTTTAACTCACTTTTTATATCTAGAATATACCACCAAAATTTTAGCTCGCTATCTTTTTTCGGATTTGAGTTATCTTGATGACGGACAGACGGACGGTCGGACGAATGAATATGTGAAAATGGACTGATTAGGTGGTTTTATGAAAACCTTTACCAACATGTTGTTTGTGGCTTCAATATTTTCGAGCGTTCAAAACTTTAGACTAAGATTAATATTCTCTAACATCGAGTATAATATGTTTGGTATCAGCTAAGTGAATCTAATAGACTTTAATCATGATGTCTATTTATTAATAATTATAAAAATTATGAAGTAGAAAAAAATGATTAGCTATGAACGAGGTAAGTAATTAAATTATTGATTTAAAAAAGAAAACAAAGCTTTTAAATTTATACAAAAATTTTTTTTGTACAAAAAACAACATAATAATTTTATTCTTCTATAATAATTTTATAAATCGTCTTAGAAGATTGTAACGCACGAGATGTTAATTTAGTTTAAATTCCCATTTTCGCTACGTTTTTTTAAGTACAGCTGAAATAATGAAAAAAGTTTGTTTTTAAAAAGTGTTTTTTAATTAATAATTATTTTTTATGTTTTTAGTAAAATGTTTTGAATAAAGGTGTGCGAATGAATTGTCTTCGAATAAAATTACGAGTTATTCATGTGTGTAGGTAGGTAGGTAAATTTTACAGCAGACTCTTTAATCGGGACGCATAAAAAATTGGTCAGCTATTTTTAGGAGTCGACTATTTGGATTTAGAATGATGCCACTTATCTAACAAATTGTCACCCAAACTAAAATTATACGCAAAATTTCAATACAATAAGTTTGAAAATTCAGTTTCAAGGTTTAATCCTGACTTACTAACTGGTAAGCCATGAGAGAGAACTTATAAGAAGGATGACCTTTAAATGTACTTGCTCCTAAAAAAATGTATAGAAGTAGAAGATCAGTAAAGGGACTGTTTTCGTATAATAAAACGAAAAACAAGGACGATTTCTCATGAATCAAATTCTGCACCAAAATTGGAAAATAATAATGAAGCAGAAAAATTATATGACCCATGGTGTCTAGGCTATATTTAATAACTATTGGATATTTTCGGATTTTGGCTCTTTTATGTCTTTTTTCCACATAAAAGTTCTGGTAAAGAACAGAGCTTTTTCCATAAAAATATATAATAGAATATATAAAGTAGGAAATGGTAGGTATGTGTTAGAAAAAGACTGAATGACATTCAGCTAGGAAGCTTGAAGCACCTGGTCACAAGTACAGGCTTTGGCCCAAATACATTTTGATATCATACGTGCAATTTCTGTGTTCGATAACTTATTTTGTACAATTTTTTCTTTACCTATTTACTTACCTTTTTTTTTTAATGGAAACTATTGAAATTCAATGGCATCCACAACGAGTATCCTGCCACATCACTGTAGAAGTATGGAATTCAGATAAAGTGATAAGGTAAAAAAAATTATTAAAAACATACCTATAGGTACATTAAAAATATATCAAACATTGAGGAGGATAAATTTATACTATTATACAGTTCTTTTTTTCTACCCATATGATTGAAGCCAAGAGTGACTCTAAAAAAAATAAATATATCTTGTAGGTAGAAAGTACTATAGCAGGGTATATATCGTTCGTGCACGTGTGTACCTTTACTCTGCATTTATTAACAAAAAAAATATAAACGTTGAGAAACTACTTCAGGTAAGAATTTATAAAAAATAACTTAAGAATATGACATTTAGAACCGAGATCCATGACTTGCATTTGAAATTATACTTTTAAGAGTATACGTTATTCTATATATAGGCACTTATGCTAATTATTTTCACAAATACAATATAATACCAGTTATGACAGATTCAACATCTACATAAGCCCGTTTTATAACTCCCGATTTAAAGGAGGTGTATATCTATGTATCTATGTGTTGTGTGTCATTATTCAAATGGATAAACTTGATTGTGACTATGCTTAGCTATGTTAAATGTGACCAGTCTTTTGAACTTCTATGTTATATACAGAAAAACTGTTAACAAAAGAATATGCTGATTTTCCTAATAAAACAAACTTTTATTTGAAACTTTTCGTCGTATAATCAATAGTTTGGGTATAAATTAAATATGTTCCAATCGATATATTAATTGTATTTTTCTTTTTATTCTAGTAGAATTTTAGTATAATTGAATTATTCCCATGGTTATATAGATTTTATTATGCATTTGACCTATAAACTTTGCGACATATATGAGCTGTTTAATGTGTGTTGGTACCTATATATTTGTGTGTGGTTGTAGTGGGACTGATGAGGTAGGCTTGATTATCAGTATTTTTAGATATGAGTCAAGAAAAACTGTTTGGCTATGTGAAATTTGTATTTAATTCTCTTTCTGATCAAAGCATTATCTTCTATCTATAAAATTATGCATCTTGGAAGGATGAAAACCACAGTTTAATTTTGTTTATTCCCGTAAACTTAGATAGTACACGTTGAATATACGTTTTTCTTTCACTTTTGATTTATCGTAATGATGGACAAGAAGATGGACAAATATAAAAATTGATTAATAATAATTATACGTATCTATGATATCAACAATATTTTTAATCGTTACACATATAACACAAACGCTAATAAATTAAGCTAAGTAGACTGACAATTTATATGCCAAATTGTCTGTCCGGCATCATTGTTTTAGGACTAAAACAAAATCGGCAGATAGGTATCTAAAGCCAAAATCACGTTGCGGATAAATTCAGCTACAAGGTCGCACACGGGACGAATTCTGTGATATCGGCGATATCATGGATGAGATTCACTTATCGAAAAGAATTCATATTCGCACACGGTACGATTTGCGTGATTTGAAATAATGTCTGTGATAAAAATATCGCATATATATATAATTATATGTTCATAATATTCCAAAAGACGTTAAGATTCCGTTTCTTATTCGTGATTATACTGTCAGATAAATCAATATTTATGACAAAGATATTTTATACGAGTTAGATTTAACTACTTATTATTATTTTTTATTTATGGCAAATAAAAACATGTCTATTCTTGTCCTATGTTCAAACGAAAATTAATAAACAAATAATACAAAGAATATGCTTAAATGAAGAGGAACGAAGAATAGCGGGTGTATATCAAATACTAATATTTTCTTCAAAAGTCCGAAAGCGTCCCGCAATATTTTTATTTAAAAACACTCGTATACGGATGTACATCAATTTTCATTAGAAAATAATTTCCATGAAATCGCGACGTGTGAGACGCACATAGGTAAATAGTGAAATCATAAGAATTCCGACATGATACGACCGCAATTGTATGTAAGTTTAGATTCGTATGCAACGTTGTCAAATACATAAAAGCTTTCACCTGCAGTATTACTAAGTTCAACAAATGCTCAACCCAACAAATTTGTATACATATTTGTTATGTATGGATAGCAGAAAGGGGGAAAAGCTCTTTCCCTAGATAATCCTCTTCTAATTGTCGAGGAAACGTTGAAATAGATTGATTCAATTATGCGACGATTCTCTCATCATAGCAGTACCGATTTTCTGCAAGACATAAACATTTATTTTCATAAAACACTTTTCACTTGTAAACTAAAAGAGATATGGTAAATGGAATTTAATCCTTACTCCTTTTTCAAGGGTCAATATTATTTTCACTCATTTCAATAACTGTGTAAATAGACAGAAATGAACTTACACACTTGTTTTACTATATGCCAAAACATTTAATACTATTACCCAAAAATATAAAATATTTTGACTTTCGGAACTATTTGTTAACAAAATAAATTGTATTATGAGTACAGTGGTTGTACAATGAGTGCAAATGAATTTCAACACGTGAAATATTCTTAACTAAAATCACATAAAATATAAACAAAAATAGTTAAGAAACAACTAACAGTCGTAACTTTTTAGATACTGGATATATAACTGAGGAATAGTTCAATGTTTGAACTATTTTAATCATAAGCATTTATAAAATACTATAAATATCCAGTCTATCCGTGTGCGAATAAAATGTTGTGGTGTCGCGGAAATTGGCGATTTCGCCGATATCGATGATATTGAGGAAATTGGCGATTTCACCGACATGATAGTAACTATCTGAGGTAATAAAGAATTTGAATATCTATTACTACAGTCTGAAGCATGTCTATAACATACTATCTACTCGGTACTATCGATACTATCATTTTTGTCAATATCATAGAACGTACCTATTACTATCCCCAATAGTAACCTAACTATCTTCAGTACTATATGTTATCATTTAACTAAGTACTCTCATACATTGCAGTTTATGCAATTTTTAATTTTAATAGTAAAAATATACAAATAATCATTTAACACTGAAAAATTTTATACCATTTTAGATGGTTAAAATTAAAATTTAGCTTTGTAGGTAGCATAATAAATTTTTCTCCCATACCTTTTTTTTTATAAAAATAAGAACATTTTTGTAGAAAAGTCAAATCATAAAAAATCACAAATGCAATAAAATATTACCTTTTATTGATATTCATTTTGAATATAAATTTTCGTGTTGAAAAAAATAACTTTCTATCAGAATGTTAAAAAGAAACTTTTTTTTTTGTATGATCCTATTAAACAGATTCATCTAGCCTTGCCAGTAGTAATGATTATCATGAGAAAGGACGTGAGACTTAAATTAAAATTACAGGCTGTAGTATTTCAGAAGTAGTTATTATATAATATCAGAAAATTAAATCACGAAAAAATGGAACTAATGTAAGAAACCATTTATAAATGAGTTCAAATTTTTAATGCAAAAATAAACATCAAACTCTTTTTCAACCGAAAATCCTTTAATTTTTTATATGCTAAGTACTATAAGTATAATCGGAGTAATTTAGTACCTAGTAAATACCTCCCAAAACTTTTGTAATTTCTTATTGACTTTAACAATATGGATTTTTATAGATAGTAGAACTTGAAGCTCATAATCGTTGGTTTCATTACAACATTCAGCGTTATTTATATTACTCGTATTTAAATTTTCTCTACGAAATTTTATCACTAACTGTTAAATGACACGCATAATTTTAACTTAAACATTAATACATACATAATGATCAGTTGTAAATAAATAACTGCAACTAATGTTATAAAAATACAAGTGATACAATTTCAGTTTCTAATACGGAGTATGTATGTACTTCATTTCATAATTGATGGCATATCAATAAATTCAGTAATATATATTACGCGCCTATTTTCTTGCCATTAATTTGGGAAACTTTATTTAATTTAATGAATATAATGAGGTCTGTGGTTTAAATATAGTTTGTCTGTATCTAACTATTGTTTGTTACACTTTAATTTCCGAATGAATTGTCCGATTGGGTGAACTATAGTAGATTTATTTATATTCAAGAAAATTATTCTTCCTCGTACTTGCGCCAACCACATTTGTGTATAATTATTGGACCACATAAAAAAGGGTTATGGTGTATAATTTTTCATGGCGAAAAGAGGGTGTTGCCGTGAGTGTGGCATTACTCACGTAGTATAGTTACTAGTAAATCAAAGATTATTGTTCTTCATTCCCATTTGAAAAACGGAGTTTTATATGAAATTTCTATGACCATTCGAAGCAATGACGTCATTACTTTTATATGTCCCTCTTTGTTTCATAAAGACTTGTGAATGTTTGTATTTTGGTTATTTTTAATCACTTTAAAAATTATTCCAAGCTCCTTTTCGTGCAATACAGACAATTCAATTGAAGTAAATTAACAGATTTAGTCAACATCCCTATTATTGAGAGTTATTTTTGGAATAAGTGATCTAGGTCCGCAATAGGTAGAACTTCTCAATGAGGAGAAAATTAAAATAAATAATTTTGTTTATTCTAACGAATATGGGTATGTTTTGTGTTTTTATTTAAAATTTTAACCATACCAAAAAATGGTAAGACTGAATTTAATGAAAACTCACTTAAATTTAAACTTCGTATGGAATGGAATGCGGTTTAACGTGGATATCAATATTTGTTCTGATGATAATTGTTCTCAAAAAATTATTACGAACGCACATATGATTTCCTCCTCATTTTAATCACAAATAACTGCTTTCCACAATTGATATAAATTAGTTACAAGTAGATCAATCAACTCAAATCCTAGATCTTGTATTCCTTTTTCGTTCCTTTCTCGATCATCAAGTATTCCTCCATAAATTTTAGGATTTAAAGTTTTTACACTACCATCTAATATCTCTGGAAATTGTGTGAAATCTAAAACTGATCATGTCTTTATATTATTATTCCCTCGCGTGGGAGCATTTTATTATTATTCCCTTTTGTAAAAATTTCTAGCCTTGCTGAATCATAAACGATGTACGATCAACTATATTTGAATACGGATATTAATGCTCTTTTAATTTAAATAAGACACGGGCTAATAGCCAAGACCTATAGTCTAAATAATAACCGGAGAGAAGATATTCCAAAATCTAAATAAAAATTCAGAACGTTGAACATACCCTGCAGTATTTCTCATTTCTACGTATCAAAATACATAATCACAGAACTTATCGACGCTTTGAGTATTTTCCCCTATCCTTCAATTTACCTCTTGCTGTAGTAGTGGTGATTTAGTAGTAGTTATATCCAGTCCATTTCTCCAAATGGGCTCCTTGAATTAATTTTGGGTCTATCTATATGACAGTAGAATATCATCACTTGGAAATAATCTATTTCCATTTGCGTAGCCTTTTCTTGTTAGCTGGATGACATGAGGAATAAGAAGTGGTGTGAAGCGTCCAGTAGGCTATATAAAATCGTTCAAAATGCTGATATACAAGCTTGGAGAAACTTCCAAAGTTGGAGAAATTTACTGGTAATTGTTGTTTCAATTTCGCTATTACCATACGTAAATTTTTTTAATTTACAATTTTTTGAAGATCAATGAAATGGAATTATCATACATTTTCCAACGTTTATCTTACGTCTAATTCAGTTTTCTCTGCAATAAATTTCTAACAGGTTCAGCTTTGTTTTGAATATCTTTTTGTGTATCGTTCTGTCGATTAGAATAAAAATTAATTTAAAAGGAGTCTATTAAGTCTGTCCTCTAATACAAATTATAATTGATAATAATATTTAAAACAATGTCCACATTTTTCAAAATTAATTATTATTCATTGAATTCATTCAAGAAAATATATTTTAAGAACCAAATTAATTGTATAGCCACACACAATACATTTTAATAAAGTATTGGTTATTAATTGAAAGAATGTTTCAGAGTGGCCTATAATTAAACTTGGAAATTACAAGTAATTTTTCATGGCTTCATGGGATTTGATAAAAATATTTATTGGATATTTTCACAATTAGTTTTTTGAATACTTTTACAGAAACACCTTGTAAGGTGCACACGACGAACTTCAGGAGATTTCATGTCAATTTCAAATTAAAAAATACACAATTTTTATGATGATTTAAGATCTTTATAAGATTTATTTTTGTTTATTAAAGCAAAACTTTCAAATTGAGTTAGACTTCTGGTAGATGTGTAATGTTTTCAATTATCAAAAATCAAGAAAGATTACCGCAAATAACTCTAAAAACAAAAAATTAGCTACACTTTAAAACTTTACTTATAGGTTCCAAATAGGCCATGACTTATGTGAAAAGTATTAGGTTATTCCCTGTCCTGAGGTGGTGTGGTTTTCCCCTTATGCGCGGCTGAAAATTGCATCATTAAACATAACCACAGAAATTGGTTTTATTGGTTTTAAATTATGTTTCTTCTTCCCAACACTTATAACATATTACTAAAATGTTATATAAACTTTTTGTTGAAAATCTTATCTTTTTAATAGGTGAAATTTAACGAAGATGTACCAAACAAAAGATACAATAAGTCTACTTTAAATAACTTTCTTTTCACCAACTGCGCTTTCCACCTATTCTATACTACTGATAAGGAATTTATTTATTTCAAACTTGTCTGGAACGTTTTAATTTACAATCAATTTTCCAATACCATAACATAAGATTTAATTTATTTACAATATCTGTATTTTTCGTGATGCAATACATTATCAGGTAATTATGTGTTTATTTGGAGTCTTGATTATCATTAAGGTTATTAGAATTTAATAATATTTTCCCAGGTAAAGTTATAAAATTAGAGCATAGATTTTTTTACGATACACCCCTTTCAAAATAAAATCATTTTTAATTAAATTTCTATGTTAATGCAGTCTCAGGTATACAATCATAACTGCTTGTAATATTTAATTTTAATATTTATAAGTCTAAAAGTGTACCTTTAAAAGAATAAATACCTATAGTTACGAATTTAAAATGTTACATTAGAAATTAATGTTACCATGTATTATTATGAAAGTACATATTTAAATGTTCTTAGTATGATTTCACTTCTGTGGATAAAATTTTCACGGAATTAGTGAAAACATAGAAACACTTGTAGAAAAGACCATTTTTCGCTTATTTTGCAATTTTATTTTCGTATATGACTTTGTAACTTGACTGTATCGTTCGAAACCATATGAATACAAAATCACAGTACTTGAATTTAAAAGAGTATACTATTAGACATTGTATGTTCTAGAAAAAATATTAATTTATTGTCCTATATACAGTTAAATACATGGTTCTATACAATATAAAAAATTACCTCCGTTTTTCACCCCCTTAGGCAGGAAATGAACCTAATACTTATCCTATGTTTTGAGTTGGAACAAATCATAAATATTGAAATATTTGTTAAAAATCGGATTCATACATGAACATTCGCGTTTATAATATTAATAGGATGTATTTACAACTGTATGTTCTGGATAATTAGAAAATTTTATGAACTCTGTTGATTAAAATAGTTCAAGCGTATATCACGTATCTAACACAATAACTCTGTTAGTTGTTATCTTCACTGGTTTGCGTTTAAAGATTAATCTTGTAAAACTACTAAACAACACAGCATTTGGCTCCGAAATACATTCTACAGCATCTGAAACTTCAAAATGCGGTCTATCTATGAGTCTACTTAATCGAATTTGAACAACCCTGATTTGGAGACGACCTGTATTTTGATCTTTTATGCGGTTAAAAATACAATGTAAAATAAGAACGGACCCAGATTATTTAGAAAATTCATAGAATTACCCTTTAAAATTGTTAAACTACAATTTTAGTTTGACTTAAGGTACTGCGTCTCGAGAAAATACGCTTATATTATTTATTTATGGTTTTTGAATATAAATTCCCAATTTGATTTGTATTGTCAATTAGAACAGTTTCTTACATGATGAAATTATAATTAAAAAATAACTAGACTGCTCTACTTGCCAAAAGAACTAGAATATGCCTTTTTATAAACAAAATCTGTTTAGTATAAAACATATAAAAGAACAAGAGAATATTTATCAATGAATAAAAAGAAAACAACTAATATTCTATAGTCCTAGCAAAAATAATGCAATTCAAAGCAGACATTCATTGTTTCATTCATCAGAGACCAGCAAACAAAAAGTAGTTTTTTTTTCTTGTATATATATATATTCTTTATATATATATATATATATAAATACATAAGTTACCTTTTACTATATTTTTGGTTTTGGCTTTACCATTCTTTATTTTACCATTCTTTTTCTTGATATTCTTAACAGAAATTTTAAAATTAAAAAATACAATAAAAATTTTAAAATTATAAAGAATATAACTTATAGATTCTTGTTCCACGTCTCCACGTCTTCGACCATAATAAAGTGAAAGTATTTCTACAATTAGGTGTATAGTAGCATATGTAATCTCATTATATTTAGGTTAATAATTTTATCTTCAAGAAAATTCTGACAAATGGGGTTTTTGTTCACAAAATGATTAAAACTGGTGCACGCTGTCAAAATGTTTCATAAACGAAACAGAGTGCTTGTAAAGGAAATTTTAGTTAGACCATGAACGACGAGATCACAAATTTCGTAGATTACAGAATCGAAATCTGATCAATTCAAGAAATTCAAAAC
Organism: Chrysopa pallens; assembly: GCA_020423425.1. Lineage (NCBI taxonomy): Eukaryota > Metazoa > Arthropoda > Insecta > Neuroptera > Chrysopidae > Chrysopa > Chrysopa pallens. The sequence goes on from CM035592.1 coordinate 92,787,725, forward strand.
CATATTATATTGTAACAACTAAAACGCATGTTGAATGTTTTATTTAACAGAAATCAGAAAACAAAAGGATGTTTTACTTGAATTTTTATTATAAAACTAAAAAGCGTACCCGGCTTACATATGAATACAAAATTTCAGATTTATTAAAGTCTGGAAAATGACCTAACTTGTAAGATCTTATCAATGATAGGGGGAGCTCAAACGGGAATTTTTGGACTTACTCGAGTACGTCAGATTAAGTTATGGGATATATCTTACCCCTTGTTGAGTACCTCCAAAGCTTAGTCCTCTATATGGTACCGCGCATATAGGGCAGCCGATCAGAATATTATTCAGAAAATATCAATAGTTGGATTTAATCGAGCGCGCCAGATTAAGAAATGGTAGGTGGATTATGTGCTGAAAAGTGTACATTTTACTTATCTGGCGATTTGAGCGTGGTGCAAGAGAATGGGAGGGTTACAGACTTACAAAATAGACACCCTACCTGCGCCATGCTCAATTGTTAGATTAGTAAAATGTACAAATCCAACTAACGATTTTTTCTTATTACTCAGGCTGGCGGGAAAAGCCGAAATATGTAATAAATTAAGCTTTGCAATCGTAGCATCAGGCCTCTGAAAAGGATTTAGCCTTCAAACGCCTATGGGTGCTGAAATATAGCTGGCTTCTACCTCTTCGTAAGGCGTTAAACGATATCTCACGACAAGTCTTATAATGAAATCCATAATGTAAACGGTGGATAAAGTACAATGTGATAATTCCTTGTCGGTTTGAAGGATGGCCTCTCACTAAATCAAAGTATGGAATGAGCTGGGTGCATTAGCGACAAATCAGCACAGATGGAGAATATTTGTGAAATCCCTACACTTTACACAGGACGCCAGAATGATTTCAAAATTACTAATTTTGTTTTATTTATGTGCAGTGCGAATATGCTTTGACTAAACACGATCAAAAAATTTATACGCTCTCACATTTATTTAAAATCAAATCATTTATCTTTGAATTAGTAGATAATTATCAAAATTTAATCTTGTTTTATCTAATTTCAAACTTTTAAAAAAGGCTCAGTATTTGCATAGATTCAGTTTATGATACTCTTTTACTAGAATATTTAAGCAGGCGACATCTTCAGACACGGTTTGTCAAAAATAAAATCCATTAAGGATGTAATTCTTATCAATGAAAGAACTTCCAAACAATAGAGTCTTTCAAATATTAAAATTCAGAGCAGACATTCGTTCGTTGTTTCATTCATCAGAAAGAATAACAGAAAACAAAAAGTTTTTTTTCAATAAATTGTAACTCTCAAAAACTTATTGCAGGTCTTAAGAATATCACATATATATATATTTTGTAAAACAACATTAAAAACTGGCAACATACTTAAAATCTGAATTCCGTGTAAAAAAAAAAAGAAGTTAGTTAATAATAATAATAGCCAGTGCAAGAAGACTGAAGTTTTATATATATTCGAACGACCCGACCGACCGCACTTGGATTCTGTATTATATTATACAGCCCCTGTTACTTTCGCTACTTCCTTCATGTATGTTGAAGCTATAGAAGAATCAGCTGCATCTGTATCAACAAGCTAAACACATACATATGCACTCATATAAAACATGTATAGAGGGTTAGTGAGATATTAGATGGATACGTAGTTTATAATATTGTAACCAAAATTTTTTATTTTCGAGCATGTTATTGAGCTATTTTATATAGCTGTTGTTATTTTCTGTAATTATTCAATTATAACTCTAACCACTTTTACTACAATTCTTATATTGCCAAGTTCGAGTGCGGCACAAATCTGATTTAGTTTAAAAAATATGAAATCCCACTTTTTTTCGTGTTCTTTCGTGAACTTCTTTTCTTTACATACTTTACTTTTCGTATCTTTACTTTTTTTATAGTACCATTGTTACCATTAAAATGAATACTTCTATTTCAAAATTTAATTTTATTTTACAAGTGTGGGAAACGATGGATATTTTTTTATTAAAAATTAAATGTTGGTACTCATTTTTAAAATGGAAAGAAAATGTCGGTTTTCCTCATTTTCCTGATTTCGTAAATATTTAATTCGAAATTATGGTGAGCATTGTAATAAGGATATTACAGAAAATGCTATTTGAAATACAAATTTTCATATTTGACTTACTGTTATTTTAAATTTTTACTCCATACTATAAATAAAGCAAATATTGTAACTGCAGGAAATTTTTCAATGGAAACTTCACTGGAAATAATTATTATTGTTTAAGTTTAACTCAAAAAATATTAGCTGAAGATAAAAATGTAGAATACTTAGACCTATTTCTTTTATTAAAATCTAGCTGGTACCCACAGCTTCACTACTGTAGATCTACAAAAAAAATTCTGATTTAATAATGTTTGTTTTAAATGTGAATTTCATTTTTTTTTTTTTTTTTTGTTCTTACTTCGAACGCTCACACAGGATGCAAATATCGGAGAAAGAATCTTTGGCCTCCAAAACGAGATGTGTCAGCTTCTAGTCTTCGTAAGAAAAGCATTTTTACCAAATACCTCACTTCGCTCGCAAGATAACTCTGTACACATCATTTATGGATACGATTTTTGAAATATATGTGTCTTGAATTAATTTATTTTGATTATTATTATTATTGTATTTTTTATTTATTTTTTTAAATAAAGTTGAGGTAAAATTCAAAAAATTTGCTCGAAAATTATTATAATAAACCCTACTAACTATTGTACAGTAACTTTGAATGTTTCAAATTTTTATATAATCTGAATAAGAATTTGCAGCCTTCTATGCTATTTTAGAGAAAATATCAATAAACTAAAATTGCATTTGTAACTTTATTCTTGAAAAGCTATATTAATATTTTCTTTTTTCGTAAAATATTTGGGGATATGGGTTTTTACATGTTTTGGATTTAATATTGAAATAAAAAACTTCCAGTTATTATATTGTTAACTAAATAAAAAAATTAATGTGAATTGTTAAGTATTTTAAGAGTAAAAAAAATTTGGAAATTAAGAGATTCATAAAATGTTGTTGGATATTATGTTATCCATTCAATGGACCAGTTCACCCTTCACACACATAAACATGTTCACATGTATATATGTGTGTATATATATATACATAGGTATCCATCAAAAGGAGCTCAAGCAACTGGATGTTTGTTATAATATGTTATATACAGAAAAATAAGCGCGCGCGGCGGGGAAGTGGTACTGCCTGCCTGTCTTATCCCCACTTAGGTATAAGGCGCTCGCGACATCGGTAAACATGCGTCTCACGTCGATGGCACGCGCTCACAAACAAAGACGCGCGACTGTTTTGCGTGCGCATCCACCCCCTCAAAATATATATCCCCACTCATACAATAATATAAGTAAGCATTAAAAAACCTGCATGTAGTTTTTGTAGAGTTTGTGAACATCTGCTTCTCTTTTATAATATTTAATTTTAATACAATGTACTACTATTTTATAAAAGTATAATTTCTCACCTCCCTGGGTATGCAGACTGTAAAATGTAAATAATATATTTATTATTAATAATATTGTGGGTTATGAGAAAAAAACAGACTAAATATTGCTTTTACAGGTACTCAGTAGGAACATGAGTACTGTTTCTAGAATACACAAGTTATTTTCTTGATATATTATATTTATAAATAAAAGAGAAATAAATCCAAATTGGCTTTTTTACAGCATTTGAGAGAGAATGCTGTATATCTGAAAATTATACGATTTCCTTCCATTTTAGTAAAGGGTACTTCAATTATTTTAAAGTATATTACTCCAAAAAAAAAAAAAAAAATTGGATGCCCTCATGCATTTTATACGATTTTGATTTCGCAACTTTATCCTATGCACAAAAAACACCCGAAAAAATTTGCACTAAATACACTTTTGTCCGTTATACCAAAAGACAATACAAAACATTAAACTTAGTAATTTTGCAATATTTAGAGCTTCGAAATAAATCTCGAAACATGTTAACCTGAAGAAAAATTTTACATACAATTTTTTTATCGGGACATTCAAATATTTACGTGTATAATAAAAAATATCTTGGCTGATAGACATGTGGTTTAATTAAATCGTTCATTGGATGGATATTTTTTGGTGATTTGAATGACCGAATATTGAACGAAAACATGAGTTTCTTATTTAGTCTGCAATTAAATTCTTATTTTGCTGTTACATCAGTTTTAGCTTTAGAGATAAAGAGTGTCAATATAGAAACAACCGTTGAAAGGTCTGTAATTTTTGAGGTATACGAGATATGACACAAGTACGTATATAGATACATAGTATACATAAAACTACGTTTATACAGACGTCACGCCTAAACTATTCAAAGTGAACTTAAGAATACATAAAATCCATATTTCTGTGGTAAATTCTGAATAGTTTCGTACTTGCATTACCTCCTTTACTTTGTACTATGAAAATATAAACGTAAATCTAGAAGAACTCAACAAAACTTCATTATTTGTATTTCAAACTTCGTTTTCGAATTCTTTTCAGTTGAAAATTATGTTTGAAACGAATTTAAGTAATAAAACACTATTAGTTTTTATATTTCAATTAAATTTGATTTGTTTATCAATATGAAAGTAAAAGTAAATTATTTAATTGATTTTAACTCTATTCAAATTAGAATAAGTATAACAACATGTAACAAATAGCAATTAAGTTATTTACCATTGTAATAACAGTAATATTAATAGTCCATAGTAATCCGATAAGTTAGAGAAAAACTTCTTCAAAAGAATTTTAAAATTTTCTAGGAAAAAGCAATCACTTTATCGAAATTTTTCATAATTCTGGTTTTATAACATTAACATAACAATAACATTTTTATCAACATCTTATTTTTCTAAATCTTTCATTCACGATATTTGCAAATAACGAATCAGATGTGATCGTTCAAATGTTAGTAAGTTTTTTGTTCAACACATTCCTTTGCGCCTTTCTACTGTGTCGTAGACGAATATTGGCAAAATATTCCAGTTTGTTAACCTTTACCTTATTTATACTTTACCTTAAGTATACAGAAATAGAATTATGTTCTGAATTGAAATTTTCGTTCTCAAATATTAAATATTTTCGATTTTTCAAAATAATTAGTATCGAATAAATCTAAAGTTGCTAACCAAGACCTTACATAATCTGAGGTTTGATAAGACTAAGCCTGTAAATTTGACGTAATTTTCTGTACATTTGTCTATTGTAATTTCTAAAGTAGTCGATTTATTATAATACAATTCCTTTTAATAAACTTTTTTCCAATAATAAGAGGTAATTTTATATTAATGGCAACTATCTATGGCAACTATGGCAACTTATCAAGACAGTTTTAAAAAATTTAAGAATATATAATGAAATATTTCGTTTTAGATGGCAAGTTAAAATTTATATACCTATACCTAATAATTTCAAAGTTGACAAATATCATTCGCAACCCCTTGAATTCACCCTTGTATAGAAATTCAACTGTATTTATCAAGTGTTTCGTACCATGGCTACGAAATGTTTAATGTTTGTTAACCGTTAATAGTATAGTACATGATAGTACGCCCTCTTCAGTCTTACCTGACAATTTTTTTGTATTACTCTTTGAAATCAAAAATAGAAATTGGTATAGATCAGAAACAAAAATGTCTATTAACAAGGCGTTATTTATGACTAAAATTAATATTTCGAATTAGATATTCAATAGAATTTGAATACATCAAATTCAATTTATCCAACAGAAAAAGGCTTTAAGCCATTTTTAACGTACCTGTACCTAAAAATGTTTTAAATTCAAAATTTTTCGTATAATATGTTAAATGCAACAGATAGCCCCCAAAACCTAAACTCTATATAATATTAAAAAAGGATTAGCATAAATATTGTTGTCGTTAATATACAACATATAAAATATTTTTCCCCTTTAAAAATATAAAACTCACCCTATAATTTTTGAGACCAGAAATATGTGTATGAATGCACATATAATATTTTATTTATAAATGCATATTATTAATATTATTTTTTTACATTACACAAAACTGTTATAGGATTGTTGTTAACTAAGTACATGGAGGAGATTTTATTGGGATACGAAAAGTATATGGTACGTACGTACGTGAATATAACAGAAAAATAAAACTTTTTTATAAAATTAAATAACCAAGCTTTTTTTTACCATCAAAAGAAACATACAATATGTCTGACTTATTTACCGATTTTTTGAATATCTCTGTAAATAATGAAAAACCATAGCCTAATAATTTTTCCAGAAATTTTTGTTTAAAGCCTGCTTATCACGAAAAAATCATTGAAAACTAATCCCCGGAGTCTTAAAATGAAAATTATGAAAAGAAAATAGACGTTCAAACCGTCCAAATGAATGTCCATTGCCTGGTGGAATAAAAATTTTAATATTGCGTGGTGTACTCCGGACTTTGTTGAGTATCATAAGATTGAAAGGTTTTTATTTGTTTAGTAAAAACGTTTTTAAAATCTTTTTTTATCTACATAAGTAAGGACTATATTTACAGAAATTTTCAACTATTGCAATAATTCTAAAAATTGTACTCCAATATGTATCAGGTATTTTAGAGAAAACCAAAATAATGGTTTACACGTAACGGCTTGAGAAATAAAATAGTTAATGGCTAATATGAAAATTTTAAATACTTAAAGCTATTTCGTATTTGGTAGAATGGTTTAAATAAATATTTTTTGAAAACTGAACTAATTGAACAAATAAAGAATATAATTATTTAATTATGTTTGAAAATATAGCATTTTTATATATAATAATTGTCTACAAATAAAAAATATCTCATTGGTGTTTTTGTCAAAAAAAGTTTCCATGGTATTAAATTTTGGGTAGTCTTTCACTGAAAATAATAATAGAACAAATTAATGAAGAAATTTGGAAATGCGGCACGTGCCTAGATGTAAAAAAAAAAATAGAAAAGAAAAAATAAATATCCTCCTTCCTTTTCTACCGGTTAAAAAAATAAAATAGCCTAAAAAATAAAAAATAAGATAAGAGATATACATATATACACATGATCAGAATATACTTAAGTTATATGGAGTAAAGTTTTGTATATTGAAAGAGGGGTAGAGAGGTTTGTTGTTCAACGGTCGCACGCTGCCACACAGGTAAGGGTGTTTTTGGTGGGGATATTTCAAGGGTGAGTCGGTAAGCCAAACCATGATTAACCTAATACAAAGACTTATGTACCTGGACGAACCGTTTCATTTCGAAGTTGCTTCTGTACAGCAAACATATTTTGAATTAAAACATATATAACATTAAAAAAAATCAACGAACGTATATTCAATCAAATATATCCGATCATTCAAGTTTAAGTATAGTATTTTGTGTGTCGCATAACAAGTCTACAGGTAGCTTAAGCAACGTGCTCAGAGAGTCGTGCGTACACCACGATTCACTTCACCTTCAGACGTTGTATAAGAAGGTCATACATTTAAAATAATATCGATTGCGCGAGTGTTTGTCAAGTGTGTCTCGTTCGTGTGTTCAACCATCAAAAAAAAAAAAAAAAAAAATACAGTCGATGGCCGCAATAGTTCAATCGTTACAGCATCCAAGTATGACTTTAGGAAATGAAGCGAATAAAATGCAGTATAAGGCTACAAATAATTGTGTAATTGTTACATCAAATTACAATAATCAAATGCATCAAAAGAGTGTTATCACTACAACCGCAGCAAAACGACCATTAGCTGCAGCTACGAACGTTGAAAGAACATCGGTTGTAGTTAATAACAATTCATTAAATATATCAAATAATGATATGTTACGATGTAAACGAAAAATTAATTTCCATATGCCCTATGGAACTCCGGGAGCACATCATCAGCCTGCATCAGTTGCACGACGAAATGCTAGAGAACGTAATCGTGTAAAACAAGTCAATAACGGTTTTGCAACATTACGGCAACATATTCCTGCATCAGTAGCAGCAGCTTTATCATCTTCATCGTCGTCTGGTTCAAATAATGGACGTGGTGCTAGTAAAAAATTAAGTAAAGTTGAAACGTTACGCATGGCTGTGGAATATATTCGATCATTGCAAGCAATGATTCAACAACATGAATCAGAAATGTCAGGATCACATTCAACAATGAATACTGTAGACCAGAATGAATATTATGAAATTGCAAGTCCACAATCGTCCAAAAATAATATCTTAACGACTCCACCATGTTCAGAATCCTCGTCATCACCAACCCCTTCATATAGCTCCGAAAGTTCTTTATCTACACCAGCTGTTGCCTACACACAATTAAATGTATATCACCCGGAAAGTTATGAAAATTATGAACCAATGAGTCCGGAGGATGAAGAATTATTGGATGTTATTTCCTGGTGGCAACAACAATAACGTTCCATTTTTGATGGAGAAATGATTTTAATCATATATACGTACCAGTATCCTAATCTCATGGTAAGTTACAAAAATGTTGTTTTAACGCCATACTACTTCCATATACAAGTTATAATTTTGTATATAGATGTTATGTGTTTGTTTATACCAGATTATTAATTTTTTTTTTAAAATTAATAACGAAACAAAAAAAAAAACATTATGCAAACATAAATTTATTGATTCTAAAGTATAAATTTACGAAATGAAGAGACTATCCGCTCCATCAAATCCTTTTCATATTAGGGAAGTAATCATTTTAACGAAAAAAAATTGCTGTAAACGCCAAAATATTAAAATATTTCAGTACAATACATTGATTTGATTTAACCATATTCAACACAGAAATTTTAAAAAAGTTATGTTTTCTCGATTTGCAACCTTTTTACAAGAAATTTCTACTAAACGCTAATTTTTTTAAATTATTATGTTTGATTTTTGTTATCAAAATATAGAAGTGATAAAATTGCTTTTAATTCCAGCAAAAAAGTATACAAACTTGAAAATTTTAAGGTTCCTACCTTTCAGATAGCTAACTAATATGCACAGATCAAAGATAAAATAAATTATTGTTAGCATCAATGATCCTCCGAAACCGGTGAAAATTGATTATTTCTTTATTATATACAGAGGTAAAAAAGTATAATGCACATTTCTCTTTTGAAAATACATTTCTATTCATTTGAAAAAAGGCACCATTTCGTCTACCTGAACGCAAAAATAAATAATTTTATTTTATTTCACAAAATACTAAGGAACAGTCAGACAAAACAAGATTTCTATTCAACAAAAGAGCGATTTCTTTTACAAAGGATATACATAATATATGTATACATCCATCTTTTTATTTTAATTCCTATAGTACCCAAATTGTTAATAGTTGTCCCTAGTCTTTACTTTAGTAAAGAAGACCATTAAACCATGAAAAATCCAATGATGTATGTTTATTGAATTGTTTCAAATAAAAGACGGTTTTATTTTTATTTTACCTGTATATTTTTTTAGGATAATTTTAAATTCATTGTATTTGTTCTTATTTCAAATATATCTAAAGGATCCAGGGGGATAAATACTACATTTTATTTTTATTTTTTTATATAAATTTTATTTTTATTGTTTTAAAATCCGTAAAAAGCAACTTGGTATTGTAATTTTCAAAATTAAATCATACACAGTATCTCAAAAGTAAACGTGATTTAGTATTAGTGGGAATTAAAAAAAAATTTTTTTTATATACATTTCAGATTTTGAAATGAAATCTGATATTTTTTAAATAACTAATTTAAAGCGGTTCTAATTTTGAATATTTAAGCCAAGTCAATAATACTGCGTAACCGGTGGTAGGTGATTCCTGAGGATATAAACACTTTTAAAATTCCCAGATTATAGATTGATAAATTTGCTTAAATTATCAAGATATTCTGATCTTCATAGATGTCGGGTCTATATTAAAATTTGTCATTTATATACTTTGAATAGGTTTGATTCCACCTGCTACTACAAATGTGAGGGAAAACTATAAAAAGTGAATAAAAATCTGATTAAAATAGTAATTGATTTAATTAGATCGTTACATATAAAAAGGGAAAAAAATTATACGTAGGATAGTTAATGATTTTTGAGATACTCTGTATTTAAGTATATTTTCTCTTAAATAAAATACCTATGTTACTTGTTATAAAAAAAACGATACACACATTCACGCACACATTTTATGTATATACACGTTTCCACATACAAGTTTCTCGTCACAATCCAATTCCATTCATACAGGCAGCCAGAGAGCCAAGCAAATCTTGAGAACACACAGATAAATTTAATTTCATATCCTGTGTAACATGTAGTACGATAAAACTTGAATAAGAGCTCATTCGTGTTTATTTTTTTTTATATAAATATTTAATATAATTTTTATTAAATTATATTTCTTTTTTGTTTCAGATATGAGATTACAAACAAATGGCCAGTGAAATTAAAATTAGTGCCTTCATGTGACAATAAAATTTTGTATATTATTTAAAAGATTTACAAGAATATGATGAGGCGTTTTTTGTGTCATTATTAAAAACATGTTTTCTTAAACATATCTACACAATTTTTTTTATATATTATGTTTCAATATTGACATAAAGGGCGCCTCATATATAAGAAGGGGTATCTAATTTTTTTTATAAAATAAATTTTTAAATATAAAAATTGTTATCTAGTCAAATAAATCTATCTTATTTTTAAGTGTAAATATTAACGTTTTTATAATATTATATTGAATTATTTCATTCCATTAAAAATATATTGTATTTATATATAATGCATCTGTCTCGTTTCACAGAACATATTTTTTCAATTCTTAAGCATTCCAGTTTTTGTAAATTAATTTTATAAATTTTTATATAAAATCAATGCAAATTTTTTATATTAAAAAACAAAATATTTGTGCCTTAAATTTTTTAATAAATTAATTATTCGTTGAATCAAAAATGTTTATTTAAGTTAACAGAAACTTTGTTCAATCGATGCCTTATTAAGTAAGATATTCGATTATTTTGTATTTTTAAGGATTGTATTTGCCTTAATTTTAGCCTTAACAAATACAAACAGTGACAGTTAAAATATATTTGATAAAAACTTTTTATAATTATAAATAAGTTTTTGCTTTTTTAAAATAAAATTCATTTTTATAAATTATAAAATTTTTGTTTTATTTTCTTCCTGTTCAGATTAGAAAAATTTGCTTATAAAAAGGATAAATAAAGTACATAATGTGTTGGACACAGTGGAAAAACATGACTTGAGCTAATTAAAAAAACGTAAAAAACTAGTAGACCACACTCAAAAGTAAGTGATAAGACCACAACAATAAGCGTATTCTTTCTTTGCATAAAAATTGAAGGGGGTGGTTTTCAAAGTAAACGTTTTTATTCATTCTACAGTTTTCCTATTTTTTTCGATCCCTCCATGTTAATTGCCAAAATTTCAAAACGGGTCCTCGTTTGCATAGAAAAATATAAAATTTTTTTGATTTTCCCTCAAAGGTGTGAAGGAGGGGACACAAAATCTCATTTCACACTGATTAAAAAAATCGCATCATTCTAGAATGTACAGAAAAAAGAAAATTTTTGAGATTTTCTTGTATACGCTATTGATTTCTTGATACGTGTTGAATAAATTCCATTAAATCGGACAACAATTTCGAAAGTACCTGCGGAGCAAACATATATAGATGGCTAAAAAACAAAATCGAAATAAATTTTACTTCTTCAATAAATTCTTCAATAATTCTGAAAATGTGGTGAATCTAAGCAGTTTACGAGAAAAATATAAATACCAGTCCGTTGTGTTGAGTTGTTTACCAGAATTAATTTATATCTATCTAAAACATTCATTTTAAACTGGAAAATTATAAAACACCAAAAAATTATTATTTTTTTATAATTTTAAGTAAGCGTGGAAGAAGTCGTTCCGATTTGTTTATTTGAATATACATACAAAATTTCATCAAAATCGAATGAACGATCTTGATATCAGCTTTTAAGTGAAGAAAAGTGCACGCGCATTCGTTGCTATTTTCGTAACGGTAATTAACTTCTGAGATGTTTGTAAAATGAAACCATCTTGAAAAACTCCAACAATGTTTTCAAAAACTTATGAATATAAGTTCAGTAGTTTTTGAGTTATGTACATTTTTCTGAATGATTTTAGTAAACAAAAAAACCAACCTATTAATCAATAGATAATAACAATAATTTGAAAGTATTAAATCTGGTAACACATAATAATCATAATACATTTTTTAATTTTAAGGCACATCACATATGGAGTGATTTCCTCGATATCACAGCATTTTATTCGCACACGGAGCAACAGAAGTTGCTATATATATATATATATATATATATATATATATATATATATATATATATATATATATATATATATATATATATATATATATATATATATATATATATATATATACTGTTTAGATATTAGAGTATTTTATGAATGCTAATTTTTACAGTAGTTCAAACATTGATGCTCAATTTTATTACGAATATCTAAAAAATTAACACAAGTTAAGGTTATTTGTTTTATTTGTTTTATGTGATTAGAATAGACACAGATTATAGTCACTGTACAATCACTGTATTTATAATACAGTTGATTTTGTAAACAAAAATATAATAAGAATCAATATATATTATATTTTTGAGTAATGTATAAGATGTATTGGCATAATTTTATAAAATAAGTGTAAAGTTCATTTCTGTTTATTTACTCTGTTATTGAAATGAATTAAAATAATATTGATGCTTGAAAAGTGTTATAAGAAAATAAGTTTATAAACTCTTGCAGAACTTCATTACTGTCATAATGTAGGAATGGTGTATCTATTGCAACGTTGCTACAACAATTAGGAGAAGTATATCTAGAGAATGAGGTTTTTTCCTTTTTTGCTATCCATACATAATAAATATGCCTAAAAATTTTTTGGATTGAGCATTTGTTTCACTAAGTAATACTATAGGTGAAAGCTCTTATGTATTTGACAACGTTGCGTACGAATGTAAACTTACATGCGATTGTTGTCGCATCATGATGGAATTCTTACGATTTCAGTATTTGATTATGCATATCTTACACAGTGCCATTTCGTACATGTAATTTTCTTATGATAAGTAATGTATATCCGTATACGACAAAACAATTGCAACTATATCATACCTGTGATAAAAGTATAGCATTTATTCTAAGATAAAAGTATTGCGGGATATTATTGGCATTTACTTAATACTCGGTACTCCTCATTCTTTTTCTTTTAAGCATATTTATGAATTAAAAAAAAAATTATGATCTGCTTTATTAGATGCACCTATTAAGCCTGTTATATTGGTTTCAGGACATGAATCTAACCTTTTTTGTTTGTACATAAACAAGCATTGACATGTTTTTATTTTTAAATATGAAAAATAATAATACATAATACATATAACTATCTTTGTCATAAACATTGATTTATAAGACAGTATAAACAAGAATTAAAAAAATTGACGATGTGATGTTATGAACGTAAGATTTGTACTGCGATTTTTATATAACATGTTTGATTTCAAATCATGAAAATCGCATCGTGTGCGATGTGCCTAAGTATATATGTAAAATTCGGTTGATCGACTTTTATTATATTTTTTTGGATTAACATTCATGACACATTTGGTAACTAACACTCACTTGTTTTACGTTATTTTATAGCCACTATAAACTTACCGTTCTGTACAGCTTTTTATATATTTATTATTATTTATACATTATACAATAAAAAAACTAAATATCAACTTACGTGAATTTGAAGTAATTTGCCTTAACCAAGTAACGCAAAGTTCTAGAAGTTTCTCTTTTAACACTGTTCTAGATATTCCTCTTTTAACAACAAAACACGGACATTTGAATATTATAAAAAATTTTCGAAACATGCCGTTATAGGTGGGAGCATGTATTATATAATCATATATGTTTGAATATTTGCTATTTTATACATCAAAATGTGAAATTAAACTCAATGCAATGACAAATTTGGGGAAATAAACTAATATTGCTTCAAAAACAAAGAAGTTAAAAGTTTTTAAAGCTTATTTTCCATACTCTTCTCGAAAACGAAAGTTTTATATAAAATCTTATGGAGATTCAAGCAAGTAATGTAATAATCTCGTATCTCTCTTTTGTTAGTTAGGATTGTTGATTTTTGTTTCTTATTCTTTAAAGATTTAAAAAAAAAATTCGTAATTAAAAATAAACTTCAAATCCATGTTTGTATAGAGGGAAATTTTACTTGCGAAGGACAAGGGCAAAATTTTCTTTTGCATTTGAAGTTCTACGTATAGCTTAATTAGTAGCTTAAGCCATTTTTGAAATTTAGATTTATGAATAATAAAACCGTTTTAAGAAAATTGAGAGCAGGAGGCTGAGGATATGATCAAGATACTGAGCATTTAAGCAGCATATAATATGAGCTATTACTCCAATAGATTAAAATTTTATATTCTAATTTTATCTATTGGCATCAATGTTAAATTAAAAAAAATATTTTATTAGTATTTTCCTAACAGCACGACCGCTATAATAATGTCATTATTACAATTTTCAAACTAATGTCAACGAAATAAATTACCATCTAGCATTATATCTTCAATAGATTTTGTTATAAGTAAATGTACTACAAATTTATCACGTTATAATTTTAGACTTATTTAGAAATATCAAAGCTCAGCCTTACATAAATCTATAACAATTATAAGTAAGTTTTTAGTCAAATGAGAGACGATGCACTTCTTGAAAGAATCATAATATAATTTTATGTTAACCTAGACCCACACCAAAAATCGTGACCCACACCAAAAATGACCCAATTGTTTCCTATGATACAATCAGTATATATAGATAGCCCCACGAATTAGATTAAAACAGTAATCGAAATTATTTTTAGACCCCTAACACCTCGGCCAGGAATTTTTGCTTTAAATATTTATTATTTATCGAAATTGGTTAAAAATAAAACGAAATAGATAAATATTAGTAGAGAAATTTATTAGCATATTTTTGATAAATCACCTAATATACAAAATATTATTAACATGAGTATCGATTTTTGTGTAAAACAGCGGATTATAGGTAAAGTTCCTAGTTGTTGAGTTAAAAAAATTATGGAAAATTTATTGTATTGAGGTTTAGAGTATTCACTTTAATAGCAGTTATAGTTGCAATGCAGATTGTTGGACTATACTTTTCTTCAATAAACGGGCTTTTCCATTGGAAATTCTGTTTATATGTCGAAGACAAGTTAAGCATTTCTTTAATAGAGGATGATAGACTCTGTAGTTGGCAAAGAAAACGCTTATTTTTCCGATTGTGAAAGAATCAAAAAACTTTTTGTATTTGTTGTTAATTAAGTTATAAATTCTATTAGGTACTTCACGCCAACAAATCAATTATTTAAAATTAAACATTGCAATCAGACTTATTTTTACAAATTTTATTATCAACGTAACTACTATGAACTTTACGGCTTAATTTTGTATTGTAATATCTAGAATTTATTTCTTGTTATTACCTAGAATCCATTAGTTATTTTACATAAGTTGTGTTGTGTTACGTAAGGAAGAGACTCTTATAGTTCTTTGAAAATCTTCACTAGAGATGTCTGAATTATCACCGTAAAAATATATGTACTTTTCATTATTTGTCATCATAAATCCATTATTTGAGAAGTAGCCAGAAATATTGGTCTGTAGCCAAACAAATGGGGCAAACGAATTGGTATTTAAACGTAATTGAAAATCTGCTCCTTGCTTTTTAACTACGGTACACTGAAACAAAAATTATTACAAATTTTGGATTATCAAGTCTATGGATAAGATATGAAATAGTCCAATCTGCTGCATGCAGGCTAAACAAATGACTCATTCCGCTTTTCTCCAAATCTTTTGCCTTTCATGAGGTTTGAGAATACTGGCCTGTCAGAACATGTTTGCAAGGATAGAATTATATATTTACCTTTTAGAAAGACAACTTCAATTTGAAAGGATAACTCTAAATAAAATTACTAAAGTGGAGCCTTTCCCTGTCATATGCAATGATAGTCTCTTGTCGGAAAACATATCCGTTGGAAAAATTAAAAAATCTTTATTAACAAATTAAGTGAATTAAAAATTTTAAAAGTAGATATAAAATTAGGTATATGTATTTATATATATTTTTAAATGTTCCCTCTATCATTTACGGTTGAAGACTTTTTCCCATTCACGAACGTAAACTCACTTCGAAGGTCTAAAATACGACACCAAAATTTCCAACCGGTATCTTTTTTCGTATTGAAGTTGATGATTAATTAGGTAATCCTACGAACACTTATATTAAAATTTTGTTATTGTCTTCAATATTTACTAGAGTTACTAACTTTACAGATTAAAACTACAATACTTTGTAATATTATATGTATTTCGTGTAGAACAAGTAAATTTAAAAGTGGCGAAGTTCTAAACCATGTATGGTAAAGAGTGGAAGTAGTTGGAGGGTCGTATTGACAGACATGTTTTTGACTAAAATATTTTTATACTTTGATCTTATTTCCGATTATTAATTTATATAAAAAATAAAAATACAAACCGTTGTAAGTGCTTCATTTTTTACTTTTTTAAAGTTGCCAGTAAGAACGAAATTCTCCAATTCTTGGGACTGAGACCCATTGTTCCAGTTAAGTTTCAATATTATAATTGTTTCAGATAAATCAGTATTTCTTAATAATTGCTTAAAGTAAGCTTGATAGTAAATTAAAGATTTTTGGGGAACCTATAAAACAAATAAAGTTTAAAAAGTATGCCTTTAACATATATTGGCTTAAAAAATCATATTTGATCGATTCACTCATGGGCCATGTATTACCAGATAAGGTCACGCAATAAAAAAACTAAACGCGTTCATTACTTTTTAAAATACTTCGTGTTTGCTACAGTAAGTTAAGACTGTTTTTATGTACAAAATGTATAAACGACTATTTTGTATATTTACTCAGTATTATTATTCTATGGTATTATTATTGTATAATACTGTTTTATATTTAAACATAATTGTTTGTTATAATGTCTTTAATTGCTTATAAAAAATAATATATTATATAGCTTATTATGAATTTAACACTCTAGTCAATAATAAACGAACATAATTTCGGATATTATTGATTATAATTTTTGATACATTTCTAAGTTTATAAAATCACTATTAATTCTATAGAAATTATATATAATGATTATATCATTAAATTTTTGAACAAAATCGATATTACAAATTTCTTTATGAATTTATCAATGTCCAAAGATATGACTAAAATCAACTATAGACAGTCCATTTTTAAGAATTGACTCCCCAAGGCGATCAAAAATGAAATTTTTTTGAAGCACACTTTATAGTAAAGCTTGTTTTTTGAGTTTTAAAAAGGTCTAACGCTATAACAAATTTATAAAACTATTTATGGATAAAAAAAATACGATTTTTAAATAGACGTTTCACAAGCTTTTATGAATATCTATTTTTCTTCTCTTATTGAATGTTTTCAATTTGCAAATATACAACTTGAAAATTATAGTTCTTACTCTTGAACGAGATAGTTATAACGGGAGAGTTGTAAAATTTAATTTTTTATTAAAATTCAAAGAAAAAATACTTTGAATTTAGTTATGATATAGAAAGTTTAAGAGGTCATATATTCTCATTAACGTTAAGTTTTGCAAAAGAATTGAACGTAGGACCTTTTTATGAGAATTTTATCTAAACTTTCTTACAATAGAAACATTTTTACTGATTGTATTAATATCTTTAAATGACTGATATTCATGAATAATTATTGTCATTGAAGCTTCAATTAAAGTTGAAACATCAGATGAAATGAACACATTTAGTAAACCATCATTGAGATTTCCTGATATTAAAATCGGCGCAAAAAAGTTTTTAGCATAATAATGCAACATTTTCCAACGACCAGCAAAATCTGAAATAAATTTTTGTGATTATTAAAATTTTAAATTGAAAATGGTAACATTGCACTAATTTTGTCCAAAAAAGGAGTGTTGGTATGGAAAGCTAAATACTTTCGATTCAAATCCAGTCAATCAGTGCTAAGTGTATTTGATTGGCTTAATTTTAGTTGGAACGATGTTCCTTATCACACATTACGGTGACAGCAGTCTTGACAACAAAAGCTGTACGTAACAACAATGCGGGAGTCACTGTCGCTTTCTCTTTTTCTCTATACTTACTGACTGCAGAGACAGGAAGAGAGAAAGTAATCCGACTACTCGCACAGCACTTTTATTATTTAGTAACTCCAAAAGATCGCATCGAGCAATGCAAACACACTCTAGACATGATGCGTATCATTTCCAAAAAATCGATAGGTCCAATATTATAAAGAGAGGTCCACAGGAATCCTGTTGTAGATGACAGATTTTTAAAAAAATTCAATTTTTGGAATAAATTTTGTAAATTTTAAATCTATAAAACTAAATAGCTGATAAATTTTCAATGAAACAAGTGAAGATAACAACTAACAGAGTCAATTGTTTAGATACTCGGCATATGATTGAATTTCATTGCTTGGGCTATTTTTAATTAGCAATTAAAAATACTATAAATATCCCGTTTATACAGTTATATATACTTGTATAATAATATGTATTGTTATTAACTATATGTGTTTATTAGCCATATTGGAGCTGAAGTTGTGGAGAACATCATATTTGTACTTGATCTTTTCTTCTATTATAGTTTAAAAGTTGGGTCAAGCTTCCATTGGACCCAATGGACCGATTTAGCTCATTCACGAATTTAAACTCACTTTTTATATTTGGTACACGTTACCATAATTTCAGTTTACTATGTCTTTTTGATTTTGAGTTATCTTGATGACGAACGGATGGGCGGGCAGTCGGAAATGGACTAATTGTAGGTGAATCTATTAACACCTATAAAAAAATTTTTTATTGCGGTCAATATTAGGTAGTGTTACGTAAGCTGTTATGTATATCGAGAAAAAAATTTGGAAAACGGTTGACCCTAAAGGCCATCCCTGCAACTTCCCGCTAATTTCATACTTAAGCACTTAAAATTTAACATATTACAATGTTTTTGAGCTAAAAGTTTGGTTTTTGAGCTTTGATGTTAAGAAAACATTTGTTACCGAATATTTCGTGATCGATATCTCTCGAACCAATCAACCGATTTTTACGTTATTGGCGGCGACCGACGCGGTTTTTAGGGCTTTAATAATTATTCTATTTCATCAAAAACGATCCGAAAAGAAATGTCGAAGTTATGTTAAAAAAAACACTTTTATATGAAATTTCCGAATAGGTCCAAACTCACAGAAAATCTAAGTTTGATAAAAGTCTTCGGAATGCCGTTTGGTGAGCTCGATTCGGTCAAGCCGTTTCAAAGTTATAAGCAATTCACATACTTACACACACACATACACACACACACACACATACACACACGAATTTGCAAGAGAAGTCCTTATAGACTTGCATTCCATCGAAAGAAAAAGGGCAAATGACAACAACTAAAACAACTAGAAGAAAGGTAAAATAACACCTTAGCTACCAGAAGAAAGAGCAGTAGCTATATCCTCCCCCCCCCACGAATTAATGCCTAACGGCGGATACCGTGGGGGATCAGAGTTCAGAGGATAGCGGAGGTTTTAGCCGGTATTAGCACCCTTAAGTTAATGTTCGAGTCCGACATACCAGGCAAAACATCTAAGCCAGGGATTCGTAAAAGAATTTCCTTCGCTATATAAAAAAAAAAAAACACATACACACACAAATACATACAGACGGAGAGACGACTTCTCAGGAGTGTTCAGGAAAGCTTCCTAGGACCTTAAAACGTCGAGATCTTATGAGAACTCAATTTTTGCAAAACGGGGTGAAACCAATAACTTCCGGATTTTAGAAAATTTTCAATTTTCTACCGGGAAGTTAAAAAAAAGAAATGAAATAATGATATAAAAAACATGTTCTTTATAAGTATATCTATATACATAATATATATAGATTGAACCTCATAAGATAATTTTTATACATAAAATATTGATTGGATTTTCTTTTATGCAAAAAATATTGATCAAAAATTATTCATAAAAAATAACTTGTCGAATAGCGTAAGGAACTTTGTTCCTATGGGTGTCCAATAATACCATACTGTTTTTTTTGCTTAATTTAACTTTTACCTATGCTGGACCATGATGGAGCTTGCCAAACGTCATTTAATTGCCAATATAGAGCACCCATGGTCAATCCTGTACTGTCATTGTATACCGTATTTCGTAATTGCCGGTACTTTTCAGTTTCTACTTTCATTGCAACAGCTTGTATAATCTAAAACACAATTACATAAAAATATTAAAAAAATTAAGCAATTATTATAGCTTCATTATGAAGCGGTTTTACTTAAAGAACCGGCGACTGAAGTTTTTTTTTTTTAAATCTTTAGAAATAAGCAAGATATGGATGTTCAAAAATCCTAAAAAAACAAAGAGGGACGTCATATGACGTCATCGATCAGTATTTCCATAAGGATTACATGTTAATCATCGCTTTCAAAACAGAGATGGATATATAATGGCTAATATTTAAAAATTTTTTAATTAAATTTTCGAATTTTGTTTTGTTGTTGTGTCAAGTTTCACATTTTCATATGAAATATAGCAAATTCCATATGTCATGTATCCTATAATTTAGTTTTTATTACTATTATTTAAAATTTTTAAATTTTCGTACAAAATTTAGTTTGAAGCAACATAGTCATTTTCTGAAATACTATAATCTAGTCGAATTATCAGTTGTTATCACGATGTTATATATATATATATATATTTTTTTTTTTTAAAGAATTTTATTGCCTAAAACTATAACATGAAGGGGAGAAAAATGACGGACTTATATTTTTATGATTGATAAGCGAATAAAAATACGAAAAACAATAAAAGGCAAATGAACCGTTAAAGAATAAATATGAGAATATCTATCTACTTACTTGGCTTCTATAAATGTAATCCTTAAAATCAATTTTTTCGGAAGGAAATTGAAAAAATATTTGTAAATCCATAACGAGATAGTTCATTATGAAATGTTGTCTATGCCTCATGAAAGCACTATTTTTTTTTAAGTCAGTTGATGGATTATCTGTTGCTTCTTCTAAAGTTTTATAATTTGGCATTGATTGAAGTCCATATTCGGATGAGAATCTTAAATTTGGATATGAAGACGGTGACCATGCATTTGAGTAGTAATTGTAAACATGAACTGAAAATTATTGATTATAAAATAAGAAGGCAAATTTCGCACCTCAAAAAATTTGCTCAAACATTTCCGTTGCATAAATATTTTGTCAAAGTTGAGTTGGTTAGAATGAAAGTGGTGTAAAGCTAGTGTTTACTTCTATTGTTTCTTGTGTAAGGTCCATAACAGTGTTTTAAAGGATATTTTACTTATTTGTTGTTCGTTTTTAGTGCTTTTGTGAGCAATATTCCAGAAGACAACTCAGCATTTTTTGCCGAAAATTACGTAAAATAAATACATTCACAGAATACCACTTAAAACTTTATTTCATAAACCCTTATAACAATCAGTATGACAGTGGTTTAAGTCTCTCAAAGCTATTACAAAACAGTCTAAATATATGTTTTATGCTAAAGAAAGTATACAGTTAAAAATTAGACCTTAATACATTACTAAATACAGTAAAACCGTTTCTACATCACATTTTCATTTTAACCAGATCAATTGTTTCACTAACAATTGGGTAAATTACGTGGTATTTGAAAATACATAATTTAGACGACTTATACTTATATTAAAGTTATTTATTTTACTTTAATAAAATAAATTTTGCCAAATATATTTTTAATACTTATATTATCAATTATTTCCGCTTGTCAAAAGTGTTTCACAAATAGTAGGAATGCACATGATATTTGAAAAACATCATGAGTTGAAAATAATTTAAGCGAATACTTTATTCATTCAAAGGCATTATATTTTGCGCGAATTTCTATCATGTCATACCTAGCTTTTTTTACAATTTTATTTAAACAAATTTGAATTGATTAAAATTAAATAAAACTTATTTATCATATTTAGCGTATATTTATTATATTTGTAAAAACGATATTTTTGATTGCTGAGGGTTCGATATAAAATTAATTTACAATTTTAATACAAAATTTTGATTAGCTTCAAACGTTCGTCTTGATTATTAAAATTACAATAAATTTTTGTAATATTTGCTAAATGACTTTTAAAGTCGATTTCTCATTTTAGGTGAGTTTATTGAAAGATTTAAATGTATTTTGAAATTCATTGTAATATTAATAATAAATATATTCTCATTTTAGAGTTTTTTTATTGTCTTTAAATACCAACAATCTATATTTTTCCAATATTTAGTTAAATAAATTTATCTAAAATTTAATACTCATTTTGTCAGTAAAAATTTTAAAATAGACATCGTTTTAGACTGTACGAATTTGTACGCGGTATATGTACGATTATAGTAATGAAGATTATACAAAAAAATGTATTTGAACTTAATATAAAGGATAATATACCCAATGAAAATTTATTAAAATTATAAAAAATTCGTTGTATTAATACGAAAAAATAGTATAGAATAAAATATATAACTTTCTTTTTCTAATTTACAACACAAAAATAAACGAATAAATAGGTAATTTGTTTCCCACAATTATCAAGTCTTTACTCACAGAACATATGGCAAATTATTTAAATAATTATAAACGATGTTATTATTGGGTTCATATGTTATCAAACATTTGCGTTGAGAATTAAATGTTACATATTTTTTAGAACAGGTTGTCAAATTAATGAATTTGATAGGAGTGAACGAGAAAATATACTAAAATTTTAAACCTCGTATGTAATACCTATGTGACCTTATGAATTTTGTACAGTAAAATGTACAGCAAGATTTTTATTATAATCTAAACTACTTTGTTCAAATATTAAAATTTAAAAGTATAATTTTTAAATCGTAAATATTGACATATAAATTAAAATTATCGAGTTATAAAAAATAGGAAAATTCATTTCCTACACTTCAGATACACTTGCATATTGATACACTATACTTTTAGATCCTTTATCTTAATAATTGCAAAATTTTGTCACTGTACCTAATTTTTAGTTTTTTCATAATATTGAAAATTTTGGATTTTAACTTAATTCTTCCTTATTAACCCTAATGGCAGACCAATGGCCCAAAGTATCACAAATTTAAATTTTTTGATCTGCAAAGACTACTAGTTTTATTTAAAATTATATGTGAATTTTGGAAGAATTTCAGAAATGTCAAATAAATAGTTTAATTTGGTATATCAATGAATACAATATCCAGAAAATTATTGGCCTCACCTCGAAGTATCATATGAATCAAATCACTATAATATTTCTATCAAGGGCGTGAAGAGGGAGCAGAGAGGACAACTTTACCCCTCTCTAGAAGCTTGAAATTTTTATTAAGTTATACATTCTAAAACTAAAATCAAAATTTAAATTAAAAAGAGTCTTAATGTATTCATATTATCACTACTAATATACAAACTATGTGTGAACCAAAGCTCGCGGTCAAAAGACACCATCTTTTATAAATGAGTGAGCGTAATGTGAGACTTACACCTACATACGCAAATAAAAAGCATATTTTTTAATTTTGCTCATCATTCTGTTGGTGACGCCTCTGATTTCTATCACACAAAATGTTTTAGAATTCGGAAACAATCGTAAATCCGAAGATATCAATGCTATATATGAAGAAAATAACATTTTTGACATTAAGTCACCTTCGTTTGTCAGTAAAGGTATAATCTAGAAAACATTTACAAACAAAGGCAAGATAGTTAAAGTTAAAATTAACGTATATTTAAAGAATAAAACGAATTTGAATTGCCCTAAAATTATCTTCGTCACTTTGACTATCACATTCGGATAATTACCTAATTGCAAGAATTATAAAATAATAAATATCGTTTACAAAAAATTACCATCGCCATAAATCGCACTACCAGGATTCTGTGCTATGTATCCTTCTGATTCACTCATTTTACCATTTCCAGGACTTGAAACTATAAAGGGTCTTGTGCTATCTAATTTTTCAACTTGAGACTTTATAACATCAACATACAAACGAATATAATCTTCTTTGAAAAGACTAAAATTGGATGAGGTTGAATACCAATTATTTCTGAGCGCAATTTCATTTTCATTATTTCCAGCCCAAATTGCAATAGATGGGTGATATTGAAGTCTGGTTACTTGTTCTTCAATTTCTTTTTCTACATTTCTAAAAATTAAATGAATAATGAAGATGAAATAAAATTTACAGATAGAGCACACAAAAAAATCGAATTCGGAAAACTTCCAAAAGTTGGAAATTATATGAACAAACAGTGTTTGATGCAGTGGTGTCGTACGAATACCAGAGCTCCTTTATCAAAATTTAAGAATGTTATGATTTTTCCAACGAACGCTTTATTCCCTCCATTCCCTTTCTAGCCGCTTTTGTAACATCAAAGTTTCAGAATAATTTTTCTAATAAATTTAAATTAAAAAAAGTGAATATAACAACTAACAGTGTTAATTGTTAATCGACATATGCTTGAGCAACAATGTTTGAACTAATTTTAAACATTCTCATTCACATAATATACTTAATACGTAATCCATAGACCTGTTTGTGTTTGTTAGCTAAATCGGAAATGAAATTGTAACGAATGTATGCAGGTTAAGAACGAATATTAAAAAAAAATCGTTCGTTTCTAAAATTTTTCCTTTAATTTATTATCTTTTATGGTTTATTAGTTGTGCTATGACTCCAATCGATTCAATGAATCGATTATGTTCTTTCACGAACCTAAACTGACTTTTTTGTTCATAATTAATTCACGAAAATTTCATCTCGATATATTTTTTCGTTTTTGAGTTATCTGGATGACAGATGCACAGACAGAAATGGTCGAATTCGTTGGTTCTATAAACATCTATACAAAATTTTTGTTTGCAAAGTCAATATTTGCTAGCGGTTCAAACTGTAGATTAAAACGAATATATTCTTACATATTCTATATACGTCAGGTATAAAAAACTTATTTCGGATTTTGCAAGCATTTAAATATAATTTTAATTTCTGGCCATACTATTTTAAAATTTTATGTTCTTCAAATCCTATTACCTATAACTTTTTTTGTAAATATTTACAACAAAAACTTTACTGGGCAGACATAGGTAAATATCTTCTGCAAAATGTAAGTAGCCGTTCGTATTTGATATCAAAGAGAACATGAGTGCAATCAGATAAGTTAAAACTAGTATGTTAGCGGTATTAAACAACTACAAGAAGTCGCATCTACACGATTACTTACCTTAAAAATGAATCACTAGCAGGATACATTGAACATGCAAACATAAAATCTTGCCAAATAAGAATTCCAAGCTCGTCAGCTAAAGAATAAAAGAAATCCGATTCATATAAACCACCACCCCACACCCTTAGCATATTCATATGAGCAATTTTTGCATCTGTTAACAGTCGTCTTATTCTATTTTCACCATCCTCTGTGAGTGTTGCTTCTGGCAATATATTCGATGGAATCCAATTTGATCCTTTCATAAATATTGGCATATCGTTTATTTCAAAATAAAATGTTAATCCTTCATAATTAACTAAAAATTGATTTATAAAAACGTATAAATTTTATATAATTAATTATTGTACACGAAAATGTAATAGCCTACCAATAGGATTTTGAATTAATTGTATGGTTCGAAATCCAACTTTAATTGATTTGGCAACATATTCAGTAGTACTGTTAAATGATACATTTAATTCATACATGGGTTGTAATCCATAGCCATTTGGCCACCACAAGTCCACAAAATACTGATTATAAAAATGGTTATATTTATTTTGTTAAAAGTTTTGTCTATTTTGTATAATTACGTTTTGAATTTTAACTAGGTATACGAGTTCAACAAAATAAAAAATTTTTAGATTAAAAATTTGTACCAAAATTGTACATCATTTTACCACAAATCAAATAACTTTTACCCACCAAATAGCCCGAAAAATGAACCGTAACTAACTTTTTAGGGTATTGAATCCAAACATACCAAATGATTCTACTAAAATTCTACTCCCTTGTACTACAAAAAGAAATTTTCCAGCTATTAGAAGAAATTAGAAAATTGAAATCGAAAATTATTATATCAATACAGTAGAGAACTTTCTAAAGCGTTAATGTAATTTATTTTTTCAAAATATTCTACTGAAAAATTCAGATAGATGTGCTGAATTTAAGATATTATTTCAGAGCATAATGTGATTAAAACTAGATCAAAAAGAAATTTTACTTTGAATTCATAGTATGTGAATAATTAACTGTAAATTATTCATATACCATGAATTCGAAGTAAGTTCTCTATACATTACTATTATAGTATTAAAGCATCTTAGAAATTAATTGCTAAAATAAAAAGATCCAAAAAAGCATTTATATGCGGTGAGTAGTACACTTTTGAGTTTCTAGATTCGGATTTTTTTATTCCAATTGACAATATGTTGGGCTTGATATAGATGATCTAAAGAGGTTTCATCGAGCTGAATATTTTGTGAACAAATATTATTGGTTCGTTGGACTGAATGGTTATAATTGCATTCATCAACTAAACAGGGATTTTACCTGATAAGTCCACACCCTTTAACTTTTAGTTTGTAAGATAGGAGAAGTAAAATTGATTCGTCGGTTTCTAATTAAGAAGTCATACAGTTGGTATGTCGGCATGACATACCAAATTGTGTTTTTCGAAAGCTTAACATGTAAAAACCAGAAAAGAAATTTAAAAAATTATTTTTATCTAGTATTTAAAAATGAAATTTTGAATCCAGTAAACTAGTAATAATTTTCTAAATTGTTTAAATAGTAGAAATATTTAAAACCAAAAAATAATCTGTTAGATATAGAGATATATTTTTTATTTTCGTCATTGGAATATATTACGCTTTTGCCTCGTTTTATTATTAAAACAGTATTTCAATTAGCCCTGTCTTAAAATTAAAAGTTTGGAATGTGACGCGTGAATACAACTTACATCAGGAACGCTTAAACGTTGCGTAATAGCTATTTGCCCACTTTTTGGTATTTCATAATTTTCAATAATTGTTTCATTTACAATAAAACTAGTTTTATTCTTATAGTGAAATAATTTTGATATTAATGAACCAGAAATCGTATTATTGGGTAAACTTTCTAAATGTGCTATCAATTTTATATCCCACATTTTTTTCTCATGAAGCCTTGTCATGTGAACTTCAATGTCCCTAATCATAACCACATCGTACGTTTCAAGCACAGGCAATTTCCTGCAAAATAAAACAAGAAAAAATTACGGAGACTAGGACTAGTTACTGTTCATTTTATTTGCCTAAGGTATAATCATTAAGAACATTTCTACTTTAGGAAGTTTTAGCTAGTAGAAGAAACAAATATTATACCAAAGTCAAATAGCAAATTCATTTCTAGTATCGGTTCTGTTTTACTTGTAGGGATAATATCTCTGTTTAGAATTGAGCATGTTTATAATACAGAAAATAAAATGTAGAAATATATCAAGAGATAAAAATCCGATAAAAACACTTGGTCTAGGTGTGACCAAAGATCCACACGGCCAAATTCCTAAAGAGGAGTATAACAAACAATTATTTGTTTATTATGACAAATATGTGTATTGAACGAAAAACAACTGGACCAATTTTTCTGGATTCAATTTTAAGTTATGTAATTATGCGCTGAATGGACGCGATCTATATCATTATTGATTCTCAAAATAATCGAGACAGAAAAACCAATGCACATACATTGTAAAATGTATGTGCATTGGTATGTGCATTGGAATTCACAAATTCTGCCTCATTATAATGATAATAATTCGCGTTTGGTCATAAACATCTTTTTTTTTACCATATTCCAGAACTTGGGAAAGCTGGTCCCCAATCCCAACTAAATGATGCTTGTTGTTTTCGAATATGATTCACATGGCATTCACCATTATATTTCGATGGTACGCATAATGGCATTACAGAAACTCCACCTCGACGATTTGTTTCTATTTCAAATTCTTTATTTGCTATTTCAATTGGTGAGTGAATATAAACTGAAATGTTATTAATTCCAACCTGGAAAATGGTTTACCATAAAAATCTTACACAATTTAATATTAAATCGATGTTTATGTTTTCTGAATATGTATAAACTGGGCACTAAATTATATAAATCTGACACGAAATACAACTATTTATTCTGGCAATCAACCTTAAATACCTTAGTGTTATAAATAAATTGAACATTATAGGTATGTCATTCTGAAAACTTCGTTTTACTTCACAAATATCTGTGAATGAACATTTGAGTTTTAGTTCCCAGATTTCATCTATTATAATCCAGTTTTACATTTCTCATGTAAGGTACCAACAATAGTACCCAGCTTACCAAGTGTATTGTTACCTGTAATAAACTTTTCACGTTATAACGATATCGTCGAAACATATTTTCGGTAACTCCAATTTCTTTTCCATTTAAGGTAATAGTAGAAAATGTATCTATTCCATTAAACAATAAAAATATTCCTTTTTTTGTAAGCATTTCTCCAGAAACTTAAAAATCAAACGTTATTAATGATTTAAAAAATAATTTTAAAAATAATAAATAAATATATCGCATTACCAAAAAAATTTGTAAAATAATTCCAATTTTCTTTTGCTACCCATCTTGTTTCAATGTCGTTGTAATTTTTATAGATATCTCCGATAATACCGGCTTTCATTAAATCAGAATATATTCCACCCGGAACATTGCACAAAATATTGAGAGCTTAAAATAAATTACATAAAAATTTTTTTTTAGATTGAAGAATACATATATATATATATTATAGTTGAATAAGACGAATTTTGAATATTTTTTAATATTTTAAATAGATCGAATAATTCTGGGTAACTGAACGAATAAAGTAAAAAAACTATGCATTTACTCATTTGCGCTTGTCATAAATAATACTTCCTTTTTTTTTTTTAATAAAAACTACTTTCCTCGAATTATAATTTACCCGCAACGGCAAAAAAATGTTTTCTGGAAAACTTTGTGAAGGTTTGAAACAAATTTGTAGAAATATTTCGCCATAAGACAAATTAGGTTCCAAAATTTCGCATAGAAATTTGGTTCATTTATGCTGTAGATAGGTCCTATTCAGAAACAGGCAAAATATGGCGAAAATTTAACTATTTTGTTATCGAAGAATTGATTTAATTTATCACAATCTATCACAAATCGATATATTTGTTTTTTTTTCTGGTAAGTTTTTGTATCTGGTAAGACTTGATGTGAATAGGCTTTTATCCAATCCAATTCAGCAATTTTGGCCAGTGTGGCTCTAAGATGATATACTTGTTGTACTTTCATAACTTACGGATCATTCCATACCAAATAATCAAATGTGAAAAATAATCAATTTGAATTTTTAAGGAGCTAACTTTCCATGTAATTTAATATTAGATATTTTCACGCCTTTATATTATTAGTTGCATATATTTCATTATTAAATAATACCAGCTATTTGATTGAATGAATTTGAATTATCCTTGAATTTCAAATATATTTAAAAGGCTCAAAATGACACCATCTTTACCGAGATTGACAAGACAAACTATGTTAAGTGATCATATGATTTGTTATTTTTATTTTCATTCCTTTTGCTTCATTTATTATTTGACGAAAAGTCAAATATTTTTGACAATTTGCTGAAAATCAAAGATGTGTCATCGTCCCACATTTGATGATTTGATATGGAATAATCCTTACAAAAATTTATAAGTTACAATAACAGTACTTAATGTCGCAGGCTTTCATGATATTGGCTGAAACTTACAAACTCATAATTAAACATTATAAATAAAAACTAACAGGAGTAATTGTTTAAATACCCGACATATGGTTTAGTTCCAATGGCATTAAATAGATAGTAATTTTAATTATTAAAATTCAAAATATACACTAAAAAATAAATCAGTTATATGATGTTATATGATATGTGTTCATTATAAGTAACGTTTGTGAAAACACACATTAATCAAAATTCTGTTAATGAAAAAATGTTACATACAACATTTGTTTTATTTCTTTTAGAAATAGACAATTTTCCAAATTTTTCTTCTATTTACGGTTTTATAGTTGGGTCATGGATCCATAACACCCAATTGACCAATTCACGAACTTAATCTTACTTTTAAGGTCTAAAATACGCCACAAAACGTCTAGACTACGCAATTTTAGCTGACTATTTCTTTTCGTTTCTTCGATCTCGATTAGACGACTTGGTGACTGACGCACAGACATAAAATACCAAAATTTTGTTCGTGCCTTCAATATTTTTTTAAGTTTTTAAGAATCAATTGAATAATATACCGTCATACACTTTATTAAATATACTCTTGTATAGCAATTAATTTATAAATGTTATTTATACTATACCTCCATTACATAAATGTTAAGCTAGTTGCATATACTAAGAAAACTTAGATATCTCGTATATATCAAAAGAACTATGCGAATTCAACGCATATTTAACAGATTGTGTGTTTGGACTATAAAATCCCAAATTGTGATGCTTTTTCCGATCTCGATTACAATAGTTTTTAAGTTATCAAGTTTTACAAAAATTAAAATTGAAAGCTAATAAGAGAACTAATACGAAAAGCTAGTAAGAAAATTTTATGTTTTTTTCACATTACAAATAAACAAATGTAGAAAACACCTAACAGAGTTTAGATAGATATATGGTATCAATTGTTGGAACTTGTTTTAATCATTAGAATTGAAAAAAACATTCTTAATTCTCTGGCTATACAGTTAGAAATACATATATAATCATATATATATATATTATAGAAATGTTTCAAATAAAAGCTGTTCGTTTGTTTTTTTTATTTTTATTTTTTATTTAATGCCTTTTAATTTTTATTAACTTCAAAATTTTAACTGGATATCTCTTTTCCATTTTCAGTTATCTTCGTGACAGATGGACGAACGGACAGACGAAAATAGACTAATTTGGTAATTCTATAAACACCTATACCGAAATTTTGTTTGTGCGGTCAATGCTTGCTACCGTTGCAAACTTTAGACTACAACTAATCTACTCTGACATATACTATTGAATATATAAATAATCTTTCAATGATTTTCTTTAATTAGAATTTAAGTTAGTTGCATAATCTTAATGAAATAATGATTGATATCCGTCTGATTGATTACCGACAAAAGACAATCTATCTACGCTTAATCAATTAGTAGCTTATTCATTGAATAAGAATGTAATTTTTTCTTGAGAATAAATAAAAATTATCATTCTACTGCTAAAAAATTTGCAAAGAAATTTTATTATCTTATACACCTAACTCTATACTCTATTTTATGTTCGAATTTTGCAATTCAGCTTTTTTTTCAATAAATTTAATAATTATTAATGTTTTCTCAAACATGACCCCGATATTCATAGTTGAAAATTAATCTTGTCTCCGAGTTGGCAGTCAAAGTGTTTACAAAATATTTTAACTTTTCTTAAGTGTTTTGTTCGTTGTGCTCTAAAGTTTACAGGGGAAAAATATAGACAACTACAAGGGAAGAAATATAGTTGGGTCATTGGGCCTAATTTATCGATTTTGCTCATTCACGAACTTTTAAGATATACGCACCAAAAGTTCGTTTTTAAATTATCTTGTTGACGAACGGAAAAACGGAAATGGGCTAATACTTATATACTCTGACATATTCTATAACAAATAATTTTAAGAATAAATATATCGTATATTTTTGCATAACAGTATAGAACGTATTGGCATAACTTAATAAAATAAGTGTTTAAGTTCATTTATTTAAGTTATTGAAATGAGTGAAAATAATATTGACGCTTGAAAATGGATAAGGACTATTTTCCATTTACCACATTTCTTTGTATAAAAGGGAAAAGTGTTTGTTATATGAAAATAAATGTTTAGCTCTTGCAGAACGTCGTTATTGCAATGATTAGGGAATCGCCACAATGTCGAAACATTCTATTTCAACGATGCCACGACAATTAGAACAGTAGAGAAACCTAGAGAAAGAGGTTTTCACTTTTACGCTGACCATATATAATAAATATGTTAAAAAATTTGTTGGGTTGAGCATTTATTGAACTGAGTAATACTGTAGGTATTAAATATTATTTCAATTGTGTATGCGTTATTTTCCTGATTTTTTACTAGAACTGAGACGAATCCAAACAGTTTCATAAAATGTTATTTGAAAGAAACAAATGAACTATTCTAATATCCTTTTTCGGTTGGGCCATTGCGATCCGTGGGATTTGTTCAATCGATTTTTCTCCATCTGGACTTTACTGTTTTAACCAAAACAAAATTGCAAATTGGTATCTATCAAGAGGTATCATGAGTTATCGTGAAAATATTCCTTATTTTATAAATCATCGGTTCCTTTTTTATTGACAAAGTTTTTTTTTTGTTTATATTTAAAAATATTAATTTTACTAGTGATTCTGGAAGCACTTATTCTAAAATAAGAGAAAAATAAAAATTTACTTACAATGATTATCGTTTGTTACATTCCAAGTGCTTTCTAATGAATGAATTAATGGGGATCCTTCTCCCAGTTCATGATTACCACTGAACCATACTGTTTGTATTTTTTCTGCTTCACTAATAAAAGTTTTATTTAACAACAATAACAATGATAGAATTATAAAATACATCTCGGATAAAATAAATTTAATTTTTTAAATTAAATAATTGATATAATTAATACATTGCACACTTTAGATATAATGTTAAAAATATTTATTTAAAATCATAATATTTATTTGTCATTTTTGTATATCAAAAATCATTATCAATAACATTTCTATTGATAAACACAACTGAATGAATATAAAGCCAAGACAATTATTGATAAAATGTGTATAAGTGATACTTTTTTTTTGTGTTTTCTGTGTTAGTCTACCATACACTACACATACTTAAGACGATTGACAACTGAAAAATTATGATTAATATTTATCATTATATTCTAAATAAATTTAATTTTAATCCTGTATAAGGTGAGCTAAATAAAAATTTGCCAAACAAAAGTTTCGTAAACTAAAGTTTGTGCCAAATCTGTAAAATCTGTTATTTATTCGACTTATTATTTTTTGATATTATCTGAGAAAATTTGTTTCGGTCCAAGCGAGATTCATCACCAGCGTTCTAGATGAAAGTGTTATCTGAAAGGATTTTCGACAATAAAGCATAAGGCACATGGATATTTTAAAGATTCAATACTGGTATTTAACTTTACTTTGACCAAAGTATAACAAAATTCATTACAAATTATCTTTGTTACATAAAATCGGTTTTTACATGCTATTACAAAAATGATTATTTTTCTAAGGAAATTTCTACACTATTCTATGCCAGCAAACGTTTCTTGACAATATTTATTATTCGAAAAATATTTGTCTTGTATTTTGATAAACGTACGAAGCTTCATTTAACTAACACGCACTAGATACTTCTTTTTGTTGTGTCGAATATGCGATGACGAAGAAAAACTTGAGTTAGCTAATTTCATGATGGAAAACTGACAGTTAATAATAAAGTTTACAAAGATGCTGACACTTTTTCAGTAAATAAAGGTTCAGTTTGGATGATTCGTATATCGAAAATTCGAACGAAACCTATTTATTTGTTAAATAGTATTTAAGCATCTTCTCAATAAAAGAGATGAATTAAAAACTCTTTTCTTCATTATATGCTTAAACTTATAAAAACCTTATGAACTGTATATAATATTTTGATGAAATTCGGGTTTTTGAAACTGAACAAGCTATAGTTTTTTGAAATTAACCCTTAAAACAGTTTTATGAAATTTTTCTCGCGACGGGCCATGAAATGGCACATAGTATTCAATACTTGCTAAACTATCTCATAGAGCTCTTTAAGTAACAGACCTTGGATTTATAAATTATAAATTATTATCGACGCAGTTTATCTAGATTATCGATTCGATTCAAACAAAAACTAGTTATTGTAGTATAATTAATATTTAAAAAGGGCCTAATCGCCAGGCATGTGTACCCTTTTCACTGTTAGCATACCGGTATGCTAAACACTGACAAGAACAAAATCACGAGTTTCGCGTGCTATATTCTTACTTCGTGTTCGTGTATGGACAGCTTTTACTGTCTCCAAGGGACCAAGTTTGTGTGGATTGATATAAGTACTTCAAAATAATCTGCTCAAACAAATATTTGTATTTGTTTATTTTGAAGTGATTTAAAAACAAATAACAATTATTGTGGATTTAGAAGATAAAATGATTTGTAGCCTGCTTTTAATATATTTTTTGTTGTTGGTAAAACGTATGTAATAAAATTTTTGATTGGGAAGAGTTAAAAAACAATCCAACTATATAACTATTTCGTTAAATATATACAAAGCTAACTGGTACATTTATATAGTCTTTGTTTTTGAAGCGCCAAATCTCAAGACAAGTCAAGATCTAGAAAAATGTCTATACATTAATCATTAGTCAATCTTAATATACTTTAACTAGATGCTTTTCAATAATCAATAATTTGTGCCTATATATCTAATTATTTCCAATCAAAAAATTTTTAAGTAATACACTCTAGAGCCAGTTTAACTATGCACTCTTCCTCTTTCATGAGCGTGAGTCCCATCCCCCGCTATTTTCGTGTTTTTTCCCATAGTTTTTTTTTGGAAATAATTTCAGTTCATCGGATTTTATGTTTCTTCAGACAAGCATATTAAAAATCATATTTATTATGAATATTACTCACTAATTTATGCACATGTATTATCTACATATTTGGCGCATGCCGAACTTTTGTGTCCGTGAAAACGGGTTAGTTTTTTGAGTACATTCTTCAAACACTTGAACGAATACTCCCAAAAAATCCCAGCATTGTGTAACTAGGTTAAGAATTATATTAAAAGTTTGGAAATCATTTTAATCGCTTTGTATTACATTGAAATGAAGGAAATTAAGGTTTTTACATTTAACCTAATCGAGCGCAGAACTCTCTCTTGAAGAGATCTCTCAAGTCTTTCAGCTCCTGTGTTAGTGGTAGAAGATATTACAAAAAAAAACCAGAAATTACAATTAATGAACACTCCATTCAGTTTTTTCTGCAAGTAAATCTTCGTTTACAGTTTCACTTTTCTAATTGAAAGTATATTTAGTATCCGGAGACTCCCAACACCAATCAATGGTATTCATCAATCACAGATTCAAAAGATTGGTTTTGAAGAAAGCTCTTATCGAGCGCTAGTAACGAATGCCACCAATACAGGTAATGAATTTCTGCCACACATTAACAATTTCAACACCGTAGCCCGCAAAAAAATAAAATCAAAGATTTTCAAAAATCGGGGAGTTATTGATTTTACCCCGTTTTAGAAAAAATCGAGTTTTCATCAGATCGCAACGTTTTGAGGTTACAGGATGCTTCCCGGACAATCCCTGCGAGGTTGTCACTATGAACGGCTTGACCGATTCATTGCGGTTGGTGCCATTCGACAGGACTTGACCAAACTTAGAATTTGAATACAATTTAGATCGATTCGAACTGGTAGATTTTGAAAAATCTCAAAAAAACTAAGAAAAACAATTTTTTTTTAATGTGTTTTTTTTTTTTTTTAAATAACTTTTTAACGGCTCTATCGAACAACTCCAATTAGTAATCAACTCTTAACCTTAATAAACCACGTCGCCAATCCAGCTAAAATAGGTTAATTCGTTCGAGAGATATCGGAAACGAAAAATTTCATAAAAAATTCTTTTTTTACATAACTTTGACATTTTTTTCATTTTGATGAAATAAAATAATTATTAAAACTAAAACTCACGTCGATCATCGCCAAGAACATAAAAATCGGTTGATTGGTTCGAAAGATATCGTTAACGAAATATTCGGGAACAAGTGTTTTTTAATATCAAAGCTCAAAAAGAAAATTTTAGGCTCAAAACCATTGTATTTTGTAAAATTTTAAGTGCTTAGGAATTAGCGGAAAGTTGTAGGGATGGCCCTAAGGGTCAAACGCTTTCCAAATTTTTTATTTACCTACTTAACAAATTTTAGTTTATATTGCCTAGGATGATCGATGTAGAAGGTAGTTAATGAATATGAAGTAAATAACATGTCAGTGAGTACAAAAGTACAATTGTGGTAATATGATGACCAATTACCACTTATTGCTGACCAATCATTTAATCTGTTCAAATTATAACTTAGAAGCGATAGCAGAGAAGACGAGTTTAACCAAATTTCGTAACATGCTGACCAAATACATTGCTTTCATTGAAAAGCAAAATTTTATATGTTATCTGTATGGATGAGATACAAGCAGGTGAATGACGTCATAATATCATATCTTCCTCTTTTCTTCATCAGGATTTTGAACGGCCATTTCTTTCTAATTTTAAGGTTTAAAAAATTCCTTCAAATCTTTGGTCGAGAAGTAAAGACGAATTGAAGTGATAAAACTTTTTTTGCAGGTTCTCTATTGTAATTCGCAGTGCATTTCACATTTTATTTTGACATTTCTTATAGTTTATTTTTTGTTACGATAGGAAAAAGTGATTCATCTTCTATGACATTATATTTACAGTTTGATCGCAGAAACTTTGACATAGCTTGACACCATGGATTAGCAGAAAGGGTGAAGGATAGAAAAGGAGAGGCGTAAAAATTTGGAGTATCGCATCTTAATGTGATACTTCCTTTTTTAGCATCAAGTTTATCGAAAATCATCAGTTTGTAGGTTAAAATTTAAAAAACGGTACGTTTTAAAAGGAATAATAATAATTATACTTTTGTAATAAAACTTTTTTATTTGTTACATATAAATAGGAGAGGATCTTCTAGACATAGAATTTTCATTCTTACAGTCGAATAAGATACACTGAAGTACTTACAGGTTTTTTTCAATAAAACATTAGGCTCAAATACTTTTTTAGTTCATTTTTAAAATGAATATAAAAATACAAAACTCATTAATATTTTATAAAATATTAATATATCTATATAATGTTTATGTTTTTTTTTTATTGATATATCATTACTTATTTTTATTATTATTTTGAATATTTTCAAAAAAGAAAAATTAATACTTTTCCAAGTGTTATTTCATAGATCAGTTATTCGAACCAAAAACCAGCAATTTTTTTCGGGCTCTTAAATAAAATCTGGGAAATTTTGAACAAAATTATTTTTGTAATTATAATAAATTCGGGCTTGTAATCATAGTTATTGAATGTATCAACCTGCTTAATTAATGTGAATACGGCAAAGTTGAATTTTGTTGTTAGAATTAGGATGTCAACCAAACTATTTAAAAACTGGTGAATGTAAAAATCTAGTGATAATTGTTGAAACATCAACTAGTGCGAGATTTAAGTAACCGTGTTGTGCACAAATTTTTATTGTGATGGCAATCTATTTTTTATGCAGTACATTATGGGTCAAATAATAAATATGTTGAAATTGCATTGAATTCAGCTACAACTTGTATATTGAAAAGGTGCAAATGCCAATGAATACAGTATCTTATTTAGGCTACTAAACAATTGTGAACGAAAATTCATGACGCATGAAAAGAGGTATGATACTTACTCATATATCTATATTCCTGTTATAGCCCACGGAATGAGCCGGAAAGTGTAGTGAAACAGCCTTAATTAAAAATTCTGTTTGTACGTGTTCCTAAGACCTTCAGGAACTTCTATCACTATTAACCTTTGCCTCACTATGAAATTTGGGAAAATTAGAGTAGTTTTTCCATCCCAAATAGTAACAGTGATAAAAAAATTTTAAAAATTCAAAATTTCACTAGACAAATTGTCTCTTGTGGGTTTTTTGGTGTCGCTGATCATGAATTCAAAAGTAAAAAAGTAACTGAGAATGTTTTTAACCTAGAAGTGACGGTGACTAGGAAACTAGAAAATAGTCTCTCAGGGGTTTTCAGAGACGATGAGCAACTAAAGATTGTTCAACCCCAATAAGACTACCTATAAGTGAGAAAAAATTTATATTCACTTCTAGGGGGGATTTTATTGGGGTTGGAGAAATCCTCAGTTGTTTTTTGACGTCACATTCGTAATCAGCAACTTAAAATCCTTAAGAAACGATTTGCAAGAAGAAATTTAAAAAAGAAATTTCTTATTCTTATCACTTCTAGGGGTTGTTTTAATAGGACTAAAACTCTCAGTTTCTTTTTAACATTGAATTTGTGATCAGTGGCCCCAAAAACCATTGACAGATGAATGCCGGAATGAATTTCAAATATGTTTTATCTTTGTTACTTCAAGGGGGTTTTAATGGGGTTGAAACTTCAATTTCTGATCTTGAATTCGTGATCAGCAACGCAAAAAACTCCCGAGAGATGATTTCCGTGGTAAAAATTGTAATTTTTAAATTTTTTGAACCACTATTACTATTAATATTTTTATCATTTCCCTAATTTTCTCAATTTTCATAATGAGGCAGAGGTTAGTGGTGATGAATGTCTAAGTTTGTACACGTACAAGCAAGAATATTTAAAATCGGAGCTATTCCACCACTTTTTCACATTTAAACGATTTTTCCGGCTTATTTACTGTATTTATTTATCACAACGAATAAAAATATCCAATAACTGATCTATTTTCCCGTTATTACTTTAATAGTTTTAATAATAAAAATTCTCACTTTCCAGTTTCTTTTGTTTTAGAGACTAATACAATTTCTTTTGTTTGTGCATTTGCTAAACACTAATTTCGTGTGATTTTGGATGCATTAATTAATTTAATTTTTTTTTATAAATTCATTTAAATTACTATTATTCAGTAAAATTATTATTTTTCTATAGTTTATGATGTTTATTATGTATGTGACTATTAAACAACGAGGCTGGAGTTGAAATGAAAACGCCTCACTCTCGATCAGTTTCAAATTTTGTACAAATATTCTTTATTTCTTTATCATTAAAATCAAATAATACAAAACCAATTTTTATGCCTATTGTCAATATCGTTTGAATGCATCACGTCTAAATTTTAATAAGAAATAATCATAAAATAAAAAAATTATTATTAAAGAATTATTAAAAAATTATTATATTATTATTAAAGAGCCGGTCGTGTGAAAGTACTATGGACGAGACACATGGACAATTCGTCAGTGCGTAGTATTACTATAGATCCAAAGCGACACATCTGAAATTGTCATAAAAAATATAGTTTCGCCAAGTGGAATAAAAGGGTCTAGCGTCGAACAGACCCAGTTGTCGACATCATGCGTCAACCTCTATAGAAGATATATTTTGTACATGGGTGTCAACACATGATAGGGGGAGATTGACGCTAGACACTCTTATCGAAGCGTTTCTTTTGATATGAATTTAGATCATGTATCTTATAAATACATCTGGCGCACTAAACCGTCAACCGAAAGTACCATGCATGCGGGAAAAATTTGACAATTTCAGAGGTGTTCACCTTTAAGTCTTTAGTAATACTATGTACAGACCAAAAACTAGTCATGTATTTGATTCATAGGACCTTTATACTGCCGGCTTTCGGTATATGCATCAAATGATTTTCTTCCGTTGCTATGTTTACGAAATGCTAATTTATCAATAAAATGAGATAAGTCTGTGAATGACATATGATTTCTCATATGCAATTTTTCAATATTGATTAACATATTTAAATTAATAATTTAAATTTGGAATTAAAAATAATAACATATACATTTTTTTCATCTTCTTCATTCATTCTTACAATTATCAACCCAGTAACTACAATTAAATTTCATTTTTTGTAATTATTCAAGGCTTTTTGCTTGACATAATAATTTTCTAGAATACGAATGTTTTATTACAAATTTTAGCTACTCGTGGCGCATTAATCGATTAAGAATATTATCTTGCACGTACTATACACGGTACGAATACAAAAGACAATATATAAACGTGTAAATAGTTTCAAATGAAGAGGTTACAGTAATCTCTTATTGCAGAAGGCGTGTACAAAAATTGATCCCAATTTTGAATTGTGCATTTTTAAAACTCCAGACCATAACTACTAGTTATATGAATTATTTGCACTACTTGTGTTAAAATTTTTCTAAATTGATTAATAAAATACATAATTCGTTTTTTGGATATGGTATTAAAAACTAATTTTATTGTGATTTTGTCTTAAATCAAAACCAACGAAGGTATAAACTCGAAATGATTTAAAAAGTTATTGCTGAATATTATTAATTTCAATTAATTATTAATTTGAATTGAATGAATTCATCTTATTCTACAAAAAATTTAAGTAAAAA
Organism: Chrysopa pallens; assembly: GCA_020423425.1. Taxonomy (NCBI): domain Eukaryota; kingdom Metazoa; phylum Arthropoda; class Insecta; order Neuroptera; family Chrysopidae; genus Chrysopa; species Chrysopa pallens. Next base: position 92,828,232 of record CM035592.1, read on the forward strand.
ATATGTGAGTAGCTTTTGAATCCATTCTTTATTTTTCTTCTTTATCTGTGGAAGTAACTTGACGTAAAAGTTGAACATAACCTCAATTATAATTATTGTAAAACTATCAGTTTTAATCATTTTCCCTAAGTAGAAACTACATGATTAATTGTGTCAATGTGTGCATGCTTATTTTTTTCAAGAATATTTTTTAATGCTCAGGTAATAATTTATTATAATTTCTTCAAAGTGGCTAAATGAACAACCTACATTTGAATTTTTTAAAATTTGATTTCATTATTCCATGTAAATAACAAAAATTCTAAAAATATCTAATATTTATTAAAAAGTAAATAATATTTGGCTTGAAATAACAAATTTACATTTTTTTTGAATACTTACACTAAGATTACCTAAATCTCAAAAGAAAATAGGTTGTTCAAAAATATGATAGCATTGAATAACAATTACCTCGAAAAAGTGGTTTGAATTTGGATTGAAAAACTTATCTTAAAAGCAAAAGCTGCTTTTAAATTCTTAATATTCCCATTCATCGTCTCTTTTAATCCGAGTCTGACAGACGCTTGTAGTTTCTATATTCAACTAAATAATGATTCTATGATAAAATTACTTTCACAACGTGTGATTCTTTCATCTTAAATGAAAATCGTAATAAAAAATTGTATTACAATCAAATAATATATTCATTACTTATAGTAAAATTTTGTTAATATAACAATTAATAATGGAATGTATAAGCATATGACACTGATGGATATGAAGAGGGATTAATCAGATAAAGCTCTGACACCCTAATTATCTACCAAAGACGTATGCTTGTTCATCTTAAGCGAATTTTTAGAGTTAGAATTCGCTGAGCTAATAGTGATATCATTAATATAATTTATTTTTAATGATAAAAATTCGCATATCTGGTTCGGTTTGATTAATTTGCGAACAAATTTTATCAATGGAATTAATTTGCTCTGTACTTCAAAGAAGTGTATTAATTATTAAAATTTGCTACTTAAAAAGTCTATAATGTAAGTGTACTAAATTGTATTTAGGTGATTATCGAGATAAATTTTTAATAATTTTGCTATTAAGAGTTTTTATTTAATGAGATTTAAGTCTAACAAGAATGGATGTATGTGTTTTAAAACGACATTTGTCTAATCGATTATTTATAAAAGTATAAAAAAGTTGAAATTATCTAAATAAAGTAGCCTAGGTCATAGGTGATTTTGTTTCTACTCATTTGTTCACTGTTTTTTAGTAGGTTAAATTAAAAGAAAATTATTTCAATTCAGTTCAGTTACAAATTAAGATTAGGCTAATTGAAAGTTACAGTTAGTGATGTAGATTCGCTATCGAAAGCTAGATTGATCTTTTCATAACCCATTATCATACTCTTTATGCTCTCTTAAGCCAAAAATTATTACAGTGTATTAAAAATTTATGATACTACCGATTTTTCAGCATCAGATTATGGTCAAAATATATGGTTTGAAAACAAATAGAACAGTGAATACAAACAAAAATTATACGATCAATAGGCTACTTTAGAAAATAACTTATTTGTTAATGTAGAGCATACTTGTAATTAAAATGACAAATGACACGATTAATGTTTGAAGATAGTCTGAGGAATGTGATGTAAGCCGTGTTGTTTTACTTAAAGCACTCGCTTCACATGACATATGTTCTGGACGGAGATCAACTATTGGTGTTTTTGTACCAGTATCCAAATGTGTACAATACGCACGTCGAATTTGATCGCGTGCATTTTGTGCATTATCTGGATTCATAGAATGAACTTGCAGACTTTCTACGAGCCATCGACGTAACCAATGCCCCAACCATATTAAACGACAATCACACACCCATGGATTATCACTCAGAAATATACCACCTGAAATGAAACAAAAATCTTTGTTGAATAATCTCACTGATATATACATTAGGTCATTTCAATAGGCATAATAATCAAGTATTTAATTCACTGGCAAAGTAAGTTTGTACGAAACCCTTTATCCATGACTATCTAATGAAGCTGCACCAGAATGTATCAAATCAAAGCTCAGAAGTACATAGCTACAAGCCAAGGAGTATATAGCTACAATTTAACCGTTTAATCCTGCTCGATAAAAAGAGGATAGGTTCAGATGTGCGGTGTCCCTTTTCTGTCGGATTATTTTTAACGAAAACACAGAAGACCGAAAGTGGTATGGCCTGAATTCAATAATAATAATAATATGGTTTATATCGAATACTAGTATTACTATTCCCTAATATCTTTTACCTGAAATTAATTTTGTTCCAAGATTTTCCCACGTCGTCATATTAGTATAAAATATATCTGGTGTGATGGATTGCATTTGATTATGTCTAAAATCAAGACGTAAATGAGGAACTCGATAAAAGCTTGAAATAATACCACTAGATAGTTCTTCAATTTGCGTGTGTCGTATTTTTAATAAAAGTTCAGCATTATTTTCTAAATCATTAAATGCACCTTCACTTATTGATTTCAACTCTGTGCCCCAAATTTCTAAATTTTTTATGCGTGTAGTCAATATTCCATGTAAATGTTCCTTTGTAAGGTGTGCATCTGTGACTTCTAATGATAATGTTTGCAAAGATGTGATGTTAGATAAAATTTTCTTTAATGATAATTTGCTTGTAAGACGTATAGTAAGCTCACTCAAATGTTTCAGGTGGATTAGCGCTTCTGGATCAAAATATGATAAATAATTTAAATTATCCAATTGTAAATTTTGCAAATCATTTAAACCATAAAAACATTTTGATGTAATTTCCTATAACATATAAAAAGTACTATTAGTATTTCAACTTTGTTTGGTGTAGCAACGCAAAATTTTTTGTTATTTTAAAATAATTTAAAAGAAGCAAACATTTTATTATATTAATTGGTTTTTTGTTTTTATAAGATTTTTAGGTTCTTATAGGATCTTATTTAATAGTTTTCCAATTTTTGTCGAGAGAACTTTTGACCCAATTGTTAAAAATCACGAATCGTGGTTGCGAAAAGTTTATTTAACCCTTGTTAAAAAGTCAATAAATTATCATTTAGAAGCAAAATTTCATCATTTGATAAATACTTTAATAAATTTAAAAATCAAAATTAATGCTTCTGATGATTTGTTTACAAAGAACGATTGGCGTTAGAATTGGATTTTTTTATGGGAAATTGTTTGATACATTTAAAATGAATTTTAATTTCATAATGCTACGATATTTACGTAACAGATACTCCCATTTACCAGTTCACAAAATCATAGTAGTGACATACTGGATTCTAGAGTCGTTTAAAAAGTAAATAACGAACATTCAAATTCAACGCAATTTTTTACATAAAATAATAGAGACACTAGCACTCACGGTGGCGAATATTTTCATATTTTACGTTACAGTTTATGCTACGTTTAGCTTCTAATAAATGGTGGATTTCTTTTTGCTGTTAGTTGATTGGAATAATATCTTTTATATTTTCGTATACCGTACTGGTTATCATCCTATTTAAAATAATAATATTTGTATTAGTTAAATTTGTATAACTTAGTTAGTTGAAATATTTAATTACATTATTTATTTTAGTAATTACTAGTAATGTGTTGGATATCCATATCCGTTACGCGGATATTCGAGGAAGAAAACGATTTGAATCTATGTCCACATCTTTTATTTTTTGGCGAATCTTGAGCGGATATTTTGTATTCTATAACTTTCATTACGTTTATGAATTTATAAGTACCGAAAGATAATAATAAAATAATGTTAAATATAACAAAAACAAGAGCAGGATACGTATTCAACCACGACTTGTTTCTAACTAAAGTAGATCTTTAACGCTAATTTAGATTAACGTTAGTTTAGATTAACCGATCTCAAAGTAGATACGCACCGGGAACACATATACCACCAAAAATCTTTTGTTTCCTACCAGATTATGGACTTACGACAACTTCCACTATTTTTAAATGTGTGATTAAAAAAAATTCTTACCTTAATAGGATTATGTGAAAGTTCCAATTTTTTCAATTCGTGTAAATAAGTCCATGCATGTGACGGTACAGTCTTCAACATATTATTTTTTAAATTTAAGGTACGTAATTTGACTAAACTTTTAAATGCATACTTTGGTACATCGTCTATTAAATTTGATGATATGTTTAAATATATTAAATTTGGTAATGGTAATGCTGGTATTATACGCATACCAATATTGGCTAAATTCAAATGTTTTAATGATTGTGCATAATGGAATAATTCTTTATAATTGGCACGTAACGGATTTGAACTTAAATCCAATTTTTGCAAGTGACTTAAACTAGTGAATACATTATCAGGTAATAAGTTTAATCGATTTTTACTTAAATCTAAATTTAATAAATTTGATATTGATAAAAACATTGTACTATCGATATGTTCAATATTATTATCAGATATTTGTAAATCACGCAATGTTATTCCAATGTCATAAATAGCATTTGGAACGGTTATAAATTCATTTGAATTTAATAATAATCGTTCTAATTTTGTGTTACGAAACAATTCTTTTGGTAAAAATCGTAGATGATTATGTTCTAAATTTAATATACGCAATTCTTGGAGATTAGAAAATTGTCCCACATGCAGTTGTTCGATACTATTATTTGACAAATCGAGTATTTGTAGTGATTCTAATCCGAAAAATGTATGTTTTTTAATATTTTTGATTTTATTTGATTTCAATGTTAATATTTCTAATTTATTTAATAATCCAAAAGCTTCGACATCTAATGATTCTATAAGATTGTAACTTAAATATAACGATCTTAAAGAATCGACTACTTTTTCTAACATCGATTTTGGAGGTATTTGTAGGTTATTATGATTGAAATCAATTGATTGTATAAATAATGCATCTTTCGATGGAAATATTTCGAATAATTCATTATTACTTAAATTTAATTGCATTGAATACAATTGACTTGAACAATTGATCATTGTATCAAATGAAAATGAAAATAATTGATTATTTTGAAATTCTAACTTTTGTAATTTTGGTAAATTGATAAAAGCTGCATGATCAATATGTTTTAATAAATTATTTGATAAAACTAACTTCATTAAACTTGTTAAATTTTGAAATGCATGCGTTTTAATTATTTTTAAAATATTCCCATCCAATGCAATACTTTGTAACGATTCTAAGGATTGGAATGTATGTGAATTAATAACTTCGAGACGATTATTTGATAATCGTAAATCAGTTAATTGCGTATGGATATCTGATTTAAAAGTGGTTGTTTCTAAGGTGATCAGTTTATTTGATTCGAATGTTAAATATTGCAAATTTTGCATTGTATCGAAAGCATATTTTGGTAAAACTTCAATATTGTTATTATCAATTGAAAGCCATAAAAGATTTAACAAAGGCTTTAATAAGTCGTAAGGGTATAGTTCATCAGATAAGGCAAATGATAACTCTAAAGTTTCTAACGTCTTGCCGATACTTTTAAATAAATTTGGATGTAAATAATTTAGCGGATTAAAACTTAAACTTAATTCACGTAAATCTTGTGTAAAATTAAATGTATTTTCATCTAAATATGTGATACGATTGCTTCGTAAAACTAATGTTTTCAGGTTTTTAGACCATTCATTTAGATCACTTTCATTCATTTCTATAATCTGATTGTATCCTAGATTTAAGTAAGATAGATTAGTGCAATTTTGTAAAACTTTTCCGGGGATATGTGTTAATTGATTTCCACTTAAACTTAGAACTCTTAATGTATTTGAAAATGATTCAAACAAATTTTCATTTAAATTTTCAATAAAATTAGAAGATAAATATAAATATTTTAAAACATTGAGCCTTTGAAATGCTGTAACTGATATTGTGTTAAGCTTATTATGCTCTAAGTCTAGATATTCTAATGAATTTTCTATACCCGCAAAAGCTTTAGAGTGTATTGTTTGTATATTGTTGTAACTTAATATTAACCGTCCACAATTCATACCAAAAAAGGTTTCGTTGTGTATTTCGACAATAGAATTAAAATCTAATATAAAATCATGAATTTGTATTGTATGATTAAACAAATGTTTTTCAAGATGACGAATATTATTTTCGCCTAGATCGAATTTTTCCATTTGTTTAAATGGTTGAAATGTATACATGGGTATCTGCCCAATTTGATTCATACGTAAATCTAACCATTGTAATCGGGGTAGTGATTCAAGTAATTTTATTGGGAAGTCTTTTAATAAGTTATTGCTTAATCCTAATGTTTGTAAAGTTTTTGGTAATGAAAATTCATCAACTTTAATCAATTTATTGCCGTCTAAGTTTAGAGTTGTTAATACGTGAAGATTTTTTATAGACATTGTGTTGGAGTCTTGTTCGTCATTTTCAATTCTAGGTAATTTCGTGATGTCATTTTCGCTAACTAATAGCGATGTTAATGTATTTTGCATAAATGACCAATCTCCTTCCACAGAACGAATTTGATTTCTGGAAAATATAAATTAATCTTATGTATTTTGGACACAATTGTAGAATACGCGAATGATTCTCTAATATTGTCTCAAGAAGGGAATAAAGGGAAATCGTAATAATGAATTTACCCCAAAATGGAATCAGGAATAACCTGTGCCTGTGTAATAAAGGTGCCTGTTTATCCGCTTAGCACCGTAAGCTATTTTTATAATAATCAGAAAATTTGAAGTTCAACACAACTTATGAACCAGCCAGTAATTCGTATAAGAAAATCTAACCGAACTTCAGGCAGCGTCTTCAGTACGCCGGACACTATAAGTCAGTCGTATAAGAAATTACGCAAGCGCAAGCCGTTTGAATTACATGTTGGTACGAACAGCGCCTACTACAAAAATTTTAATGATACTTCAGAAAATCTCTTATAAGACATTTTGATGCTATTTCAGGCAGCATCATGTGTATGTGCCCACAATCAGATATTCTCCTAAGAATTTCCGATCAGAAAATCGGATGTCTTATGATAAATTCTTATAGTGTGAGGGATGTAATGTCAAAAAATTTGATTTCAAGGAACTATAAATTTAATGTTGCGATCAAGTTTGCCAGATTGGACTAAATGTATTTTTTACCGGTGAACAGAGGTGAAATTCACGTAATTTAAGGTCAATATTGAAAAAATGACTATGAATAAGAAGTAGTAACCTAAATTTCTAATAAAACTTATTACACCACCTACCTATCATTGGCCTGATAGGTATGTGGTAACGTTTGATACTTTATATTGAACTACCGACAAGTTTGATTAAAGGAGTGATTGATTATGGAGTAATATGTTGCAATTTGGAAAATTTGTTTAAATAACGTTTAATATTGTAATTAGTAAATAGTAGGATTAAACTATTATGGATTTCATACCTTCAGAAAAATGTATTATTAATGAAGGATTTAAACATTTATATTACTAAAGATTGTAAAGATCTGTTGTTTTAAATTCAGGGCAATGTTTTATCATTTAATCCTTTTTCTCATAACGTAAAAGTTTATACTAATACGTTTTTTATAAAAATTTAAGAATAACATTTCAGTAGCTTTCAAATACTAAATTTGGTTGCTTATATCTTCTAAATCGTTAAGTCAATAGTAAAACAACATACAAGTGTAAACACGCTTTATATAATATTGGCTAACTTTTGGTTAAATTTCACTTGTGTGCTGTGTTAAAAAATAATTTTTTTTTTTTTAATTTCAAGTGAAATAAGTTTTTATTTGAAAGAAAACGCTATTTTATATAGAATTATCAATGTATTTAAGTGTTTTAAATCAGTTAATATTAAAAAAAAAAATATTAGGGTTTGCTCCATTTGTTGGGAAATAAAATTCAAAAATAAGGATTACTCCATTTATTGGAAAATAAAATTCAAACATTTTGTAAATTCACAGGATTTCTTCCTTCAGGATTTGGCTATTTTGGACTACTCAAACGTTGCTCACTGGCGGTTTTCGTTGAATATTTTCTGGTAGTACTGTTTTCGATGACTACTAACACTATTAAGAGCATTTAATATCATGAAATATGAATAACCTATAGCCTGAAGAGTTGCTATTTTAATAGAATGATATTTCATTTGTCAAAAAATTGATAAGGTTTTAAAAGTTATGAGATATTACGTGAAATTTGAGATATCACATACGTACATATACACACCCTCTGCTTAAAATGTAATTTCTTACTATAGACCGATGAGAATTTAATATTGTAAGTTAATTTTTACTTATATATTTCTAAAAGGTTTAAAACAAACAAATATTTTTGTGTATTCTGCATGAATACGGAAAGAAAACCTAACGGAAGTGAATAAACGAAAAAAAAAATATTGCTAATAAACGAAAAGAATATTAACGGATATAAAAAATAAAATACATTAAAAAAACGAAACAAAATGACTTCCTCTTCTATATTGGAAGATTAAAAAACGTTTATTCCTATTTATACGCAAATGGTTTTTTAGATATTATTGATAGATATAAATTATTGACACTAAAAAGTATGTCACGGTTTATAATGGCTAATTTACACTATAGTATCAAACACGATTATTTCCAACTTACCCGATTAAATTTAGCCATTGTAGATTTTGTAGCTCGTGTAATGCGTTAAATGGTATTGAATCAAAATTATTATACGCCAAATCCAGTGATGATAAACTTTGAACCATTGAACTAGAAAATAATTCCATAACATTTAAAATTATTATATACTAGAAATTGATTCTCGTAGTCAATCTTTAATGTTCATACACATGTTAGAAAAACAATTATGAAAAAATATTAGACTTCTGCTTGACACAAAATGTAAATACTTTGCCTCTAACATAAATAGTAAATTATTATCCAGTTTTTTAAGTTTTACCATAGCATTGTAGCAAAGTCTAGCATTGGACTCGAAATTAGAAATAGTACCCGTATCAAGTGTGTGAATAGTCTAGCCCTTATATTCATATATATTTATTTATAATTTTTTTATATATTTACATATAATAGGGCCTTTATATTTTATAAAAAAGATACTCAGTTTTTTTGTGTGTTTAATACTTTCTAAGTCAAGGTTTTATTATACTTGGCATGTATAAAATATGCCAGAATATACTAGGTTTAGCCTAAAATTTATTTACGCTTGTAAATATTGGCAGCAGTAACAAGACTATGGTGTATGTGTTCATACAATCACCTAAGTAGCCCAGTCTTGTTTGTTTGTTTGTATGTTCGTCTTCAAGATAACTTAACCTGACAAGATAAACGGAATTATTGCTAGATGTTACTTTGGTGGTGTATTCTAGGCCTAGAAAGTCAGTTTAAGTTCTTAAATGAACAAAATCGGTTCATTGGATCTAATGGATCCATTTTAAAGGTGTAAAGGTGGTTTCGAAATAAACACTACTTTTTATGAAATTTTTTTTTTCTGTTTAAATTTGCCAGAATAATTTTAACTGAAATTTAGCTTATAAGACATATTATACATATTAGTATTATAAATGTATATGGAGTAAGTATTGAGTCTATGATTAAAAATAGTTCAAACATTGAATACTCAACCACCAAATGTTGTGGATGTAAACAATTAACGCTATTATTCATTTTGTTTTGTCTATACTTTTTTGTAAAGCTTTAACTTTCGTACTAGCATTTTCTCTTGTTTCTTATTCAAAATTACCAGAATATTTATTTTTTTATTTTAAACGAATTGTATATTTTAGTTCCTATACATAAGTATTCGTTTCCATAATTTAATTTAAGAAAATATTAATTTATCTGTTTACCTAAACGCTTTATCTTCAATGCGCCGAATATTATTATTCATCAGCCTCAGAGATTCAATTTTCGATGAAGATAATGATTCAGCATGAATAGCACCAAGACCTGAATCAGCAACATCCATTTGTGAAATGCTCCCTTGAGGTAAAGCTGAAATGAATCCAAAACACACAATGTAGCTTTCAAAGTTATAAAGGTTTACACTAAAGAGAGAATTATAGTTTATTTTTGTAAATTCTTAATTTAAAACAATGCTATTATATAGGCTGGGAGCCTATGACTGAAACTGAATTTACACGGATTTTCAATTTTTTTTAGACAAATAGCTACCTATATATTGAAATAATAAATTGCAATAAGACATTAATAAAAAAAAAATTAATTATATTAATAGTAATAATTAACCAACGACACAATGAAAAGGTTCTCACGTCGACTCGTACATATGTATATATATATATATATATATATATATATATATAATATGTATATATATATATATATATATTTTAAATATATATTTCTTATTTTCTAAAATCCTACGTAGGTGGCATCAACCAGACCCTCGCAAAAAAATTAATTCATTAGTAATGACTTCGAAAAGTAATGTACTTGATCTCAAGAAATTTACTTATAGAGGGTTTGGGGGTTTAAAATAATTTTTTTCCTTTTTTTATGCTAAGCACAGTATCATATTATATTACGTATTCCATTACATTTCATATTTTTTCAAAAGCCTTTCTTGCAAAAAAATTATATTGACTAGAATAATGTTAAAGAAACTTTTTGTATATAACATGTACCTATCTATCTATGCCTTTTAACGATGAAAACAAAATTTTAACTTTTATGTAAAAAAAAACAAAAATAGACAAAATGAATTATTAATATAAAAACATTCTTAAAAACAAGCTTTTATTTAAATGCTTTAAAAGGACAAGGTTTTATATCATGTAAATTATTTTCGTCTTTTTAGAACATTTGAATAAAATATGGTTTCTAAGTATATTTTTTTAGTATAAATTGATTATCAAATTTTTATTTAAATGCTTCTAGATTGAATATCGCCGTAAAATTATAGCGAAAAGTTAAATGTATTCTTTTTTCTTTGGGATTTTTCCAGCAGTGAGGATGTTTATTTAAAAATAATTTTTTACACAGATTTTTCCTAATCATTTCATATCGACTGCATAAAACTGCACCATCATACTTTATACAGGAAACAATTTGTATTTTTACAGCTTTTCCCAAAGTAGCGTATCCTATTGAAAATACTTTCTATTATACTCCTCCATCATATCACATCAATTGCAAAAAACTGCAAGTTCTAGCTTATATAAGAAAATGATAATTTTTTTTTGAATTTTTCCGAATGGAGGGGAGTCTTGCTTACCACTACATTGATATTGAAATGATCCGAAATACAAAAATTTAACTTCATGGGATAAGAGGAAGTAAATTCATCTTACAAGATTTGCCACTAACATATATAAATAGTGCAAGTTAAAAGATTTTATTCCATAAAATAATAAAACTGTAGTTAAAAAGTACGTCTTAATAGGTGTAAAAATAGTTTATCGTAAAAATTACGTGGTTTTATATGAAGTTAACTAATAATGTAATTATTTCTCTATTGTTAAACCAATATATGTAATTGTAATTGATGTTATAGATGTATTGTTAGACATGTTGTAAATTTGTGAAAATATTTTCTCAACGTATTTTAATTTTATAATCTATACTATATTTTATTTTTTAATAGCACCTGCCAATTTAATATTAGTTTTAAAAATATGTATATGTTGAGATAGAGCCCATATTTACTGACAGGAAGAATATTAGACAACAGTTATGAAAGCATCAGAAAGCATCAACATAGTAATTGGTATAACATGTGAAGCATATCACAATAATTTCTAGTTATAACAATGTTAAATATAAAGAAGTGATATTTTCGTCTATGATTTAAAAAACAGTAGCATATAAAATAGTTTTAAATATGGGTGATAATTAATTTTATGTTTTATACCAAAAATTTACCGGCGAATATTCTTTTCTTCCATATTTGTCTGTTTTTTATGTAAAGATGTAAGATGTATTGCATAAATTACTATACTTTGTTTCTTCGCCAGTTACATCACCGAGAGATGATGTAATGAGAAATTTTGATTCCTAGTCGGCTATTTTTATAATGGAGCAGATTTTGTGAATTTCAAGTTTTGACGTTACATATTGCTCCACATTTCATTAGAATAGAATTTTAGATTTTTAGTGAATATCTGTGTGTGTGTGTGTGTGTATGTACGAATCTGCGCTCGGAATTTTTCATCTTGATTATTTTGAGAACGAAAAACGATATTAACGTTTGAATTTCATTCGTTGCATCAGTATCTAAATTATATCTGATTAAGTTTTCAACCAAATCGATCTAGTCATTTTTGAGCTAAATCAAAAAACTAAAAATTTTCCCTTTATATTAATAAATATTATAGAACTTATTTATTATTGTTTCTACTGTGATTGTAGTCTTGTGAACCACGCATGTCGATCCCAAGCCATTTCTAATAATATTTTAATTCACTGAATATTTTTACTATTACGTTCGAATAAACTACGATAATAAACTACTAATACGAATGGGTATAGTATTTGCTTGTAATTTTGCACTTTATAGAAAACATGCGGGTACCTTCCGCTTCGCTGCCGTAGAAATAAAAAAGCATAATATAAGATTTAATAATATTTTGTTTATCATTTTCGAAGGGAGAAGGAATCTTTGGCCTCGAGAAAAAGATATATCAGTCCTTAGCTTGGAATTTGCTTTCGGTCTCAGTGCTCTTTTCGCTCACAAGGAAAGTAAGGAAGGCATTTATCTCAAAAAGCTCGCTTTGCTTTCAAGGAAAACAGCACCCTTAGTTTTGTTTAGTACCCGCAATTTTCGGGTTTTGGCTTCAGTACTTGCTTACCTAGCAAGTAAAATAAGAATGGCTATTAATCCAAAAAAAAAAACTAGCTTTGCTTCCAAGGTAAGAAGCACCCCCAGCTTTTTTTCAATCTATGGAATGGCGTCATCTTTCGACCTCAGTGCTCACTTCACTCGCAAGGGAGGTATACTGCCTCTGTCCTTAAAACATACAAATACACCAAGTCATACACACACAAATTTGAAGCTTTCTTAGTAGTGTGAGTTCAGTAACACACACAAATATACACGTTCCAGCAAAAATTAAAATATCTATTATCAGTATTTTGATTAACAAATTATAATGATGTATATTATAACATATGAAAATTATTTTGAAACAATTACTTAGATATCACGGGACTATAGATTAAAGTCAAAATTCTTTGAAAAAAAATAATGTGAAAATGATTTTTAACATATTTATTTAAAAAAATATCATATAGGATATTTCATTTGTAATTATCAATTTGAAATCTATTGATAACAAAACACAAGCAATGAATTAATAAATAACATTAATATGATAGTGTGACGTTTAAAATTTTGTACTTTTTGTTTAAATATTTAATATGATTAGTTTTAATAATTTTCATTGTGATAAAATTTTTAAAATCGGTTAAGTAGTTTACGCGTGAAAGCGTGCGTAACAAAGAAACAAAGTCACATTCACATTTTTATATAAACGCCCAAATATATATTAATATGGCTAAGAATAAGGGTAATGAGATAGAATATTATGAGTATTTAAAAGTAAATTATTTAAATAGAATGTCAAAAGTAAAAAATGGAGACCAGAGAAAGATTTCAGAAGTTTAAGAGGCTATTATATTTTAAGAATATTCAAAACGATAAAATTATACACCAACAGGAGAGAAGGGAACAATAAGTTATCCAGAAAATTCCTGAAAATAACCCAGTGTGTATAATAGAGATTTTTAGGTTTAAAATAATTATAAAAAGATAATTTTTACTTTAGTAAAACTGATATCTAACACACATATTTTAATTAACATAAACTGTCAAAACAATTCATTATTTCTTAAACAATAATAATTTAATTAAGAAAGAAAACATAAAAGAAGATTTTTAAAAACCAATTACAACTAAAAAATGTTACATTTATTTTCTTTCTCTATACTATTTCTGGTAAAATTAACGACCAATACGCGCGCTCCCGTATATTATTAGTGTATTGTCTTGCTCTAATTTAATAACAGAAGAATATAGAATATAAACCACCATGAAAGCCTCGTGGAATGTTAGTTATAAACATTAAGATAAAAATATGTTTTTGTGTTGAATTTAACCAAATCTTTTAACTTCTACAAAGTGTTCTACTTCAAGCCTTTTCACCCTCATAGAATAAATACAAAGGTTAAAATAATTTATGTATCCAAAATAAATTGAAGAGTTCTACAGTATGGATTAGGAATAGAATTTGAGCTATTTTTTATGGTCTAATAACCTTAAATTATATGAAGCGGAAAATTGTAGCAGTATTTAATTAATTTCGAAGAAATATGGAAAATTCGGTATGTTCAAATAATCCTCACTAAGCGTTCTGTTACTTTTTCTAAGTGCATAAAACGTGGAAAAAGTTAATTGGTCATTTTCAGGATGAGATAACTGACCCTAAATTGTTGGCTAAAATGCTGAAACTTAATTATTGTCTACTATAATACTGCTATTGCTATTGCTAGCAATGCATTTCTTATCATCGCAAATATGATGAAAATTCTCTGGTAATTGCTTAAACAACATTAAGATAACTTAGCACACAATTTTTGCTGAATTGCCCACCGTGAAGATAATTAATTAACTCTTTTTATTATTTGAGACTCAAACAAGCGATGAGTCTTCGGCTTGTAGTATTTTTGTAATATAACATTCATCACAGCACGTGTTGGTAGGTATTCAAATATATATCATCTGATGAAACTCTTCTATTGGAAATATACAGTATATTTTCGGTATATAACGCCATTATGGAACCGCTTTTATGGAATTAAAGAAACGAATAGCCTAAAATCATATAAATATTGTATTGAATCCTCTGAACCTTGAATGTTAGTATTTTGTTTTTAATAATTCAGGCTCCATACCCTTGCGTTGTGGACTCTACCATTTATTTAATATTAAAGCTATATTGCTGCCTATTGAAAGAAAATTAAAGCAAAAATGTTCAAAGATATTTGAATCGTTTTTACGTACTCAAATATACAAGGGTAGATACTATTGAAACCGAATATATTGTATATGTTATGGACCAAGTGATTATTGAAGGCATTATAAGCTATTTAATCGTCATTATTCGTCAGAAATCAGAAGGTCTTAACAAACATGTGATACGCGCCAAACCAATTTATTTATATCATAACATTTTTGTTACTGCACAGTTCAGTACTCATTCGATTCTTAGTATCGTTTGATTATTTTAATTACATCGCGAACTGAAAAGTTCGCAGACACTTAAAAACTCGACCCTTAATATCGCTAGTTCATATTGGATATTTATCATACAGTCGGTCATTGTGAATAATGATCAATTAATAACATGGTCCATGACATGTATCGAGTATAATATTATATGGTAGACTCCCCTAAGCGGGGATTTTTGGATTTACTCGAGCGCGTTAGATTAAGATATGGGAAATACCTTACCCCCTGTGTAGTTTCTTCCACCAAATCTTAGCTCTCTATATAGTGCCGCGCGTATAGGGATTAGATTAAGATAACATATTGATTACGAGTTGAAAAGTGAAAATTTTAGTAATCTAACGATATGATCAGGTGAAGTGTGTTTTTTGCGACCATCCCATTCTCTTGCGCCACACTCAAATTGTCAGATTAGAAAAATGTACTCTTTTCAGCATACAATCAATCTATATCTAATATATATCTTAATCTCAATCGCTCCATTAAACCCAAAAATCCCTGCTTAAGCTCGCCTATAAATATTAGTTATGTATTCAATAACAAAAATCTATTTTTTGTTCAATTTAAATATTTCCAATTTTTTGATATTAAAAATACCACGTTTGATGTTCGCACAAGAAACGATACTTTGAAATAGAGATAAGGTGAGAAATACAAATGAAGGAAGTACCGAAATTTTATATTCATGTGATACATATTTTTTTCCGATCCGAAGTTGTTTATAACTCAACGAGACTGAAAACAATTTGTATAATTTTTTTTCATTTTTAGAAACTACTGGGAATAAAAAAGGTCTAGGGATTATAATATTAGTATATTACTATACGTCTCTCTTATTTTATTCAAATTTGTTTGGAAAATAAGAATCGAGTGTAGATAATTTACTGAAAAATGTGTTTTAGACGAATTGTATATTTTTTAAATGCATTGTTGTGCAATTGATCAAAGTAGAAAGTAACGAATAATTTGAGATCAGAATTTTGAAGCAAATATAAAATGATAAGAGCGCTTTTAAAAAGCTGTTTTGAAATAATGAGCTCGGTGAAAAGAGACTTTTTGTTTTTTTAATTTTTATATGTTAAAGGTATCTAAAAGATATTATGGAAAAGATATAGCAAGAGTTTAATTTTGTGAAAATGATTATATAAACCATTATATATATAAAAGGGTTACGAAATTAATCCAGCTTACAATACTATTATAATTATAAAAACAGGGGTTTTGAATGATTGGGACATTTAATTCAAAGTAGTATCAAGGAACTGCAAAAAAATTGGTACCAAAGCATTAAAAAAAAAAATTAAAAAAAGTAATTTTTGATGAGTTGGATTGCAGAACGAAAACTAAGTGGCAATGGGTAAGAAAAAATGAGATTTGAAATGGCAATTATGTACATAAAATTAATTCAAAATTTTCAACAATATTTTCTAACTTTACCATTGGGGAGAGTAGTAAGTAGTATTTTTTCAAACAAGTAAAAAAGTAGTATAACCATTCAAATTAAGCTGAAAAATGATTTTCAATACCTCACCTATTTAGGAACTATTAAAAATATAAAAAAAAAAACGAATGGAGAACTTACTTGGTAATTTGGTCAATGGTACTCCAAGACACGCAACACTTTGTAATTTATTGGTATCTATTCCATCAATATCATCGCCATACTGTAAAGTAACACTGTCATCTGTAGGTAATCTCCATTGGCAGGTGCACATTGTGTTGAATGGGCAATTTGTATTATCCCGATGATATTGCTGTTGTTGATTTGAATGGCTAACGCTTACTACTAAGAGTAGAATATCAAGTAGAATAGGAAATTCCATTGTTCCCAAATATTAAGCAAGTCAAATATTGTATTACTGTTAGATATTCAGTGATGCTCAACGAACTTGAAAATGCAGTTGCTGTCAGTGGATTGTTTTTGATGTCAAATGGATCTACAAAAAATGAGAAGTCTTAATTAATCGGTTATTTCGATAAAAGAAGATTTGTAAATTAACAAATCGTGGCTTCATGTGAAAACAATGACGTTTAAATTTTTATTGAATACCCGTTATCCGACCGTGAGAGTGTATAGCTCAAGTAAATATAAATATGTTGCAAACATATATGTAATATTAAACCATAAACGTCTGCTAATTGTACTAATTGGGGTAAAGAAAAAGAAAATAAGTAATTATAGGTGAATAAAAACAAATTTTTACATTCGTTAAATATTATTTATTTATATTCTAAACTATTTTAAAGGGTGGATGATAAAGGCTACAAGGTGAGTTAGCTCGCGAACATTTTACGTAAAACTATCCACGATAAAAACAGTCCTTTCTTTAAGGGATCATTTGGGAATGAAAAAATTCGTGGAGTTATATATTTTATCCTTGAATAAATTCGATGCCAATAGTTGCTTGCTATTACATTAATATGTAAAGCTTTGGTTTGTTAGTTACGTTGACAATACTTCCGCATTTCAGCTCTAAGCTAGATATTTTGAAAAGAAACCGTTATGTTTCAAGATTTCTGATTTAATTGTTGGGAGTTTGGTGGTTGAACTTCAAAATATCTTTCAAATAATCAAATCAAATTTTCCGTCTACAGGTAATAATTTGATGTTGAAAATAAACTTAAGTATTTATGATAGAATTGTTCGCCTAGGTAGATTTCATCAGGGAGGTAGAATAAAATCGGATTCCTTTTATTTATTGGTTTTTTTTTTTTTTTTTTTTTTTATTTTACACAAAAAATATCATTGAAAAACAAGTCAAAATTTTCTCATTACAATTGTTTAAGGTGGCATAATAACATATATCTCCTTACTCTCGTATATGTTTTTTTATGGGTTGCAAGCGCTTTTAAATATCTAAATACATGTATAAAAATGATTATATTTATTATTCAAAATAGTTTAAAGCTCTTTAAATTTCGTGTATCATATATCTTAACATAAATATCGTATGTTAAGTTTAACTACACGTTTATCTGAAAATAATTGTTCTTATAAAAATTATTCACTTAATATAATAAATGAATTATTTTAATTAATTTTTTTTTATTATAAATTAATTTTTTCAATTATTTTAAAAATATTTATAGTGTAGTAAATTTAAGGTGGAATGAAAAAATAAATTTTATGACTTCTTATGGGAATCGATTCAAACCATATTGATTTAAAAGGCTATTAGTTCTTATACATCACCGATTATTGTGTGATTTTGATAGAATGTTTGTTCATTAACAAAATGGATGATTAATCACTTTCACGTAAATACGCCAACAAATTCAAAACACAAAAATTGTTAAGAATTGTTTAAAAATACAATATCCAGTGGGTTTTGAATCAAACATTTTATCAAAACCACACAATAATAGTTTATTTCGTCAATAACAAATTTTCACAAAAATTACGTTTTCTTTTTATTTTAGAATTTTTTAAGTAAAAATTTTGAAACATGCAAAAACAAAATTTTAGAATTGTTTAATCATTCAAATGATTTTTCTCAAATTTTGTGAGTTTCCAACAATTATTGATTTGTTCAAATATTTTCCGCTTTCCAACGCAAGTGCATTGATTGCAATTGCAGCCTTTTGAATCAAAATGATTTTTTTCGAAACACCCATACGAATTGTTTGCGTCGAGTTCCATAAAAAATTCAATTGTACCTTCCCATTCCGTTCTCCTAACCTTTTCACGACTTTCATTCTAACAATATTTATATGGTTATGTGTTTTAGGTATAAGCGGATCAATATGAAGTTTCAACAGAGTGATAATATTTGATCATAAATTTAGCTGAAGAATCTACTGATTTTGTTTGCGTCAATATTAACTTAATTCTATTAAACAACTTAAAATATTATTTTCACCACTAGTCGAGTCAAACTATTGTTTTAAATGAAAAATATTGTTTTATTATTTTAAATGAAAAGAAGAAGTAACTGTAACAAAATATTTTTTATCAGTATTTCTTATTTAAAGACACACCAACAAAATATAATAAACATTTCTTTATCACAAATAATGATAATTTTTCTTATTACCTACCTATTTTGAAAAATGGCGACCGTTGTCCTTTATGTTTAGCAGCTTAAGCTAAAAAGTATCACTTTGGCGACTTACAATCAGTTAGTCGTCTAAAAATACTCGAACGTGTATAATGGAATTTTATGGAACAATTAACAAGCTTTAAATGTTTTTATTAATTTTATAAAAATATTTGCATCCGCTTATTTGTATACACTTTTCAAATACGTATGGAATTAAGGTAACATTTTTATGAAATTTGAAGCTTCGGTAACAAGCGATATAGAATTATAAAATAATTTTAAAACTTTATTCGAAAACTAGATAGTGTATAATTTTTAATGAGTTGTGAAACAATAGTTTTAGGAGTATTTTTTTCTCGATAGAAAACACTTTGCCGTTATAAATGATATTTGGAATAAGGCCACTAGTTGGTGTGGTGAAATATATGCTTTTTTTTCAGATTGTTAGAGTTATTTCTTAGTACAGACAAATTTTAACATATATTTTCACTCCTACATAGCAACAACTGAAGAAAATTCAAACAATTAATAAGAATTTCATGAGTTGTAAAAATTACACAAGTATTTTACAAGTATAACATAAAATCAAGAATACACAGGATATAAATTATACATGTTAGACGGAGTTTACTTGTGTTACAGGATAATTTAACTGTATATATAAGCATTTATGTAGTGGTTGGTGGTGTGGTTAAGGGTTTTAGGGCACATTTCATTCATACAAGTAACACACAAGAATGTAATATACTTAACATATAACTATACACATCCTTCGTTTGAGAGTCTACAAAAACTTGTAAAATGATAATTGTATAGGACTATAAACCTCTTTTTATTTTCCCCAACTACATTCATTCGTATGCTGGTTCTTTGTATGGTTACACTCCTTGTGTGCCTTTGAAATAGTCACACTTAACCTCAATTACAAAAAATATTGTGGCAGGTTTTTTTTTCTTCTAGATTATTACTATATTGTAATTAATGTTTTCTTTCAACTTTTATTCGTAATAACTTTTCGTCGACAAAGTATCGTAAGGTAACAAACAACATGTAACAAACAACATGTAACAAATAGGTTTATAGTCATATCTAATTATTTTTATGGAATATTAGAAACGTACCGACTTATAAAATGATTTCAAGCGTAAATAACTGTTGCGTTATATAAGTAATACTCAACAATGTGTCTAATATTTTAAACAATTCGAGTTTCCTCGCAATTTTTTAAAGGCACGCTTTTTCTTAATAATAAAAATTAAGACATGTACCTTATATTATCCGAATATAAGAACTCTGATATCATATATTGCCCTGGATAATTACTAAAAGACAATATTTTAGAATTATGTGCACTGCTTTAGAAAATTAACAAAAAGTAAATAAATTTTTGGTTTTTATATATGTAATTTTCAAGGCATTTGGAAAATTCTTTGTACCCTGAATAAAAAGAAATTACCCTCGATAAAACGAAAATACATTCGAAGCTGAACCTTTTAAACCTAATTGCTCAAAAATGGCTGAGTTAATAATGGCTGAGATTTAAAGAACAACGTAGAATTATTTGCGTTTTTAGAATGTATACACGTATTTGAATCATTATAACTAGTGAAATATACATCGTACTGAATATAATAATATATTAAAATAAAAGAAAATATTGTACATGCTACAGTTAAGTATATTATTATAATTATAATTTCATTATTTATAGTTGTAGAATTTCTGCATTAAAAATTAAATTTATAAAATTAAATTGGTTTAAAAAAAATTTTATTTTTAATTTGTAACTCCACGTTATTTAAAAAAATTTTATAATCTATTCAATATGAGATTCCACAAATTAATTATCGAATTTCCATAAATATATTGTGATTAAAAATTATGACATAATTACTCACTACTACAAATGGGTGCTAATAATAAGCTTTCTTGTGAAAATTTAGACTTGTGAAACGATGTTCATGATTTTAAAATTTATTTTTATAATTTCAATATTTCTAGGCGAGAGTCTGTAGTACTTTATTTTGAAGTCTTAAGTTTTAATTTTGTTATCATTGATATAGCTCGAAGGTTAGTTATCGCAGCTTCATTCTATGCAGATTATTTGGTTACATAAGAAAATATTATTATATATTTTAAACGTTTTCCAGCAATTATAGTTTACGTTGTTTAAAAGTAAGATCGCCTCTATTCTCTCATCGTTTGGAATATTATAAATGTAGATTAAGTACAGAATGCAATCCAAAAGCGAACCACGGGTAACACTAGACACGGGTCACTCTTTAGGACTAGAAAACTCTAGACGAAATCATAAAAAGTGATTTTATAATCGTGAATGACCAACATGGGTCGATAAGGTCTATTAGAATCCATGAACCAACTTTTAAATCATAAAAGATAGATGAAAAATTCAAAAACAAAAAATGTTTTTTTATTGAATGAAACAATTTTTGTTTGAAACATTTTTCTGAAACCATGTAGATTCGCCACACTGCCACCTCAAAATTAACTAATAAGCACATAGTACATACGCCTATATGCAATACATTATTATTATATATGCATTTATAACTATCTAGACTGCATATTTAGTGTATATTATGATTAGTTATCATTAAAAATTTTAGATAATGCTACTCAGCCTATACGTCGAGTACCTAAACAATGAAAAATGTTAGTCGCCTTTTTTTCAAATTTACGACTTATTATGTATAAGTTACTATTTGCTCATGATTATAGGCAAATATTCTCGAACATTTTATCGAACAAAAGATATCACGACAGACACCTATAGTTTTACAACAAACACTTACACAGTAAAATTAAACGTACACGAAGCCGCGGGCACTATCATACTTACTATACAAATATTTTCAGTAAAAATAAATCATCTGTAAAATATATGAATATAAATGAAATTTTTTTTTGTTATTTCTATACATTTTTCCCCCGATGAAAAAAAAAATTGTGTTATAAGTTTAAAGCGTTTGTCTGTCTATAACATTGTAGCTCACAAACGAATGGATCGATTTCAATATGATTTGTTTTTTATTTGAAGGCTGGTTTAAAAACTTTCTTATAAAAATACTGTTAGCGTTGTATTGAATATTTGAATATAATTTGAAAATTTGAAATTATTAATGTTTTTTATGCTAGTAAAAAATATGATACTAAACTTTACATGTATCTTTAAATTTTTGACATATTAATCCATAAATCAGAACATTTTTTTAAATAAATATATTATTAAATGGCATACCCATTTTTATTCCACTTCTTCGAATTTCTTTCCATTGGTTTTTGATAAATACGATTTTAATGAAATAAATGGCATTTATGTCGCCAAAACTTAAGATTTCTCTAACGTGTATATTTCTAAACTGCGATGTATATCAAACAAATAGATAATTTGTATCGTCAAATCTAAAGTGGATGTCGAAAATTTTACTTTTTTTTATTCTTAATTCTTACAACAACAATATGCACATAATTATTATCGGAAATTTCAATAAAGATTTCCAAAGAGACTTCAATTTTGTGTTGTTGTTGAAAACTATGTTATAATGACATGTACTGCGAATTGATTTGTAGATATTACACATTAAAACAACAACTATATTCGGTTAATTATGAACTTGGTTTTTCTATTTTTTACTTACTTGAAATTCAAGAAATTCATTTGATTATTTATACAATTTGAAGAAAAAAAAAAAATTTTTAATTCATTTTAACGTTTGTGGTGGGAGCTATCTCGCGATATCTCAATATGTTCCAATCTAAGCAAATTAAGGAATACAGGTATTTTTCGAATTTAAAGGTATTTTATCATTGAAATACGGCAAAATGCAATGAAAATTATCATTATCTTCACATTACTTAGTTTGGTAATTTTGGGCAATTTTTTATATTTTTGACAACAATAACATATCTGTATCTGTATTATTAATAGTTATTATTAGTTAGAAATGAAAAAATTTATCATAACTTAAATTTTATTGAAATGGAAGGGTAAACGTAAAAAACCTGTACGAAAAATTGGACCGGCCAATTTCACAGCGAATATAAACTAAAATGGTGTTTTATTTTAGATGACTCATTTCTGATTATTTCTTCGGTTATGTACCTCGTAGACATTCTTATTTGAGCTATTTACTACACAATGGAAAATTTGTGCTATTGAGTCGATTTTGGAAAATCCAAATTTTTACCTATCTCTATGTTTAAAGTTCACTAGTGTTGAAATTGTTACAATTCTTACACAAGATAGACAATCTACGCCTTTACGACGTAAGCGAAACAAATTTATATTTTTTTATTTTACACCGTATCGCGCTGCATAGTTCAATTTGTTCTGGCGCTGAACAGTGCTAAGGTGAATAGTTACATGGTGATCGTCCAACAAACGTATCATTATCATTTGTGCAACTTTCGAGCTCCTAGGTAATGCCTTTAGCTAATTTGGGTTTAGAATTAAAAATATAATTTTTTTTTTGAAGTACTTTTATAATACATTAAAAATAATATGATTTAGATATTAAAACAACGAAATTTTTCATTAAAGTAAACATACATAGTTTATAGTTTTTATTTGTACTATGAAATCCTAAATTAAGTATCTGCAATTAGTTTTAAACTGTATTGTGTGTGCGTAAAGACGAAGACGTACGTGTGTAAATCCGTTACAAATTATTTTTCGTGTAGATTATATCGAGAATAAAGAGTGATATTTTAATATGAAAATAAATTGATTCAAAGCATATACCCTATTAAGTTTTGAATAAAATCTTCGTCTTAAAACTAGAATCGGAAAACTAGCTCTGTTACAAATTTGATAATATTTATTGTTTTTTCCATCAAAATTTAAATGTGTACTCCTCGGAGCTTGAGCCCAATCCGCTTGTTTTATCTTGAAACTTTTATGGAATTTATTATAACTATAACATAGAAAAAGTCAATGTAATAATATAGAATTATTCTAAATACCATACATACATACCTATTTATTAATGTATCTTGATAAAAGTGTCTCTATAATTGACTTTTTTTGTATAAAAGCGTTGAACATTCATAAGGTATTATCTTTCAATCTGTTATTTATACATAGGTATTACAACGTCTTGTAATACAAACCCGACCCTCGCATTAAGAGTAAATTACTATTCATGAACACAATTGTAATTTAATCTATTACCTAATAATTATCACTTAAATGTTAAATTGTTTTGTTTGATAATTTGAGAAGGTATAGCAATTCCAACATATCGTGTATTCTTGTATGAATTTCAATATTACATATTCGAAAATCAATCAGTCGTTTTAATGTTTTCGTATTAGTGTAGGAAATGATTGTAGTTCTTACATGAAATTATTGATAGAAAAACATTTTTTACTTTTCAACCACTGATTCAATAAGAGGACTGATAGAAGTTTTACGCAGTTGTTTCAATTTCACTGAATAGCTTTCAAACTTATCGATATTTCTTTAATTCTATTTTAATAATAATAAATAGTTTATTTAAACTATGTGTAAATGCTGTAGGATTTTATATCTAAACGTAATTTAATGACTAAATATAAAGTTAACGGTGTCCCTTCAATAATTATCTAATCGTTTTTAGGTATACTTTTGAATTTCTTCCTAAATAATTATTTTTTCGTGAGCAATTTTTGCATTTAGTGTGACAGCCTTTGTCTAGCCATTTAAGAGGATTGAAACCCCTGTTATAAGTACATTCTTTACTATAAGGTACATCGCACATGGAGTGATTTGGGCAAAATCGTTGATATCGGCGATATCGCCTATTTCCGCGATATGGCAGCATTTTATTCGCACACGGAGCAACAGAGAAAACTCAAGAACGGGCTCACCTATCCAAACCAAATGTTTAGGCTTTGTTTGGACTATATATATATATATATATATATATATATATATATATATATATATATATATATATATATATATATATATATATATATATATATTCGAGTATTTTATGAATGCTAATGATTAAAGTAGTTCAAACATTGATGCTCAATCCTATATCGAATATCTTAAAAATTAAAAAATTAACTCTGTATTTGTTACCTCAACTTGTTTTTTTTGTTTTATATGATTAGAATAGATACAGATAACAGCCAACTGTACAATCACTTTTATATATTTCATTTTGTAAACACATAAAATAATAATAAGAATCAATATATATTATATTTTTGAGTAATAGTATAAGATGTATTAGCTTAATTTTATCAAATAAGTCTAAAGTTCATTTCTGTTTTTGAATGAATGAAAATAATATTGACGCTTGAAAAGTGTTATAAGAAAATAAGTTTATAAACTCTTGCAGAACGTCATTACTGCCATAATGAAGAAATGTTGTATCTATTTTTTTATAACAATTAGGAGAAGTATACCTAGAGAAAGAGGGTTTTCAGTTTTTGCTATCCACACATAAAAAATATGCCTAGAAATTTTTTGGGTTGTGCATTTGTTTAACTGAGTAATAAATACTATAGGTGAAAGCACTTATGTATTTGACAACGTTGCTTACGAATGTAAAATTACATACGATTGTTGTCGCATCATGATGGGATTCTTACAATTTCAGTATTTGATTATGCATAGCGCACACAGTGCGATTTCGTACATGTAATTTTCTTATGGAAAGTAATCTCTATCCGTATACGATACAACAGTTGCAACAATAGCATACCTGTGATAAAAGTATACCATGTATAAGATTAAAATATTGCAAAATATTATAAGCATTTACTCGCTACTCCTCATTCATTTTCTTTTAAGCATATTTATGTATTTAATTATAATCTACTTTATTAGATGCACTTATTAAGCCTGTTCTATAGGTTTCAGGACATGAAACTAACCTTTTTTTGTTTGTATATAAACAAGCATTCACATGTTTTTATTTTTAAATATGAAAGATAATATTATTTAACTATCTATCTTTGCCATAAACATTGATTTATATGACAGTATAAACAAGAATAAAGAAAATTGTCCATGTGATGTTATGAACGTAGGATTTCTGCTGCGATTTTTTTATCACATGTATGATTTCAAATCACGAAAATCACATCGTGTGCGACTATACATTGCTTTCCATAAGCAAATTACATCCATGATATCGCCGATTTCACACAAATTGCGTCGTGTGCGATGTGCCTTATAGACATAGAAGTTATTTCAATTTTCGCGAGCAAATAACTCAAATAATAAGCGAGCAAATAACTCAAATACCTATCCCAATGTTATGAAATTTCGTACGGGCAAACGGTAGGTGTTTTTGCGTTTTTTAAAAATTTTATTATATATTTGCTCTATATATATATATATATATATATATATATATATATATATATATATATATATATATATATATATATATATATATGTATACGCGCTCTCTGTTTTCGTGTCAATTCAATATTGTGTGTACCACATTTCATAACATTTAGCTAATTATTTTTTGAGTTGTTTGTACGGGAAAATTGAAAGAAGTATTAAATTAAAGAGTGTACTTATTATAGTAATACCATGAAATAAAAATTATTTCTAAATAATTAAAAATACATGCAAGGTTTTTTATAAAATCAATTTAATGTCTACCAATTTTGTTTTAAATATTATGAAAATAATGCACATGAATTATTAAATATAAGTGAAAATAACAAATAGTGTTATTTGTTAAGGTACTCGACATATGGTTCTATAATAAACATATGAAATATTTTTAATGATTAGTATGTATAAAATACTTTAAATTTGCAATCCATACAGATATAAAAAAAATAAAATATATATAAATAATAATAATAATAATAATAATATGTTTTGCAAACTTATCTAAACAGTTTACAAAAAATGTTTCAAACAAAAGTTGTTTGTTTTGTTTTTTAAAATAAACATTTTTTTGTTTCGGAATTTTTCTTTTATCTTTTATGGTTTAAAATAATGCTCAATGGACCGATTTTGCTCATCCACATAAATAATTATTCAAATTTTCAGTTTGCTAATTAGTATCTCTTTTCTATTTGCTGTCTCTTTTCGTTTTGAGATCTTAATAACGGACTAAATTAACTAACAGGTGGACATGAGGAAATTGACTGATTAGGAGATTGTATCAGCACCCGTAGCAAAATTTTGTTTGTTGCTTCCGTATTTTCGAATGTTGCATACTTTAGACTAAAATTAATATACTACTGACATATTCTATTTTATATGTCGAGTATAATAATTATTAAAAATATTAATAAACTTGAGGTTTGCCAATAGAGATTATTAAGAATTGTTTCATTCTACATAAATATTTTCTTTTTGTTACTTATATTTAATTAAATTAATTTTGATGTCCTTCTCATAAATATACTGTCAGTCTGAATCAACATTTAACAAATATCACGAGTGAAATCTTCGAATTGGCAGGACTACTCAAAGACGAAAGACAAATAATAATTCAATGAAGTTTGGTTTCAATTAGTTTTCTAATACAAATTCATATAATTCGGATTAATTGTTGTGTTCGGTTTTAACTGAAAATTAAATCTTTTACGAATAAAAACTTTTCAAGGATATTAAGATCTAAAATTTGACAATCGAAGTGAAATTTGGGTAACAAAAATAATTTTATTTGAAAGGTTTTATATTCAAATACTTATAAAATAAGCTGTGATTGACATGTGAATGATATTATTTTTCGTACAAAAATGATTGTGAATGATCAATTTTTATTTTCCAATATTAGGTAAATAACAGTTTTTTTCGTCACGTGCAATCATTTCAATCATTTCTAGGTAGACATGTTTTTAATTATTAAAACGAATGATAAATTCATCTAACTTTTTCTAGTCTTTCGAATCTTTACGCGGTTGCAGCATTTTCAAGTATTGTTATGGTATTGAGTCTCATTTCAAATTTTGATGTGAAATATATCAAATTTAGTGTCTGTCAACAACCCTAAAATACAAACGCCGAAAGCGGCAAACGTAACACAGGAGCGAAGATCTATGTAATGTAAAAATATGAGAAAAAACTAAATCAGCTTTGTAATATAAAAATTTTGAAACTATGTAGAAAAAAGACCTAAAGAAATAGTGTATTGATGGTAGGTAGTTTTTCCGAGAAATAACTCGGCAGATTCGTTACAAATTGATGAAAACATCGCATATATACGTCACTCAGTGGAGTACTCGAATTACATGTAAATATTCGGGAAAAAATATACATTTTTCTCTTATAAATTTCACTCAGCTGAGCACTGGCCTTTGATTTTCGGCCGTATACTCGCTTGGTGCATACATAAGCTTTGCTCTTAGTTCTAAGGTTTCGATCAATAAAATATACTGAGATTGTTCTAAAAAATTTTCATACTGACAAACAAAAATTTTTCCCAGGAGATTTTATATAGTTGTATATGTCGTTATATATATGAGACAAAGATAAAATATGTAAGACGAGGTTTCTACATGCATATTTCATTTTTATAAAGTAACACTATAAGACACACACTATAAGATATTTCCTTATAGTTTCAGTATACTTATAACCAAAATTCATATGATGGTATATAAAATTTAGTCTCGAGCTAAAAAATTTACAAAATATATAATCCACTATCAAAGTTTGGTATATATGCTCATAGAATCACCTAATTAGTGCATTTCCTAATACGATTTTACTTCTGTTTTGAACAGGAAACTTTATTTTAATAATTTCGAATCTGATTTAAAAATTGAAAAAAAAAAAAACGTAAATTTAATTTGTATTGTATTTGCTTAATTTATAAACGTATTTTGAAAAATGATTTATTCCAATATAATTCCTTGAGTTTTATAATTTGAAAACTAGACCTTATATAAAAACAAAAATTGTGTCCATGTAAGTGCACTGTAAACGTAAAATTAGGTCTAATATGAACGGAACCTCATTTTGTGTGCTGAGATTTAAACCAAATAATAAAATAGCAATTTAACAGTTTAAATAAATGACGGGTCTGATTGTATTTTGTATTTTAGACGTGAACGAGTAACCGAAAATTTGATTACAGTACAAACAACTACGCCCGAGAGGTCTCGGATGTGGAATGTCTCTGAAATCCGAGTTTAATATTTCATGCAACATCATGTTTCTAAGCACGGGGAGTATCTATCAATAGGAATTCTATATCATCAGTTCCTCTTGATTGCATAGCAATTTAGACAAGCCATTAATGCATATATGCGCCGTTTGTATTTCGTTATAAAGTATACAATTATTTTCATAGAATTTCATTATTTCAAATATTCAGGACACTTTTTAAAACTTGCCGTTTTGAATCTTTATGAGGTGAATGATATAATATATAAGCATGGTATGAGTTGAAAATTTTATTTTATTCGTAAAAAATGAGTAAGTTTGACAAATAATTGCAAATTAATCTCATCGACTATCCATATATAGGAAACTTCAATATCATTGCTTGTACTTCCCCCAAAGATTACCATTGAATCTAATAAATCCAATTTTTGTGTATCCAGAGATATTAGTACTCAGGTTCTCTGATCACCAGTTAGCTATAGCCGATAGCTAACCAATAGTGACCAAGAGATGGCTATAGCAGTTTAATGTCGCCAAATAATGGGCATCTGGAATCGTTCATAAAACGCATGCAATAATGGCTTAAAATTACAATAGTGAATGTCATTCATGAAAGAAAAAACAGATGGCCTACATAAGGCAAATATATTGTTATAAGAAATTGTGTTGCTAGGCGCCCATCATCAGATTTTCTGATCAGAAAGTCTGATGTCTTATGTAAAAATCTTACTGTTTGCGGGGTCTAATATAAAATACATGTTCCTGATCAGAAAATCTGATGGTGTACGCCCACTATTAAACAGCTATAGCATCTCTTGGTCACTACTGGTAGTCACATTACAAATTGATGATCGGGGTAAGTACAAAATTTTATTGAATTCACAAAAATTGGACTTATGAGCTTCTATGGCCGTTTGTATTCTTTACAATAACTCAAACTATCAAATTCCAATGTTCAATAAGGTATTTAATAATTATTTTTTATACTTTTATTCATAAATTTATATTTGTATTTTTTGACTTTAAATATTAAATCATTAAAAAAATTTCCGTTTCCAAATTGTAATAAATTAAGTACTTCCTAACTTTTTATACTTTGGTATGATTTATGCGTTATTTTTATTCGTTTTTATTATATAAATGTTTTGTAATATATATATATATGTATAAATAAATGTTTATAAATCTTGTATTTTAAATACAAAACAGACTACGAATCTAAGTGCATGGAAATATGTTGATACAAGTTCCGGACAAACGCACGCAGTGTGAGTATCACACTTAATATTTTATCATGTTTTAACCCCTGTATACCCCCTTAGTTATTATTGTTGACGAAACTTGAAATATGTTGTGAAAATAGCTGCTGTGTGTTTATGCATGAAATGTTAAATTAATTGACAATATTTAGAATTATATTTAAATTTAACTAAAATTAGTTAAAGTTAAGTTTAATAAATAATTTAAAAATTTAAATTTAGGATTTAAGAATGTATTAAAATCTATTTATAGTTTCTAAGAAACTTTATTTCTTCATTCTCTAAACAATGGCCATATTCAATTTCGATTTTTCTGTGGACATATACTCTAAAACTTATATTCAATGATACGTATTTTGGTGCCAGGCACATAAGTCTTGTCTAATTTTTTTATTTATTTGTATTCTTGCTCGTAGTTACATAGGCGTAATACTAATAGACTTCTAATATCAAGTAAACTTCTAAAGTAAAATATCCAAGCTTTGAGATTTCAAACCGTGCCTTCGACCTGTATACGAATCGTTCATCACGCATGAACATTACCGTGCATCATCACGTAGGGATATTATTATGAAAACGTTATGACAATTTTGCTAGATACATTGTGGTATCTAGCAAAATTGTCTTGTGCTAGCATCTAATTTTCATACTCTGTTTTTCTTTATATATCAAACATTATATCCAACTTCTTTGATAATAACGTTGGACTTTGGTTCTTGGTTCTTCAAAACTATATCTCATATTACAGCTAACACCTACACGATGGTAATTTTAATTTTGAAAATTTATTAATTCTTAACTAACTTGTCATTTAAAAAAAGAAGTGACAGTGAAAATCTCGAATGAATAAATAGTATTTTTCAAAATTATCATTGGGCATTATTATATAAAACTTCTCAAAAAAACTATTAAACATAAGATAGTTTAGATACAAGTTTTGGTATCATTCGTTTATTAATAATTCGATAATTGTGCCACAGAAGATAGGAACTTGTTCCCCATTTTTACATCAATATTTTTATGGGGGAATACAAGTTTATTTGATACAAGTATGAATGTTTTTATGTAACTACTCTACCATACACATTCAAGTTAGAATTAAAATCATAAAATAGGTTTTAATATTAAATGTATAAAGGGTGAGTTGAGAAGAACGCATCAAACTCACACAGAATGTTGTCCGCACGCATAAAAAGTTAAATAAAAAACACAAATGGTGTAATCTGATTTTAATTTGTTTTGCATAATAAATAATAAATTTTAACAACATGGATTGCATTGAAATGAATTGTTCTACTATTTTACTAAAAAATCTAAATGAATCGATTAAATATTTTGAATTTGCTACAATAGGGTATTACACCTTTTTTGAAAATGGTTTCAATTCTAAGGTGATAATAATCTACTAAAAAAATCACGAAATTTGTATTAAATCGATAAATCCTATAAAATATAAACATGTAATTAGAATAAATTCTAGGGCATAATTTGACATAAACGCTAGACGCCATCTTATTCTATAGTCCAGACGTCGGTATGACAGTAAACAAATGTGTTGTTATGGTAAGGCTTATTATTACAATTTAAAAATGAGTTATAGAAATTTCGTAAAGACCAATTTCTGACATTTTATTATTTTTATGAATATAAAATAATACCTTTGTAAATGTACTTACAATTCCTTGTTTATATAACTTTATGACGTATCACGCCGGGTACAGTTTTACTTACTAAAAATTTATTTTATTTTTTAATAAATTGACACTAACATTTTCCAAAAGTGCTTGTAGCCTATATAGATTTTTAGAATTTTTCTCACATAGAATTAAATACCTTATTAGTTGATCATAAAAATTACTATCTAGTCGTGACTTATATGCATGCAATTTTTTCATATCACTATTTGTATTAAATGTTAAATTATTAATGTTATTTGAATTACGACTTACAATATTTTCAAAAAAAGTCTCAATAATCGCTTTAAACGCGCCGTATCGTTTCAATTGATTAACTTTTTGAAAAGTTTTTTTTTTTGGGATAATATAAGTTTTTTGAAGATAGAGAAAACAAAGTTACTTAGTCAAATTTTTCGATTGATATGTTTAAAAAAAAGTCTCAATGTCATTTCAACGTTCCTGTCTTTATATAATCGAAAGATTTGTTTCGATAATATTAGTGATTTGAAAGAAAATAGCTTTTCAGTAATAATAAAATTATGATGATTCCTTTCTCGAATTGTTCACAGTGCTTAGAGTAAATAATAAACGTTATTATGATTTATTTATTTATTATTATTATTATTATTTTTTTTTTTAATTTCAAAAAATTGTTTGCCTTTAGCTCTCAATGAAGTTTTTCATTTCAACTTGTTGATGTTGTTTAACAACCTGATTTATTAGGAAATTTATGCCACTCCATTATTTCATACTTTTTCTCTAATTCTTTATATTGAATTATTTAAAAAGATTGCAGTAATTTAGAATTTAGCCGTTTGAGATCCTTCCTACCGATAGTCTAATACCAATTTATACATTCTTTATAAACTGAAAAACTCGTCACATTCGTTCTTATAAGAAATTGAAAATAGTATTGCGTATAAACCTTAAGTTTTTTCTGCAAATTTTGATCGAAAAAGATTTGTTTTGATATGCTTTACGTAATTAAAAATGCCCAGATATATAGTTATATAAATGAAATGATAGACTCTTTTATTGCCGTGCCTCACACATTACTACTATGTAGATTTAATTCCTTTTTCTGTTAAACTTGTTAGACACTTTAACGAGACTTTCCATGCACAAATGGGTACCTATTAAGGCTAAGTGAAAGAGAGAGGATCAAACAATAGTAGTTTTACTAATTTTGGTAGTTTTTCGTTGATGAAGTGACGGTTACAGCTAGTAGACGATACAGTAGAAAATTCAGAGAATGTTTCGAAGTACTTGCTTACTCGTGATCTTGAGTGTACTAGTGAAATAAAGTGTGCTGAAAAATAGTTTTAAGCTTTCAGCAATAGCTTAAGAACGTGCTTTTAATTTTAGCCAAAGCTGTAAGTCTACAAAATTCATTTGAAAACTTTTTATATAATTAGCAATGATGAAAATTGCAGGGCATATTCTGGGATCGTTGACTTTCAAATTTAGTTTATATAAACAGTGACTTAGCAAAACCAAAATTTTCGCCTTGAAGTCTGAAAACAAGTCTCTCAATGGCAGAGAAATATGTCTATTTTAATTAAAATTAAATTAAAAATTTGAGTTTAATTAATAGGTATAATAATACCCATGTTAACCTAGCCCGTCCCTCCAGAGTGGTGCTATTTATATGCTAATTAGTTTCTCTGGCATTTGTTAGTGGGGGGAGTGTCAGATAACGTTAACCTAGCCACCTCTATGCCAAAAATTGGATAAAAATTCTAAAAACAAACATAGCAGAATTTTTTGCTTCAAGAATCCGGTCTAACATTGAAAACAAAGTCACGATTTATAGTAAAACCCGTTAAATAAATCTAATATGGTAGACCCCATATGAAAACTCATTGATACGGTGATCGGATACCGAAAAAATACATAAATCATAATTTTTTGCTCTAAGAATCTGGCCTAGAATTTTGATGACTTATGGTAAAACCCAGCTGTTTATAATAGAACCCGTTTATAAAATTATTTTAGAAATTTTAAATTTACAACATTCATGGGATTTGAAGCGTTAGGGTTATATACAGGTTTTACTGTAAATGGTGTTTTTGTTTTTAATCATATTATGCTGGATTCTTAGAGCAAAAAATAGCAACAAACTTTGGTATATATGTTTTTGCGATGCCATGGCTCTTACTATGGATAACGGGTTTATTATACGCGTTTTATATTTTTTTTTTATATTTTTTGTTTATTATACCCGTACATCTAACGCGTTACATATACGGGTTTTACTGTAAACGGTTATTCTTTTCAATTTGTGCAGTTTTTGGCATGTAAGTGGCCAGGTTAACCCGACCCTCCTATTTCAAATGTCGGTATTTCTTAAACGGTTAGAACACAAAAATCAAAAATAGAGCAACTAATGAGCACTTAAATGGCATTAAATTTTTTGGAAGATTTCGAATAAATTTCGCATTGGAAGAGCTTAGTCAATATTTACCTATCCCCCATTTTTTAGATAAAAACTCGTTTTCATCTAAACTTTTTCGAATAAATTTCACATTAGATGGACTAAGTCAGTGTTAATCTACCCCCCCCCCCTAATTTCAAATATCGTTTTCACCTAAGGGATTTGAGCACAAAAACAGAGCCACTAATTAGCACATAAATAGTACTAAATTCTTTAATATGTTTCTAATAAATTTCACATTAGGAGGGCACTTTCATATAATTGTTAGACAGCATCCCTCTCCCACCATTTCAAATGCGGGTTTCTCTGAGGTGGTTTGACAAAAATCTAAAATGGAACAACTGATGAGCAGACATAAGTAGCTCTAAGTTTTTTGGTAAGTTTCGAATAAATTTCATATTGGGGAAGCTAAGTCTGACCCCGCTCCTATTTCAAATGTTGGTTTCTCCTAAACGGTTTGAGTACAAAAACCCACAATGGAGAAAATAAATTCGCACATAAATAGTACTAATTTGTTTGATGGGTTTCGAATAATTTTGGGATCATTGGGAGAGGACCTTGGTTAACGTAGGTTATAAAAATTAAGTAAGTACATACAATATAAAATAATATATATACATTAAAATATTTGTAACGAACCAATGATTCGTGTACAACAAAATATATATAAAATTCTCAGGAGGTTTTTCGCCAAAAACATCTTCATTGTATATATGTGTACAGCGTTCTTCTGCCCACCAACTCTGGTTCTATATCAATTTATCATTTTGTTCTGTAAAGAAAACATTTTTCTAAAAAACAGAACCAACTTCCAAAAAATGAACTAAAAGTAAAAAATATTTTCAAATTAAATAAATACATATAATTTCCCTGTATATTATATTATAGTTCATTTTTTGTAGGTTTATTTTTTTGAAACATTTTTACTTTTGCTGTTGCTTACACAATAATGGTACTTTTCTCCCCTCCTCCCTCCATTGATATAAAATTTTTTGAAATATGTGACCACCAAAAACGTTTACTTTTTCCAGTAAAAAACCCATTGCCGAAATTAGACTATTATATAAAAAGTTATAGTCGACTCATTAAAAAAAGTATAAATATCTTCAAGTAATGTATTCTCACGATACGTGTGTGCGTATCTTGAAAACTACTTAACCGATTTTGATGAAACTTACACTGAATTCTAAGTAGGGATATATAATGTAATAAATATAGAATCAATCCGATTCTAATTTTTTTAGAAATACGGGGACAAGCGCACAGGCATAAATGCACACAAACATACAAACAATCATAAAATTTGGCATATTTGTTTAGAAGGCTATTTAGAGTGGCATGTAAGAATATTGCAGAATCTAATGATGTAATCTAATAACATACTATATATTAAAACTGCAAATTTGATTTGCCTACGAGATCGTGGGGCATCATTTTTCAAGAGCTTCATTGCTATACACATTCTTTACCTAGAAATTTATGTTGCGTTATTTCTTTTTCCGATTTGATAGAACAAAGTATGAAGAAAATATACTATTTTCGTGTTATAATTAAATATAATAATATTGTCTTATAATTAAATCTATAATATTTTTCTGAAGATAAATATTAATAATGTAGTTTTAAGAAAGCAAAAGACCCCAGCGGATAATTGTAACAATGACATAAGGGTTGGAAAGAAACATTACTCTCGTCTTCGTTTAAAATCAGCAATTGCATTCTTGGCAACCCATTATATTATTAGTTTGATTGTTGTTTTGCATCAAATTTAAGAAATTACTGTACATTTATTTATCACTTTATTTTCATAAGTAAACATTTTTTAAATATTTTTCCGGTTTCGTAAAAAATTGATTTTTTTTTTCAAGTAATTGTGACGTGATAATTATCATGAAATGTAATTATTCTACTTTTAGTTTAGTAATCTACGGCACTCGATTCATTCTATATCAAATATTTTTGTCATTCTAAGCGGTAAAACATGTGTTGTTAACACCGTCTTCATTACTCTAAATATGAACGTGTTCATTCTTAAAAAATTGCTCATCCTTAATATATTCACTGAAATTTCTATTTTTGATACAAAACAAGTAGCATATTTTCGTTGAAGAGGATATTCGCAGAAGGTGGAGTTGGTGAATCGAGGCACTCTATACGTATATAGGTATATGTTATACCTACCTATAATCAATGGTAGAAAATACTCAAATTTGTACACGTATTTGCAAACATATCCCCTGAGGATGATGCAGGACATTGAATAATTTATTAACACAGTTGTACCACTTAAGTTCTATAACTATTCTAGACTAAAATGTGGTAGATGATTTCCATGTTATTTACTCAATGTCACTAATCATTAACTTAGATTTACCATTATTAAGGATAAATTGAACATAATCTGAATGAAAAATATTCTTGTTTACTTTAAAAAATATTCTTTGAAAATTCAGACAACTGAACCAAGTCGTGAATATTAATTTGATACCAGTGGTATGTTCTCTTCAAAAGTTACAGAATTATTATTTTGGAAAAATGAATCAAGGTCGCAACCCGCTATAGTTATTGCACATGTTCAATAACCCCCACTCAAATGTTTTTTAAAACTCTCAATTATAGTCAATTATGGGAATTTTGTAGATGAGTGAGCTGAGTTCTCAAAGAAAAATTAATTACTGAGTATTTTCAAGAATTATTTTAGTTAAATAAAATTATATTATACATCAATTAATTTTTATCTTGAATTTAAATATTTGGCATTTTTTTAAAACTAAAAACAAGTCGCAGAAGGAAAATTTTTTAACTATCCACTAAGAAAATCGAAGATTTTCAAAATCGGGAAGTTATTGGTTTTACCCCGTTTTACAAAAAAACGAATGTTCATCAGAACTCGACATTTTGAGGTTACAGGATGCTTCCCCGACTACTCCTGCAAGGCTGTCACTATGCCTGTATATATGTGTGCGTGTGTGTGTGTGTGTGTGTGTGTGCGTGTGTGTGTGTAAAAGTATTTGAAATTTTAACCACTTATAACTTTTGAACGGCACTACCGATTTCATTGCGGTTGGCAGAGTTGCCAGATGGGGCGATTTATCGCGAATTGGGCGATTTTTTCTATAGGTACGCTCCTTTT
Source organism: Chrysopa pallens (assembly GCA_020423425.1). NCBI lineage: Eukaryota > Metazoa > Arthropoda > Insecta > Neuroptera > Chrysopidae > Chrysopa > Chrysopa pallens. The sequence goes on from CM035592.1 coordinate 92,866,070, forward strand.
TTTAAGTTTGGGCGATAAGTCGCAAATTGGGCTCTTTTTACTTTTCAGCGTTGGCAACAAGTTAAAAGTACATAACCGTTACAAAAATTATTGTTTTCTTTAATGTCACAATTGACTTTCTTAAATTTTGTTGCTATCTGATGAAAAATTAAGACTTAAATCATTGTAATTTAATTTAATTGAATTTTAATTAAAAAAATGTATTTCAAATTACGCGGTAAGTTCAAGTCTGTTATGTAGAGTATTTTAAAACGTTCATTGGGCGATTCTTCAGAATATTTTGCGACTTTCGATGATAGATGGGGCGACTTGAATAAAAACTTTCTGGCAACTCTCCCGGTTGGTGCCATTCGAAGGGGCTTGACCAAACTAAGATTTTGAAATTGGATCGACTCGAACTGGTAGATTTTGAGAAATCTCAAAAAAAAAAACTAAGAAATATTTTTTTTTATACGTGGTTTTTTTGAAATAACTTTTAAACGGCTCTATCGATCAAGTCCAAAAACTAATTAGCTCTTAACCGTGATAAACCACACCGATCCGGTTAAAATCGCTTGATTCGTTCGAGAGATATCCGGTTAAAATCGGTTGACTCGATCGAAAGATATCGTAAACAAAAAATTTAAAAAAAAATGTTTTTTTTACTTAACTTCGACATTTCTTTTCGGACCGTTTTTGATGAAAGAAAATAATGCCCAAAAAACTAGGTTGATCGCCTCCAAGAACGTGAAAATCGGTTGATTGTTTGGAAAGATTTCGTTAACGAAATATTTGGTAACAAGTGTTTTTTTAACATAACCCCGACATTTCTTTTCGGATCGTTGTTAAAACCAAGCAACTTTGGCTATTAGCAAGTTTCATTGATTCCACTCATTAATTTCTGACAAGGCAAGTCATAAGGGTTAAACTTTATACTAATAAGTGTTTGTCTACCACATATTGAAGGGTGATACACCCTTATATCTTAAGCGCCGAAGCATGGGGTCGTGTGTTCTGTCGGTGCCATAGTATGGTACTCAAACTTCGATACTGACTAAAAAATAACTAGACAGGCTACGTACAATCCAGAGCGTGGTAGAACAGAAGATATTAATAATTAAAAGATCAGATGAAGTTATCTCAAAAACAATTCGTAATTAAACTAAAATTAAAGAAGTCTCAATCGTAGTTTATCAAATTCAAATGGAACTGGGCTGGTCATGTATCGAAGATGATTTATATTCGTTGGGAGCTGAGGGGAAATGGATACCTTATTATTGAAAGATGGCTTGATATTTAGTATTGTAACACTTATTGAGAGGAGAGGACTTTGGCAAATATTAAGGATTTTAATGGGCTAGTATTCTTGTCTACCCGTTTGTAAGTTTATACTAGATACGAAATCGGCTAATTCCATTTTGATGTTATCAGAATTACATTTTGATGTAAATATTTTACCAGATATTTAAATAATTTTTGGACTTTGCTACTATATGCTCTCATTTTGGAATGAACACCGAAATTAGAAAATATAATTACAAACACCCACCTATGTGTCGCAGCGAAGATTGAGCTAAGAATGAGAATTATTTAGCGTACACCATAGAATATAATTTGAGTTATGAAAATCATAATTCGAGTACGATATTTTCCATTTAAACTTCCAGTGAGATTTTTTTCAATCGGTATGGATTTAAGTTTATATTAAAAATTAGAAGCTTAAAGTGGATTTCCATTGGAAAGTTCTGATGTTTCTTCGGTACAGTTTTGGAAAACTCTCCTGAAACTCAAAAAGCCTTCCTGGAAAACTAGTTTAAAAAGGTAGCAAAACATAAAAAATTACGTGATAGTATTGATATCAAAATCATTAAAGGTTAATAATTACCACTTAATAAGCCCAAATTTGGGGCATCCTTTTTTAAACAGCATTAGAGTTTTTTTGAGAAAGGAAAAAGAAGAAGTTTTCATAATTTTAGAGCTTCATTGATTCAACTCAACAGAAATCTATTTTCTCATGTGTAAACAAAATTATTTTTTTAACATTTTCAGAAAAAATAAAATAAAATTTTTTATATCTCCCAGGTGTATCTAAACGGTTTTAGACAAGCCAGTGAATATACCTATTCCCTTACACTTACGCCTTTTTGGATATAATACACATAAATTGGGAATTAATGTACCTAATTTTAATTAACCGAAAATCTAGTTTATTTTTATTAAAAGTAAATAAATATCTTACCATAATGTATGAAGACCCAGTTTTAATAAAAATTTATGTTCGGGTGTATACATATTGATGGCAGCCCTATAAACACATTCAACAATGCCGCAAAACTGTATAGACAGTACACTGACACTAATTGTTTATTCAAAAAAAACAATTTTGAAAATCAACTCATAGCTAAGACTCTCGTTTATGTCCATTAAGTTACCAAAATATTGCACATTAAATAATTCACTAATTATATTTAATTATTATGGTAACTAACACTCCACGACTATTCTATGATTAATTAATGCGTTAGTTAACGGTAGAACATTATTTTCCATAGTACATTTAATGGTTAATGTAAATCCATTTTCCACAACAAGTCGTTGTCTACTGATTGTCGTTGTGTATTGACGATACTATACAACTTCACCGCCATGCCGTCGATAGGCGCCAGTTATTAACGCTTGCGCTTGATTGCTACCTTCAATTGCTACGGTATAAAGAGGCCATGATACTAAGTTCTGTTTCATAGAATCTATCTATCTACACTGGATTTATATGAATAAAATATCTATACAAAACATGTAATACATACGTGCACTTATATAACCGGTGGCAGATCAAAGAAAATCCTGATCTATCTATTTTTAATTAAATTAAATAGGTTAAGGAATACGTGCGGGATAGAAAACTACAATAAAAAGAATAGTGTAGTTATTTCCCTGTAAACTCCATTACCTTACACAAAAGTATATATTTTCTAAGTAACAAACAAACGATTTTAAAAACTACCAAAATTTGCTTCTTTTGGTGTATACACTAATTGAATTTGGCTATGAACAGATGTATCACACAATGCAGTGCTGGCCAAAGTAAAGCTGATTAACGATTAAAAATTAATAAATAAAAATCATAACTATTAAAAATCATAAATTATTCATCATAATCATTTATCGTTAATTGTTTGATTAACTTTTATTAATGTCGAAGTATGGCTACTTTTTATAGCGATACAGTAGCTATTACTATTTGATACATTTAGGTCTTAATTGTATTTTTATTTGGACCCTGGAAAAAAGGACGTAATCTACTTTTTATTGCGAAAAACTCGCTATTATTCCCCTGCTTCGACTTTGTAATGTATACTCAACAAACAAAAAATGTGACATGAATTTTTCATACCTATTTAAAAACTTGATTTTTTAAACTCAATAAAATATACACCATAAAATAGGTGAATTATATAATTTTAAAGAAGCATGAAAGATTCAAGTCGTCGCGTTTTTATTTTATCTAAGTATATATGGATTTTGATTTAACTCTTATTTGGACGTTAGAGAAGGATCTTAAGCTACTTTTTATCACAAAAATTAACTGTTTTGCGCTAGTTTTATACTATATTTTATGTAACTTTGTTTACATTATGTAAAAATATTTTGCCTCTGATATTATTTTTATAAAAACGTAAAAACTTTAATTAAATGCTTATGTGCAAAGCGAGCTCTTAGTCCAAAGACCTTTCGTATCTTCCTTTAAGGCGAATCGATCGTAGTCCGTGGTCAGGTCTGCAGTCTAAAGCAACGAATATCTAACCTTCCACGTAAAACGGACTTTTACCGAAGCCATGGTAGAAATCGATTCGTCTTTACCTGAAAATTTCCTTCTCCCACTTTTATTATATCCCACTAATATAGGTACAATTGAATTAATTTTATAGTTCTCAAAATTTCAGCTCAAAATTTCGTTTGTTGAATGAATTGATTCTACGAGCATCTATAAAAATATTTTGTTAATGCCATCGATATTTTCAAGCGTTATTCGGATATTCTCATATATACATTAACACACGCATACGAAGAATTCAAAAGATGGATAATTATATTAGCTTCATCAAGTTAATGTAATAAATGATTAGTGATTAATGATTAACGCCATTATTTAAAATAAATATTAATTTTTTACCAATTTCCAAGGAAGGTATATGCTTTTCGCACGTATATGTATGTTTGTAAATTTCTTTATTGCTGAATAGATTTCGACAGATAAGGTATCGTTATATTCGTCTAATAAACTCAAGTGAAATTGAAAGGCGATTACAAAAGTATATATAACTTATATGTTTAAATTGAATTATGAATAATAAATTAGCTTAAAAAGTTTTTGAGCCAATGTAATTTGTTCACAAGAGTCTGCCGGGACACTAAAAATATAATTAATAATAAAAAACAAAATAAAAAACCTGACTATAAAAAAAAATTTTTTTAAAAACTAAACGACCTTAACGAAATTTATTAAATATAAATAAAAATTTAAAGCCTAAATTTAATACCCACATTAAGTTGAGCAGCAGGCGGGACCCATTAATTTTCTTTCACTCATACATACACAAATAAATATTGAAAACTTCTGTAATCATTTTCTAAATATGTTTCGATAGCTAATTAAACTAATTTTTCAAAAATTGTTCAAAATTGCAAAATATTATTTTAAAAGTTTAACTTGATCAGGAGTAAAAGAAATTGTTTAAGAAAATTGTTATATAATTCTCATCAATAGAACTTTCTCTTTCAATTGGCTATATATAAAAAAAAATAACCCAATTATATTTACTTACAAATTAACGGACATTCATCAATTTACAATTTTTGAAGTCACTATCCCAGAACGCAACATGCTTGTTGGGGTATTTTTTTGAAGTGAAACTTCTTTAGGCGCGACTAGGGAGTAACTCAGATTTTTTTTCTGACGGAAGTAACGTTTCCGCCATTTAAAAATAATAATAATTCTGATTGGTTGTAAGTATGTTTCCGCCATTTAAAAATAATAATTCTGATTGGTTGTAAGTATATGTCATATACTACACGCTTCTTGACTTAATTACATTTTTTGAAAATCTCTAAATATACTTGTTTATTTATTACTTTTAAAATAAGTAAATTAAAAATAAATTTTCTGACAATAGCGACATTTTATAATATTTAATAACAAGGTTATATTGACATGTGCTGATCTAACCTTCAATTTGCTACTCTCAATTATTTTAAGAAATTATGATGACATTCAATTACCTGTTTCGAATGAATAATATTAATATAACATTTAAATAATCTTTGTAAAGCACATGAATAATAAATATAATTAAATTATAATATAATATTTATTTATTTAAGTTAATATTTAATCATTTCAGTGATATATGTCGTCAACGCCAAAGAAGTTTCACTTCAATCGCGCGTAAAGGTTACACGCACACTTTTTTTTATATATTAGCCAATTGAAAGAGAAAGTTTCATGGATGAGAATTTTCGAACATGGAGCAGTTGTTTGGCTCCAGTCAAATACGCTTATTTTTAAACGTAAAAGCCAACGTTTTAATTGATGTGCGCTAAGTTAGTTTTTCCGTGTTAAATGGATCTAGCTACACTATCGTTCAGTTAAACTTACGTTAAATTTACTTACGAAACGCTCACACGCTCTTATACAATAATCTCCAGATGTTTTTTTATCAATAGCATGTTAAGTTATAAAACGAGTAATAGTTTATTTACATACAGTTTTTACATATCCTACCTATGAGACAGAATTGAATATGATGGCCTCCTATTCTACTCGTAAAATAAAATATGTTTAAATTTTAAGATATAGGAAAAGCATAATGTTTTGAAAACACAATGTAATGACCTTTCTAATTATTTTCCAACAATAATTCCGATCTGATAATCTAATTTAAATTTGTTATAATGCTTTAGTAAACATTGATATCAAGAACAACCAGCATAAGTTGTATATTGTTTATATTTTATACCATACAGCATTTCTCAACCTATGGATGTCACCCCCATTTTTGATTACATGCACTAAAGTACCCCACATGAATTTTATGATTTTTCTTGGCTGCATCGGAATTCATCTAAATCTCTGGGCTTAATTCCTCAAAACAGCATGATTTAAATTCTTGACAGCTTGTAGAATTCAAATAGAGAGTATAATGGATTTTTTAAATCAGTAAATATAGTTTTTTCGAGGCTAGTTGGTTTTTTAACAGGTATGTTTCAATTTTGGACGAAGCTTGATAAATAACGTTGTTATTCAAGGTACTTCAGTTGACTACCTGTCATTGTCTTTGCAGGGAATAAAGAAGATTTAAATAAAGAAGACTTTTGGAAATGGCTAAAAATGTCTAATTTTAATATTCATTCTCTCAGGGTACTGGTAAAAGAACTTAATCTTGAACGTTAGCCTTAAAGTCATTTCTGTGATTGATATATATGTTAAATAAGATTCTGAGTTACAGTGAAAATGCAGAACCCTAACAACAAAATAAATAAAACTTTTTCTGTGGCTAAATTTTTCACAAACTTAACATCTTGTCTCAAACATTAAGTATGATAATATTTTCGATATATTACTAGGCGATGTTTGATGAAAATTAAAGTTTCTCTGAAGTCTCAATACAGGGTCGTCATTGATTTATTTCAACATTGACTTAGAATTCACATTTGCATACAATCAATAGGATATATTTTTAGCATGAATGTTAAATAGTTTCAATAAAATAAAAATAAGACTAAGTATTCCTTTTATTCAGACATCAAAATTTAAATAACCTATTAAATATAGTTATTTTATGTCTCATTTATGATTAGATCTTTTCAAAAATACAAAAAAAAAAAACTTATTTAAGAATCATCAATTAATCTTTCAAATACTCAAAAAATGGCAATTTTTATTTTATTTTATTTATTTACACTTTTAATTTAATTTTTTTATTGAAGATATTTGCAAACAGTTTTTGGCAGAAAATAGCATACCGCTCTAATAAAAAAATTCCATTAAATACTATTGATACTGCCTACCATATTAGGGTATTTGACTCAATTTTGTTTATAACTTCAATTTAAGGAAGTACGAGCACCAAGGCAACTTTTGATAAAAGGCTTGATTTTTTTTTAATACAAAGTTTAAATATGTCTAAACAAATTCCAAAAATTTGAAGGAGATTGCCCGATCATTTAAATAAATAATTAACTTTAAAGTTGAACAATTTAACATTGGTCTTATGGGGTAACCTTCAAACATTGATACATTTCTGTATTTTTCTCGTAAAACTGTCGGTGAATATTTTTAAAAAACTTATGGATGAAAGTAAATATATTAGTGATAAATTTAATTCAAAAACATTTACACTTGCCCGACTAATTAAAGTGTATTAATTAAAAGAAAAATAAATGCCGCACACTAGCCAATGTTAAATGTATATCTATATATTGAAAAAAATCATTTGGTTACTGCGTTCCCCTTACCGCGATAGAGTCGATACCTATCCCCACACCGCCTGGCGCTCGTACTACCTTAAGTGTTTTTAAATCATGAATATCGATCTAAAGTTATTTTTAAAAAATTTTAAAAATAAACAAGTTATGGAAATTTAAAATTCTTAATTAATCATAGAGGATAATACGTGCTCATGACGCGATGGCATTCACTATTATCTCCATGTAAATTACGTGTACAATATCGTTTACAAGAAAGTAATGAATATAGAATCTTTGATAGCTTATAACTTCACTGGTTTTGAGTCAATTTTAATTCATTTTCAATTTTAAATCGTTTTTAGTTAAGTTTGTGAATACTTAAAAATAGTATATTTTTATAAATGTTTCATTCTCCCTTCTGGGTAAATCAATTCGTCGTTAATTATTTTATATCTATACTGAAGTTGGTTTAAAAACTAATAATTTGACAAAATTAAACATTATACGAATTATTGAAATTTAATCAAACCGAATGTATTTTGACAATTTCGATAAAAAATAGTTAAATGTAAAGTATTACAAAAATAATTGGGACGCTGTATGTATGTATTTCAAAATAAATATTATATCGCGTGTCAAAAAGGTTTAGAATCGCGGCTTTATAGTGCCTGAAGTTTGTTATGACGTACGAAATCAATGAAGGTAGTACCCATTAACACCTCAAGAGGTGTAGGTTGTATCAAAAACATATACATATATCGTACAAGATGGAAAACTAATTTTGTTACAAATAGGTACTGTACTGTTATACAAAACAGATTGTATATACAGGAAACTTACAATCATATACACTGTCCGCCTGTCACGTCCGTCTGTCAGAACCTTGTTTATTTATCAATAAAACTCTTTAAGTTATAGGTAACAAAAAAGCATGCATGTTTATTGTGTGAGCGTGTTTCAGGATGAATATGGTAAATATTTTAAAAGACCGGTAGTATAAGTTAAAAAGTAATTTGACAAGCAGCTAGAAACAGGAAGGCACCCAAACACAGTAGTAAAATATTATAAGCAATTATTGTTAACTAGACACTGATGCGGCTCCTAAAGTTTTAACAAATTTATAAAAGTTTCAAAAAAAAGTGGGTTCAATCGATGTTTCAGCTCCAGATACGTAATAGAAATTTTTTTACTTCTTTTAAGAGATTATCTCAAAGGCTGGTATATATTAAATAGATTATAATAAGCTTTCAGAGGAAATTGCGCTGAATCTAAACAGTATACGCACAAATATTTCAACTGGAAGTTGTAATATCCTGAATCATTTATTATTTGTTATCTTAGTGTATTAAAACCAAAAACACAGACATCTTTAAAAAAAAAATAAAAAAACTCATGCATAAATGAAAAATAATTATCAAAATGTAAAATTTTCCCTGCACAAATTTGATATGAAGACAGAGAAAGATCAAAAAGTGTGTCCCAAAATACATATTTCGTTTATAATCAGAAATTTTTTCACGAGAAAAACTTGTTGACATTTTTCCCAAGATTCTGCATGCTAAATTTCATATCATTTAGATCACTATTTTTTTATTGGTTCGAATGCAAATGGATAGAATAAGTTTATATTGCGTTACGAAATGCCTTAGTTATAGATGTCTCTTTTTTGGTTTTAATTCGTCTTAACGATCATAAGATAGGGAAGTCGATAAAAATCCAAGTCTGCTATTTAGCTCAATCGTACTCATTCCTAGCCTCTTGATTTTTAATGTTTATCGAGCCTAAAATATAAAGTTCAGACGTATGAAATATCAGTACTATCTATAAATACAAAATAATTCAATATATGTAGTATATTGTTAAGTATGACGATTTTCGTGGAGAGTTGTTATTGAAATTAATTTGTTCTAAATGATTTGGTGAAACTAAAAATAATCCATATGTTCTAGAGACTTTTCTAACAACAATATTTTATGGATCAGATTCTGTGCGTCGCAGTTTACGTCTACGAGTTTATGTTTGCGTAGAATAGTTAAATTAATCGATTGTCTATTTGATAGTATTATTATAGGTACTGTTGATAAGTTTAATTACTAATTTTCAGAGTTTAAGCCTATAAGAAAAAAAAATTATCATAAGAATTAATCTCATGTATCCCTATTAAAAATTTCGTTTATTCTCGTTTATTATATCGTTTCATTATTATAAAAGTCTGCATGGTATATAACCTGCATAAAATATATCTTAAAAATCATCATTTTTTTAAATAAATAAATATAAATAATAAAGATTCAGATCGTTATATTTTTGTTGTTGTGAAGTATATATAATTTTAAGATGATAGAGGATATTAATTTGCGTCTAATGTTTGTATCGCTAGAAAATATTGATGCCACATACTAAATTTTGGTTTGGGTGCTCATAGAATCACTTCATTAGTCCATTTTCGCATGTCCGTCCGTCCGTCTGTCATGTTATGGAAGCTTAAACCGTTATTTTCGAATTTGAAAAAACTTTTTGTTTTTTTGAAAAAATAAAATATGTGCCAAAATGTGACAGTCGTTCAACAATGTGTTGTTGCAAAAATTGAAAAATTTGGAAAAGTCTAACACATTTTGGCACATATTTTATTTTTTCGTCAAAACTAAAATTCGCTTCTGACGTACAAATTAATTTTAGCTGTAGCCACTCTATTTTTCCGAATTAAAGAAACACTCATCCACATGTTTTGAAATTTGGTATGCACAATATTGACATGAAACCGTACGGTTTATCAAAATGTTTAAAAATGGTTCTTCGAGAAAAACTTCTATAAGCCCTACGTTTTCATATCCAATACTGTTCATCACCAATATTTCATATAAATTTCAAAACATTTGGATAATTATTTTTTCAGTTATTTGGGAAAGATTTTTACATAAAGAAGAAGGCTGCTTTAGTATTAATTTACAACCCACCTTAATATATTGTTTTAACTGGGAGTCTAATTCCTTGAACGATCGCAAGATTTTGTATAAAGGATTTCTTTACTCTAACTTTTCACCTCTCTTTGCTGATGAATATTTCGTAAAATAGAACTACTCCTGTGACAAAAAATTATTTCAGACAGTAATATTTATAGAAATTATTTATACTTCACAACAACAACAATATAATGATCTGCATCTTTATTATTGATATTTATTTAAAAAATGACAATTTTTAGTATGTATTTTATGCAGGTTATACACCATGCAGACTTTTATAATAATGAAACGATATAATAAACGAGAAAAAATTGAAATTTTTAATAAGGATGAATGAGATTAATTCGTATGATAAATTATTTTTTTATTGTAGGCTTAAACTCTGAAAATTAGTAATTAAACTTATCAACAGTACCTCATAAAACTATCGAATAAACAATCGATTAATTTAACTATTCTACGCAAACATAAACTGGTAGACGTAAACTGCGATGCACAGAATCTGATCCTGTTTTCCATTTTCATTATTATAATTTTAAATTATTTAAATAAAATATTATTTTAAATCTGTAAAAATTATAATGGTGTGTTAACAAGACACAGACTTCAGACTTTCCATATAAATGACTAGACACAGACTTAATTCGGAGGAGTGAAGATTCATATAATAATAATAATTTAAATAAAAAAATTCCTATAATACTTTTTTTTTCCTGGAAATTTGGTGTGGCCTGTCGTCTCTGCTCCTCCTAAAAATGGAGCTGAGTGATTACATACAATGAAAACTTTAACCTGTAACATATTAATACATTACTCGAATATTTTGACTGAATTTATTTTTCCTCTCACAATTCAAATAAATCATAGACGCTGCTTGGATAGCCGTAATATCAATGATTGGTTCTGGTGTTTGTGAAGACTAGAGGAATAGTCTCACACGCAGAATTAATGGTATGTTTTTTTCTCTGAAAATTTAAGTCTCATGATAGTGATTAAAATAAATGCAGCATACTACGAAGGGAATCTTCATGTAATCTTTTAAAAATTAACTAAAAACTGTTTATATACTTTATCAATTTGATTCAGTATAATCTTAATGGTTTTTCGTATTTATTACAGTGAGATGAAGCGATGCTCCATCACTATCGCATTCTCAGTTTTCTTTTATTCTAACGTATGTTCGGATGGCATGATTACACCATAAACGATTCTATACGTAAATTCTTTCAATAAAATCAAGCAGATACGATTTTATTATTATACTTTTAGTTCAAGTTACAAAAGTAATTTCTTCTTTCTCATATTATAAAAATGATGATATGAATGAAAATATAACATGCTTATAACTCATTAAATTACAATTGAGGAACAACTCCGAACTTTGAATAAGCTGTAAGCTCATTTGATTGAATTATCTATAGAACGATGAGTTCTTATCTGAAAAAAAAGATTATTTAATCATTTAATTTCTATCTTTTTTTTTCCATAATGTTTCTATAAGTATATAAGTAGTATAACGATATATACGAGGAGGTACTTAATGGTAATGAATATGTAAACTGTATGTTGAACAACAGTATTATGGATGTATATGTACATAAACGTATCCGTTGAAATTTTATTCATTCGTCAAATTTAAAATGTTAGTCACGTTAGTTACTAAAGTGTTTTTAACTTCTGTTGTATATCTCCGATTTCGATTACTGATTTTTATTTATACTTTCTTTTTTTAAATATAATTTTGAAAAATTTTCGAGCAAGACCATTTTCGCAGAGGTGGATCCTTATAACCTAATGCATGTACAGTTTATTTTTTCTATGTATCAAGAATACATATCTGTAATTTTTTTCTGAACTTTACATTAAAAAAAGTAAACTGTATATGCGTTACGTTAAATTTGAATTCTTGCGAAAACTCTTTTAGTTAAAAAAACTGACTATGTGTTTATTTATGCGTAGTGTATTCTCGTTTAATGCGAATAACTACTGAAGATGACTATTGTACTCGTATATAACATTGGAATAAATCACTATTTTCATTGCATCATATAGATGTATTTCTAAACATATTTCGTCATAATCAAAACATTGTGCAGCATATACGATTATTTCATAACCAAATATTTTCAATAACCATAACGTTGATAATATTCATTTCTTTAATTTCGTCCCAGATTTGCACATAACGTATTCTTGAAGTATCCCAGAAGAAGAAAATTTAGAGATTGGGTATGTTCTATGTTTGTATGTTTGATGGGAATTGGATAATTATTACAAATGTTAAATAAAGTGATTCAGCGGTAGTGCGCTATGTCCATAGTCCCAGATGCGGGTTGAATGTTCTTTCAAAACACACTCATACGTTGAAGATTTTATAAACATTCGCCATAATCCTTAATAGGATGTGGAGCGAAGTGACAATCACACAAACCCTATATGCGACGTGATCGTTAAACATGGAATCACTACGTACAATGCGTCATACGTCAATAAGAAAACAAATGGCATTTTGCGACACTGGTTTTTATAAAAGATTAATAATAATATCTATTGTTAATTGGATAAATAAATAATTTTAAAGTACTTTCTGGTTTTATTTTAGCTTCTTTCGTAATAATAACGATACAATAAGGGTTATTCATAACAAATTTTAAATGCGTCAATGTTCTTAAATATTTACCAATTCGTAAAATTTTATAATTCATTTTAAAAATTTTAACCAATTTAAATAAATAAAAAAATTATTAACGTTTGAAAGAAAATTTTCTTAATTTCGTTACCTACGTTATATTTGAAGGACTTTTTAGATAGAATAGCCTTTGGAAAACCAAAATTATTTAAATATCAACAACTAGTAGCTTTGTGACCCGTAGTAACCTATAGACTTCACGCAAAAATTTACAAAAAAAACCGCAACTTTATTGATAACACACAAGGCGACTGAATTGCAAAAAAAATGTCATTCTAAATTGCCTTTAGCAAAAAAAAAAAAAAAAAGTTAATATTTTTGTAAATGTTCCTAAATGGGAGGGTAGGTGTTCAAACAATTTTCAATTTTCCTATGTTTCTTCAATATGCAACGTGTCATTACAAAAACCGTATCTTTCAAACTTGCATAGAAAAGTATACTTTTCAAAAGCTATATAATAAATTTCCTGAGTTCTGATAAACAAATTTACAAAATTTAATAAAAATTTAATGGCTACAAAATTGCATGATCAATATTTTATGATAAAATTGAAAAAAAATATATTTGGTGGATTTTCGAAATTTTAATATTTTCCTCAACTGGAAGAATAAAATTTTTTCAAAACTATACAATAAATTACCTGAATGAAATTATCATGTGTCACAAATTTCATCAAAATCGAATGCATTCAAAAGATACAGTGGAACAAACATAAATAGATTAATAGATAGATATTGACAAACAAAAATCAAAATCTGATAAACGATAGTATTTCATGCTCGACCCGTATTTCATTTTTTTTCTGCGGAGCTATTGCCAAATATTTTAGTTTTGTATACTCTCACTTACTTCTACATACCTATAGCCGATTACCATCCAATCTCAACTATGTATATAATTGAATTGTATGTACAGTTAAAATATAACAACTTAGAGCCAATTAGTAACAATTTGTATCCATTTTAGAGATGGGATTAATAAAGAAACTTTTCCTATAATAAATTTTACTTTCCTTCATGGTACCTCCTACGCATTCCTACATGTGTTTTAGTGTTTTGATTGTGGTTTGGTAATTTATGACTAATAAATACATGGATGGCTATCGATTGCTATACATCTTTTTATACATATGTCGGCGTAGAATCGTATAAAAAGTTATTTCACACAGTATTTTTACGAAAAGTCGAATTATTGCAATTTGATCTTTATTTTTTAAATATATATGCGATAATTGGTGTCAAGTTATCTCGGATTTGCATATATATATTGGGTTGAGTTACCAAGTGTCAACAATTTTTCTGGTTCATACGTTCATCTTGGACAAATGACATTCATTTTTTGATTGGACGTTTTGAAAAATTAACGTGACTCAGGTGGATGTACTCGATCGGTTGGGTTCTTTAAATCACAGGGTGAATGTAAGTTCATGAAACCCATAAACCCATGCTAAATCAATCCAAAATTTGCATTCTCGTGGAAGTTTGGTCTTATATACTATCAGCGAAATTTAATCTCAATTTAAAATTTCAATTAAATAATATTTTTTGCCAATATATTAATATAGATGATGCGATTTTTCAGTTATTAATTGTAAACAACGCATGCATTTTCGAGATCACAATTTTATAAATTAAAAAGTGCTAGTATTATTTTACTTTTCCATCGAAATAATCTTACTATTTCATGAATATGCAACTGACTACTCGTGTTTTTACGTTAAAACACGATTTACTTAATCTTACGCCAACATATACATATTGACAGAATAACATTTGTCTAACATTATTACTTAAAACATAGATTACACGTGCCTTTAAAAATAAATCAAATAATAAAATAAATAAGGCATTTTTTAACTGACTTGACCTCAACAAATTAATGAGAAAAATAGTTGCAATAGATAAAAGCCGGCAACATTCAATATACTTAAATGTTATTATTTTCAAATCCAGAATCTACATTGTTCCAAACTAATAATATAAGCTCTTATAAAATTGGCAGCTTCTTTTCTTATAGTTATTAATTGATTATTTAAAAAAAGATTAAAAGATGGGATAGAATAAATTATTAAATATTTTAGAACACCCATATTAACCTACCCCTACCCCCCAGATCTCAAAATTAATCGAAACGTATCAAAAAAATTCGAGCTATTTATATGCTCATTAGTTGCTCTATTTTGGATTTTTGTGTTCAAACCGTTTAGGAGAAAACGACATTTGAAATGGAGGGGGTAGGTTAAACTTAACATGCTCAATGCCAAATTTATTAGAAGCTTGTCAAAAAATGATTAATGATCGATTAATGCTAAATTGTTAAAAAAAAATATAATTTTTATCGATTTTTTTAACAATATTACATGCAATCTTGGGTTGAGAAAATTCTACTGGGCAAAGGTCTATTTTTATATCACGATTTCCAAGTAATCTATTTTATCATACTTTAGACTTTATACATAATAATAAGTCTAATGTAACTTACAAGTTCTGATCAAGCTTTTCACATTCCGAATAATATAAATCCAAATATTTTGATTGTCTATGGGTAATTTGTAATTTTTTTTAAATATTTGTAATAATATTCATTAATTTGGAATAATATCATATTATTATTTGTAATAAAATTAATTTATTATTATTTATAAACCAAAATTACTACAATGTTTTTTTAATTATTTCTAATTATAATAATATTTTAATATTCACTTTATATGTTCGTCTAAGTTTATGTCTATTGGCAATTTATGAAAACTGTATTCTATTGAATAACTGAATGTAACCAATTTTGTTACTCTTATTTTCATAAATTTAATAAAAATTCGAAGAGCTAGGAGACAAAATATACCTTTGAAAAATGTGAAAAAATAAATTTACAGATTTCCTATGTTTGAATGTCGCTGTTAGAAATTTTTTTTGCATCGCAAAATAACTTTTACAAAATGCTCAATGTTAGTTTTATTTATTTTATATTGATACATGTATTTAATGAAATTTATGGGCGTAATCATAAAAAAGAAGTTAATCAAAATAATTGGAATTATCTTATTCGGAAAGTAAAGTGTTCGATCCGAACTATCAGTTTTATAGAAATTATAATTCTATATAAGGAATGAATGTATTTGGAAATCGTGATGTAAAAATAGACCTTTATCCAGTAGAATTTGGCCAACTAAAGATTTCAAATAGAGATTTCATATAAAAATTGTTTTTTTAAACAATAATTTAGCATAAAATATTGTTATTTTTATTATTATTTTCAAAAATGTTTTGTAATATCGGAATTTTTCTGTAGACTGTTCGATAATTTAAATCTTAAGCAATTTACAAACAAAAATTCTTTTATTCTCATCTCGGTGGGCATTTTTGACTGACATACGGGAGTTTAAAAAGCACTTTTAAATTATTAATTTTATAAACACTGTTAATTGTTATCTTCACTTGCTATACCCTTAAATTTTTTAGTAGGTAGTATATTTAGAAGTAACACATATGTTGTTGGATTATTTATATTTAACTTTATATTGTATAGATACTATATTTCTTTTACTGAGTTTCAGTTTTTGCACACCCCAACTATATATGAATGAAATCGAATAATGAAATTTACAAAATACAAATGCAGTTTTAATTTACGAAATATTATAATTCTATTATTATGAAAAATTACTTTACCAAATAATATTATTATTTTTCGAAATAAGCGTAATGTTTAGCTTAAATCAATAAGTTCACAATTTCAGAAAATAAGAATAAGTATTCTTAATCAAAATCATTAACAAAAATTAAAAGTTAATATTTTATTCTATAATGGATTATCTAACCCAAAATGGGACCTTGTATGGGGTCACATATTATATAACATAAACAAGAAAATGATTATAAGTTGTTATTTAAAATCATGGGCCATCAATAGAAAATAGTGTCCAAACTGCCGTCTTGATATTGAAACTAACATTTATTCAAATATAGGTAATTTTTTACACCTAGCAGATAACATTGTTACTTCCTTAAACAATCTACATAAATTTGACAAATGTTGTATAGTTAATATTGTTAAAATAAACAATTTACATAGACATATAAACGAAGATTGGCATGTAAGTTTGACTCCTGTCACCACCCACAAGTTTCGTAACATTGGCCCTATACAGTTGGCATTGCTACTTAAAACCAATACAGTGTTTAAATATTTATACCTCCTAGGTTTAGTAGTGACACAAATATGTAGACCCTCACATACCTTGAATATTTCATGCGGAGTTAAGCACATCGTACATCAAGCAATTTGAGTGAAATCGGGGATGTCTCTGATATCGGTGGTATTGCCGATTTCCGCGATATCACAGCATTTAATCGGACATGAAGCAACTTATGTGTATGCAATCACTAAACGACCAGATTTTTTGAAGAAGGGGTTATACATTGTTTATTTTCTTATACTTAAAATACAGTGCCTTAAAGGATGAAATTCATCAAGTAATAAGTATTGTAGAATATATTATAATTTAAACCATTTGCAATATACATATATTTTCAAAATGTTTTATTATATATATATATATATACATATATATATATATATATATATATATATATATATATATATATATATATATATATATATATATATATTATATATATATATATTTAAAATTTTATTTCAATTTGGATCCTAAATTTAATGTTAATTTTTCCATTATTTTGAATCATTTTTATACTCGACATATAGAATATGTCAGAGTATATTAGTATTAGCCCATTTCCGTTTTGTGGTGTATATCATAAAATTAAGTATAAGTTCATCAATGCTTAATGCCAAATCACTACATTAGGCCCAATGACTCAACTTCAGAACCATAATAGAAGATTCAAAAACAAAGTGTACTTTTAACAAAAAAACAACAAAAAAACTTTTTTATGCACATTTTTTTAGAAAATGTTTGGATTCGCCACACATTAACAAATACATAATTACAATTTATATTTTTATAATATTTATATATATAACTGTATAGATCGGATATTTAGATTATTTTATAAATGCTAGGGATTAAAAATAGTACAAACATTGATCATATATCGCGTATCTAAGAAATTAACTCTATTAGTTGTTTCTAAACCAGTTTATATTTTAACTGTTTTTATAATATTTCAAATCAAAAAATAATATCTATTTTTTTATAATAGTATAGAATGTATTCGAATTACTTAATAAAAGAAGTGTTAAAGTTCATTTCTGTTTATTAACTTTATATTATTGAAATTAGTAAAAAGAAAATATTGGCTTTTGAAAATGGATAAGGATTAATTTCTTTTAACCACATTTCTCTGTTCGTATACAAGAGAAAAGTTTTATATGAAAATAAAGAGGTAAACTCTTGCAAAACGTTGTTATTGCAATGATAAGGGAATCGCCGCAATGTGGAATCAATTTATTCCAACGGTGCCAAGGCAATTAGAAGAGTATAACTAAGATAACTAAGATAAGAAGAGTATAACCTAAAGAATAACGTTTTTACCTTTTACGCTATCTATACATAATAAATATGCATAATTTGTTGGATTTAGCATTTATTGAACTAAGTAATAGTGTAGGTAAAAGCTTGTATGTATTTGACCACGTTACATATAATGATGGCATTCTTGCACTTTCACTATTTACCTATGCACAACGCACACATCGCGATCTCATGGATGAGATTTTCAAATGGAAATTAATGATTGATTATTTGTACACGGCTCAAGGGTTAAGAATATTGCGGGACTTTTTTAGACTTTTGAAGAAATTATTAGTATTTGATATATATACTCGCTACTCTTCCTTCGTCTTCATTTAACCTATTCATCCCGTTCTATATGTTTAAAATGATAAATCAAATATTATTTGTTCCATTTGATTTTTAATAACAATTTTAAAATTTTTAAATTATTTTTATTTACTTTCAAATAATAAAATTTTAGCCACTAATTTGTGATTACTATCAACTAAATTAAATTTTTTTGTACAACTAAATAAGTCTTGAAAGGGACGACCCTTCCATATCTGCCCCATTCATGACATTTATTATACGTATGGTGATGATATTTGCTTCTTGTTGCATTGTAAAAAGGTAGGTACATAACTTGTTCCAGTTTAAATCACTAAAGTGTTGCATCCAAAATGCCTCGTTAGAAAAGAGATCAAATCCAAGTAAAAAATTGAAGAAACCGAGATAGAAAAAAATGCCTCTTATATGATATGTAGCAACTTCATACAATATAAGCAATCGTAAGGCAGTAGAATATAGCTTTCAGTATTGTCCTAATATCGTAACTCGTAGAATTTTTACTGTGAAAAAGAAAAAAATGATTTTGGATCTCATAAATCATGTATGATATAAAATATTCCAAAAAATATATATTATAATTAAGGTGACAGAAGAATGTCTATAGTTTGTTAAGAATTTGTTGATTCTATGCTTTATTTTAATATGTCCCTATCATGACCACCAATGTCCCATTACAGGCCAGCCAGTCATGATAAAATTTTAAATTATTTAATTTGACTTAAAGGCACAAATTTTTCGAGAAGATTTGAGTGTATTATTTCAAAGATTATTAAATACAGTTACGGTATAATTAAAAATTTTTTATTACGTTCCATTTATTTCTGAATATCTCAATTAAAAAATTGCTCCATTCATGGCACCTCTCCCCTATCTCTACTGTATATTATATATCTTTAATTCTTACAGTTAATTTTACAATGGACAGTTAGTTATAAAATGACATACAATGTATAAGTATTTATAACCTATAATAAGTTTGGAGTAAAATTATAGTATTATATAATGATTTCTATGAGTAAAATGCACATTTGGTACCTATTAGAAGAATGCTACTGTATATAGGAAGTGCCATATATCTTTTATGATTCATATTGCGTTAGTTGTGTAAGCCATAACCTCTACAGTGTTTAAGTATTTAAGCCCTGCAATAAGTTTAGGAGTGAAATACATATGTAGACCCTTTAAGAAGAATCCTACGGTATTGGATGTACTTTAATGTTTCATGTGGAATTTAGTTTTACAGTACATAGTATTAGTTATAACCTACACTGTGTTTCATACCTTCATACCCTGAAATAAGTTGAGGATTGAAATTCCACTTGTAGATCCTATAAGTAGAATGTTACGCTAGATAGGAAGTACCATAAATATGACAGAATAGTTTAAGAATCTCTCACTGAAACGAGTAGACAACAAACTTATTTCCACTTATAAGATTAACGATGGTACAATCCTATGCCCTTTTTCTTTAATATTTCTATTAAAAAAAAAAAACACTAAAATCAACCTGAATTGTAAAAATAACTCTGTTACATTTATACTAGATAACAGTCGCAGATTTAGACATTTGTGACCAATAAGATATTCAAATTTTGTCGCTACCAGGTTATTTAATTTTTGTCACCTCTAACTAATCACTTTAACTACAGGTTTGTTGTCATAGAAATCTTAACGGCTTTTCAACTATCGTTCTAATTAGACCACCGTTTTCACGTAATTAGTATGATTGTAAAGTAGGAAATCGATTTATCAGTTCCTAGGTTATTTTTACAAGCCAACGAATTAATTAAGATTACAAAAGAAATAGCCTACTTAAGCTATAGTTCCATATTTACCAACCTTAAAATCTACCGCCCTAGACGCCATGATATTTTCGTATTATATTTATAATTAAAAAATTATGAGATTTCATCCATCTCTCCACGGAGAAAAAGTATCGTCATATTTGAGCGTTCCCTCAATGATAAACAATAATTACAATAATTTTGCTGATAATAAATTGTTTGCTATGTGAAAACATACGGGGTGTGCAGTTTTGATTTTAACAACAATTTTTATATATATTCTAGATACAGCTTAAGTTCCTAATGCAATACACACATGTTGATGATACAATAGATACTACGTCTATCAATTTAAATCTCATTTAGATTATTAAATGAACATCAATAAAAAAGATCAAAAGAAATATATATATATAATATACAACGTTACATTTGAAACGAAACAGTTGAGCTTTATAATGCACGTACACAAGTAGATGCTACAAATGTTGTAGAAAGTTTTCTTTGTTTATATTTTTGAATTTTGTATCCTAACGATATGAATAGCAGGCCAAGATACTTACATTTCGATAATCTTATGTCTATTTGTATGCCAAAATTGTTCTTGGGTATCAACTGTTGATATAAATTAATATAACAAAAAAAGTTAGGAACTTATCCGTGATAAGCAAATTTAATTATTTTGAATGAATACATACGAATTGTTATTTTCTGTATAACTCTACTAGTTTTTAGGCTAACAATTTCTAGCAAAATTCATTTTGAATTTTGAATTTTTTTTACGTGCTTAAACATTGATTCTGTGAGTTTTCTCTAAAATGTTGTTTTTTTTTTATTATGCTAAATGGTACAATTTACCTCGACGAATCGACACCTTTTACGAGCTATAATTCGGTTCATATAATATCTCTAAAATTATAAACAAGTATTTATCGTTATTTTTCTACAAACTTGATTTTTGCGGTTTATAATAAATTGATTAAAAGCATGCATTTTTAAACGAAAACGGACATTTTGAATCATGACTAACTCAAAAAGTAATAACTTTTCGAAAAAACTTTCATGTAAGTACACTTTTTGCTTACAATTTGTTGTTTTGTCGATTTGTTTTACTTTTCATGCTGAAACTTTCATCCCTTTGCAGATCTGGCATCGTTTATAGTTTAAAATTTGGTCAAGGATCCAATGAACCGATTTTCTTCATTCACGAACTTATATTTTAAGTTTAGAATATGCCACTCAATTTCCACTCGCAATTTCATTTTGTTTTTGAATTATTATGATAAAGGACAGACGGGCGGATAGACAGACGAGCAACCGAGAATGGACTAGTTAGGTGTTTTCATGAACACCTTTAACGAATTTTTTTTAGTACCTAAAAATATGGTAGAAAATGTAGGTAGGAGTTTTTAGTAATTATGTATATACGGTGGAATATTAAAATGTTGAAGTATTCAAAACAGCTCTTCTATTGAATATGTGAAAGCTATACCTAAAAATAAAATAAAATTTAAATAAATAAACTTGGCTGTAACAAACTTTAATGTCAATTTCAGCCCTTTAAGAATTAAATTTCAACAAATCCGTTTTAAGTGTTAGCATGCATCATAACAGAATTAAAATTTTAATTTTAAAAGTTTTCTGGCTTTGCGATTCGAAATGTACATGCTCAATAAATAAAAATTTTGCACCTACCCTTTGAATTGAAAAAAAAAAATTAAAATTGGAACCTCCTCTTTTCATTCTTAGTGGAAAAAAATTCCAAAAACACCTTCTTAATGCTGACATGTCATGTAATACCAATCAATATTTTAAGCTTCTGAGCCCAGTGAATTCGACTCGTTGAAATGTCTATTAGTCTCTTTTTCTTTTAAATAAATACATATATATATATATACTGTATATAAACCGCTATATATATATATATATATATATATATATATATATATATATATATATATATATATATATATATATATATATATATATATATATATATATATATATATATATATATATATATATATATATATATTAAGGTACGAATTAAAATTTGCTTTCAAGAAAGCTGGGATGAAAAAAAAGTTTTTTACAATTCATTGGTATTTGTATTATATGATCTTATATTAACATTTTTATAAATCAGAGAAGTTATGAAGCTCCGCAACCGAATTCGAAATAAAAGTTTCAAATAATTTCCGATAGCGGCGGAATCTAAAGTCTAAATAACATGCATTTTTAAGTATTAGATAAAACTAATAAATTAGTACTTACAATAATAACTTAGATGATTGATTGTAATGCCAAATAATAACCCAGAAAATAAAAAGGAAGCCAAATCATTACCTATTTGTATTTGATTTTCACACAATTCCTTAAAAATATAATATTCGTTACCGAAACTAACGGGTAATCCGAAATAATTTAATATCCATAACTGTATTCGAAATCAGGATAATGTTCAACATCCACAACCACAACCACATCCCTTCCAAATATTTTTCACTTCCGTTCATTTCGTTACTTCAAAAATATTTTTAGATACTTTCTATTCAGATGTAATTGAATTTATTTGCCATCTTTAAATGGTTACTTAACGTACAGTTATGGTTAAAGTTTAAAAGGGAGTGAGGTTTCGTAAGTTATAGTGCCATTTGGAAATATGAACTTGGAGTAGCCCTTGGCCACTCTGTAAGTTTTCTTTACAAAAAGGGTTCCACCATTTTAAACCATGCTGAAAAATATTTATGATATATTCAAGTTGGAAATCATTAAATCATAGAACTGTCTCTAGACCCTCTTCTTTTCAATTATTACGTTAACGATTTTAAATAACATTTTATTGATGAAAGACCGATAAAGTATGCGGACGATGTCAATAAGCATTTTAATGTTCGAAAAAAGAATAGATGATACACAAATTTTGGCAATTAAATCAATGGCATTTTTTTTTCATTGAAATCAATTTCATTTGATCCAAAAAATAATAATTTGTTCGAAGAAAGTCATTTTTATATGATTAAATTCTCTACTTGATTGTGAAGAATCACTAAAATGTTTAAGCGAAATTATTTTACGTTTGAGCATAATGAAAATAATATTTGATTGGATATTTAAATATTTTTGAATTAGGCATCAGTCGCGTTTGACTTAAAATTGAAAATTGATTTAGGAAAACTTTTCAATTTGACGGAGTCTGACTCAAATTCTTGAATCGTTTGGTGTTGCATGTTTCAGTGAATCAAAATTAGTTTTCTACAATACCGAGTGGGTAGTGTCTGCAAGAAACCGACTATTTTCTTGCAGAGAAAATCTGATGAGGCTGTTAAAAACAATCTCAAGTACTCATATGAAATCAGATCAATATTCAACTGAAATTTAAATATATTTGTCACAATATATCAAACTGTATTTCAATGAAATTCTTTGAATAATTGCTCCTCAGATTATATTTATTCCAGGAATATGCATTCGTTGCTCTATAAGTTAATCAAAAACAATTTGGATACAAAGTGTAACATTTTAATAATTTTTGAACAAAAATTACAAAAAGGCTTGTGCGGAGATTTATTAAAAATTCTCAAATTTAGGCTACAAAAATCTTAATCCTTAAAATTTTCAATGTTTGATAGGCCTGACTTTCTGTTTTAATAATGACTCGTCGAAAAATAAAATACATGCGTCAAATAAATTTTTTTGATGCATTTATTTAGCTTTATTATTGACAGTATTTATCAATTTGTATATTTTTTTAATAGAACAGAGGAGTTTTTTTATTTTTGCATCATTTGTATGTATATAACAAAATATTTCAACATATTTAAAGGACTCGAAAAAATAAAAGATATTTTGTGTAATTTACGTTCAATAAATCACAAGCCTTTTCGGTGTATTAAGTACAGCTTCGGTGGAGTAAATAGATATCATAAAGCAATATGATGGAGAAGAAGTTTAATCTTACCTTTATATTGAGGCAAGCGTTTTCGACTAATATTTTCCAAGCTTATGAGGAAATCATTAGTCGACAGCGCCAAGTGACATGCAAAGGGTAGCAGCAAGTTATGCGGGTGATGGCAGAAGTTATAAATTCAGTTGAGTCAGTTGATGTATATGTATCTGATGTTAAAAGGCTTGTCAGGTTATTTGATATGGTGGCATCAGATGAATAGATAAAATGTGGCACGGTCTACCTGTTGACGATCGACAACAAGTAAAGGTTACATGTTGTCTAGAAAATATGCCAATTGATAGGGTAATTGAGAGAGCACGACTCCTTGCTTTTGCATCACATGGAGGCGTGGGTGCTGTAGCGATTCCTGAGCAGAAAGATCTAGAGGTAGAGGAAAAAGTAGAAATAAATGAAGGTGTTACTATTGTAGAAAGCACGATCATTAGGTCAGATCATGCCCATTGAAGAAACAAGAAAAACGAAAGATCGTTTGTTATTCCTGTAGATTGAATGAACGCGTAGCAATCAAATATGCGGTTGATTCAAAAAACGTAAAAGGGAAGACACCGCAGGTGGTTTCCTTGGATGGGCAGAGCAACTTCTTTTTAAAAAGAAGTTACGAGAATTGTCAAATTGCGGTTACTCTAGGTTTATATTATTTCCAAAGATTGCAGAAAGTGAGAAGATGTGGAGACACCGAGTAAAAATGATGAATTTTCAGTGTGTGTTATGCAGCTGGTTTAGAAAATGTTTCAATTAATGGGGAATTCATCGCTTTGGATTGCCTAAACACAAACATTTTACTTGAATATGATATGTTGTTGGATATCCCAGGGAACCTGAACCAGTGGGAATTAATGCGATCCAGGTCAGTAGATATTTCAGGGTTGGAAAACCGGATTATGTAAAGCCAAACCATGTTGAGTATATGACGAGAGTGGTAACCGCAGTAAAAACTCCGTTGACTGTGGAAGTGAATGGCCTCCCTCATCATGTTTCTGATATTCAACATGGAGGAAAGTTTTCTGGAATCAGACTGCAACAACTTAACTCAACGTAGACCAAAGCGAACGAAGAGGTTATCGCAGACATTTCAAAATTATAAGGTGATGTAGACATTATGGGAGCGTGTTGTGATATTATATGAATTATGTATTAAGTTGAAGTTGAATTAATTAATTTCGTTCCTATGGAATGAATTTATGTTGGTTGCTTGACGGAATTAATATTGATTTTTTGTATTTGACGTTCGAAAAAATAAAAGGATTTTATTTTTGTTGTTTTGTAATAAATCAAAAAATATTTTTTCATAAATTAACTAGATTCGTTGAAATCTAATTTCAAATTCAGATAATTTATGATAATTAATGGACCAATTGTTATAATTTACACATTATTATATGTTGTTTGATTTGATACTCAGTCTTGCCATACAATTAATTCTGGTAATTATTACGTTCACTTGTTATTAATTAGTTTAACAAAATGTATTTATTAACAATGTTTTATTTTGATAGGGCTTATAAAAATATAATTATATAAAAAGTTTCTGAAGTTTTGAAAAAAACTAAGTATATTTCCTTCACACTCCTCTCTTATTTAACTAACGAAATAGAATAATATGGAGAAAAAGTTATCCAAAGATGTGAAACAATTATTTAATTTCATGTTCAAGAATAAGGTTCGTAAACATAAAACATATTTAATTTTTATTTATTTAAATTTTTTATTTAAATAAAAATCATGTTTAAAGGCGGGTTTTCATTTAAAAATTTAGAGTGAAGTTAATTTTACTTTCTTTTTTTTTTTTTTGAACCCAATAATTAATTCTTACATTCTAGACTACGTAGTTCGTTGACCTGGCCAAAATTTCGATTTACAACAATTCGGATGATAAATATTGATTTTCATTTATACGTATGTGAGCAACTGACAGCTGATAGATGATTTAGTACCTTTTTTTTGAGTATACTCAATAGCCAATACATTTGTTAGGCTAAAGATCAATATTTTGCCTTAGAATCGGACACCAATCTTGTCAATGAAAAACTGGATATTTTGAACATTACACTAGTCAAAGATTATTCTGATGGCATGATTAAAACTAAGGTTTTAAACAAACAATATATTTATACATATAATATATGGATGACAGACACAGACAAAGGCTCCATTTGAATATATGCCGCCAATTCCAAAAATTAATCCCAAGCATAGTTCCACAGACAGCTCAAATGAAGAATACAGCTAGTATAGTTCGGGCTTCGGTTCTTGTCAAACAAGAAACATTAAAGAAAAAACTAAATTTCTATTATGATTTTTCAAAATTATAAAGAAGAAGAACACGACAATAGAAGCAATAAATAAAAAATCCTATTGTTCACTCAAAATCGTTTCCTCAACCCAATATTATTATTATTATTCAGGCTTATTCGAATACATTTTGATTGGTTATAGAAACCATTATAAGCTTCTAACATATGTCATAAAGCTATCTCAATTACAGTAATGCAATTTAAAGACGATGATGCGATCTCAAGAGCATTTTGGATCCTAGTCCAACTTGTATAAATCAGTAAAAATATTGCATCTTTTCGGAAGATGCTACCTTAATACCACCACAGTTTTTTAAAGTGATATGCAAGCGTATATCTGAAAGAAAGCTTACTTCACGTAAATCAATTTCAAAATATGTAGCTCATTATTAAACCATAATTTAAATACGCTAAGTGAATTGTGGCCGAACATTGAAATATTTACTTCAATAAACACAAAATTGAGTTTCAAATAATGCCTATAAATGTCATTTTCTACAGTATTACGGCTATCTGGAGTGTTGCCTTTTAAGCTATTGCATAGCTTCTATCGCGGGTCTTGAGCGCGGGGACCGAATCCAGAAATTCCGTAACGAAAAAACCTCACGCTCTCCACTCCGACGGGCAAGGAGGTGTGGCTTGACGAATCGAGACGAGCTGCTCCGAAATCGGACGAATACATAAGCAGCTGTTTATGAGAGTGTATATAGGTGTATAGGAGTAAGAAAAAGCAATACTGCATGAATAAAATAAATAAATAAAAAAATTATAATTGCATAAGTTGATACAAAATGCTATGCAATAGCTTTATCGCGGCAGTCCCCGAGTGCCACACGTCTTTTTTTTAAGTACTTTCTTTCAGGTATCTATTTTTGCCCATAGCTATCTTCGAATTGACCCATCCCAGATCGACTAAATATCTTTCTAGACAGTTAACCCATTTAAGAATGTACCCCAGCTACAATCCACAATAAATCAGAACGCCTTTTGATATTCTCTATAATGTTTCCAATATGTTTATTTTCATCAATATCTTAGTTAGCTATGTAAATGTTAAAATTATATCTTGATTTAAGAAAAGTTGTCCAAATAGAGGATTTTTTACCAGGTTCGGTGGGTAAAGATTATTTCTTGTTCCTTATTTCATAGTTTTTTTTTCTGGCTTTAGCTACTTTTAGCTATATAGCCATTAACCAAACGGGATTATTATTATTATTTATACAACAACAGTACACAGTACTGCTAGGTGGTCACCCATCCAAATACAGATATTTCATAGTTTTGCATCGATTTTAATTACAATATACAACACAGCTTCACAACTGCTGTTGCCTAGTGAACAGTACGTATTTATTTACTTTATTTATTCAGTTATGTGTTTCATTAGCATAGAAATAAGAAAGAAGCATACTCTTAACAATGCCGTCGAATCACACCTACATCATATTATATTTATAAATACAATATATTCATATTTTTACATTGATTAATTACTAAATTCAATGAAAAACAACATTTGCTCGTTTTTTTTTTTCATTCAATAAACTAAAGAAAATAAAAAATTTAATAGAAAACAAACAGTGTATAGGTAACTTGGAAATTAATTCAAAATAAATATTTAATCCATATTTGTATCGTTATACACATAATATTGCCAAGTTGTGTTGTATTGGCTTGGCGCATCCTCAACGCGCGTCACCCTCGTTACATTGCAGTACTCTATATCTGTCTTCTTTTTACACTACATTTGTAACCAGTAAGTATATAACGGAGAATGTAACGATCGATGTATGGATAGAAAATGAATGGTTACCTTGGTACAAGATGCAAAAATGTTTGAAATTATGTTTGTTTTTTAGTGTTCCGTATTCAAAACCGAAACTTTGGTATTGTATACTTTGTTTGCCACAGTTGTTTTTTCCGAATGTGCTTTTTAAAGAAAACGAAGTATTGGTTTTGTAATGACAAACAATGATAAATTTGTGAATGCCTATTGGTCCAGCTTCACAGATATTACAAGTGTCAAAATTTCATACCGCATGAAAAATGGGGTATACAACAAAGAAATTTGCTATATTTAACATCTAAGTATGAATAAATTACCTCAATGCAAAAAAGAAGTTAACTATATTCAAAAATAAAGTTACATCTCTCAAGGGTTATTTTTCATATATTTCTTGTAAAAAAATATTTTACATGTAATCTATGAAGATACAACCAAGTTACGTCATACATATCACATCTGGATCTTTGTTTGGAGCATCCATATATTGCTTAATTTTAACGATTTAAAGAAAAGAATTCAATCCCCTGTTCGCTAAGATGCTTAATTTGACATATAAACAGTTATTAAATATACAAATTATATGTATAGGTAATATTGTTTTTAATTTTCTGAATTTTAGTCAATGTTTATGAAATTTTTGTTAGGTAAGCATTTAAAGAGGTTATATGTTAGAATTTTCAAAAAATTGATTTTTAATATGTTTTTTTTTTTTTAATTTCCGGAATTAATATTTACTTGGTAATATTCCCTGATTTCAAATCGATCCGATAAGTATTTCCCGTGATATACACGTATTTGTACAGGCGCACTGAAACCAGGCCGATTGTATATAGTTTAAAAGCGTTTTCCTGAAACTTATCTATTCTAAGTTCGTAACCAGGATTTATATAAAACGACTCAACTCATCGGTTTAAAATTTTAACGCAACCTTCGTTCTCATATATATTCTTCAGTTATTATTCGTAGGAATAAGATTTCGGATAGTTATTTCTATTTTTTTTTCCATTCGGTTTCTTTTTAACGAAACCGTCAATTTATCAAAAATCGAAATTTCAATTATTCCTTCGGTCAATATCTAGTTTTATATATATACACTAAAAATATATTTTTAGTATTTTAATGTCGAGTGCACTATACCGGAGAAATCGTGGTACGGCCGAACATCTTTTTTAGAAGACCTTCATTAGATCGTCTGCAGGAGCACACTCGATCTATATTCTTATAAATAATTAGTGTCATTATAAACTTAGATGATGCTATTAAATATATCTATCAATATCACAAATGTATAAAAAATTTATTTAAAAAAATAGTCCTTGTTCGGCCTTCTAACTGCGTATAGCTCCTAAATTTGGTCGAAAGATTTAATATCGTACAAGTTAAATATTTAAAATTATTATCTTACAATACAGTTTTGTTTAAACATTTTTTAGTATATACAAATATTATAAATTTTACCAGAGAAGATTTTAAGGTTTTTCCTATAATTTCTCCCCATTTAATAGAAATAACGTAAAATACGGTAGAATTATATGGTAACGAAAGGCGGTTGAAATATTTCGATTTCTAATAATTTAAATTTTTTGGCGCCGCTGAGAAAGATATATATATATATATATATATATATATATATATATATATATATATATATATATATATATATATATATATATATATACATATATATATATAAATATCAGGGGTGTGACGATTCGTCAAAAATTAGTGATCCGCGAATACGGATCGGATACGAATCTGAATTTTTCAACTCAAACAATTGTGCGTGACTGCCAGCGTGCGTGACCCTTAAATTGAATGCCTTAAAAATGATTATCGATTGAAATATGATAGTGATTTGTGATATTAGTTAGGATGTATTATCTGATTTGAATAGTACATTTCAATTAAAATAGTAAAATTATTAATTAGTACCTTATGAAAAGAATGATCAGCTATAAGAATTAATACTTAGCTCACTACAATATAGTTAGTAATATAAAAAATTATTAATGCAATTTTTAAGAAATCAAAAGTATTTAAATAGGATTTAGTAGTGTTTTTTTCTACTTTTACTTATAAATTTATATACGGAACAAAACTAAATAATGCAAAAGATCCGTTTAAGATCCGCTGGAAAAGAAGCGGATATGGATATGGAAGTAAATATCCAGTTAATTTATATCATCATATCAATGTATCTATTCTAGGTGAAACAAAAATTCGAAATAAAAATGTAAATTTATATGAAAATAAATTATAGAGCTGAAATTATAATCAATTGACATCTATTATATGGAAAAGTTTCTTTAAACTCTGAAAGTAAATATAACGGAAGTAAGCTATATTGGAGCTTAAAAATCTGCAGATCTAAATCAACACCAAATAATATCGCCTGAGTAAATACCCAGTTAATTTATATCACCATATCAATCCACCTGTATAGTTTAGTTTCATATAAATTTCCATTCCGCATCTTTAGCAATTGCAACTGTACAAAGCAGAAAACGTATCTCATTATGTTAAATACAATATATTTGCAAACAATTTCATAGCCCATATCTATATTCAAATGTAAATATCCTGCTTATGCTTTCCTAAATTACCCAAATTATCAGCTAATCAAATAAAATAGTTTCACCGAAAGTTGTTCCAAAACCTAAATAAACAAGTGAAGATAAAATTTTTTAACTATTCATAATTATTAACATTAATAAAATATTATACGAAGTTCATGTAGTTATGAAGAGCTTGTATATTAACTAGTTTCGCATTTCAACTGGAATTGTGGCCAAATTAAACAGTATTCGAAAATATGTTTCAAATGAAATCTTTTTCTTTTAAGAAACAAATATTTTATCTATTTAACATTTTCCAATATCATTTGTATATTTAAAGATGCGTTATGAATTCATGAGATCTGACT
This sequence comes from Chrysopa pallens, assembly GCA_020423425.1. Lineage (NCBI taxonomy): Eukaryota > Metazoa > Arthropoda > Insecta > Neuroptera > Chrysopidae > Chrysopa > Chrysopa pallens. Next base: position 92,897,755 of record CM035592.1, read on the forward strand.
GGTTGATTTTCTCATTCACGAACTTAAACTCACTTTTAAGTTGTGTTTACACGATTTTATGAAAGATCTGACGTCTGAGTAAAAGTCTGTATCGGATAAACGTAAGGTCAAGAATATTCCATTAAAATTTCAGCTCGTTAAATAAAAAACTAAAAAAAGCAGCTAAAAACTAAAAAAGTTTTTAAGTTACCTTGAAGGCGGGCAAATAATTCGACAACCAGGCGAAATGAACTAATTAAGTGATTCTATGTACAGTTATATAAAAATTTTGTTATAAACAGCATTACAATCTTTACACTAAATTTCATAAGCCTTCACGTATTTTATAGGGTGGACCATCTGTTGGTACGTTTTTGAATTTCGTCGTTTGACAACGGCAAACGAGCTACAGACCCGAAATTTTTAAAGTTCATTAGCCATACTGTCTGCGACACGAAACTAAGTAAGCCGACTTACGATCGACCTTCTGCGCACCAAGTTTAACAACCGCATAATCAGCCGTTCAGGAGATGTCAATTGGTCTGCGCGTAGCTAGGATTTGACACCGCTGGACTTCTTCCTGTGGGGTGCCGTTAAAGACTGATGTTATGCGGATAATCCAGAGACAATTCCAGCTTTGAAAAACATCATTACGACTGTTTTGAGTAAAATTGACGCCGAGGTAGTTCAAAATGTCATCACTAATTGGGGTGACCGAATGGCATACTGTAAGGCCAGTAGAGGGAGCCACATGAACAAAATCGTTTTTCATTCTTGACGGGGATACTTTTAGCTTTACAACAACAACAACAACGTTAATAAAAAATATCAATGCATACTCTTTTGATTGCATTTTTAAAAACCTACCAATAGATGGCCCACCCTTTATATATGTCGGGTCCAAAAATGATTTTATCATACATAATATTTCTGTAGTTCATTTAACAATTTTACTGTAAAATACAAATCAAATAATTCCCAGAGAAATTTTAAAGTACCTATTTTATTTATTTAAAAAGTATATGAAAATATTTGTGTTTTTCATCTTTTATTTTAAATAGTTTCTAACAAAATTTTCGTATTTTTACGTGTCTGTATGCTTCTAAAAAGCAACTTCTAAATAATTAAATACTTGTGGAATAATATGTTAAGGAACTAATTTCAATAAAATATTAATTTATTCGTTTTTTTTTTTTTTTTTTAAAGCGACTTCCAATTTAAAGGAAGTAAATAATTCGACCTGTATGTATGTAATATTATTGGAATTGTACAATATTCGTATATGATACTTTATATGGCTATCGGAAAAATTAAAATACGACACATTTTTGATTTGTTATTTTTAAATATATTTAAAAACTTGAAATTTTGTGTTAAGTTGTTTATCTGAATTCAATTATGTTTATCTATCAACAGCATTCATTTAAGAAATAATAATTACACTGAAAAAGGAATAAAGTACACCATAAAATTAGTGTATTTTATAATTTATGTAAACATGGAAGGATTCAGGATTCAGAATTTATTGATGGCATGAGTATATGTATAATTTTATATTCTTACATATGACTACATGAAGGGTGTAATTAAGTTTCAAGGAATATATATATATATATATATATATATATATATATATATATATATATATATATATATATATATATATATATATATATATCTTGGATGCGATGAAAATAGCAAAGGGTATAATACTTTTATTTTTATTATTCGACAAAAATTTACCTTTTGCTATTTTCATCGCTTCCAATATTTGCACTTTAATTTTTCAAGTTATCTTTTAATAGTTTGCTTTAGCTTTTTAATATTTTGCTTGTACGATATTAAATCTTTCGATCAAATTTTGGGGCCTTCTATACGCAGTTAGAAGGCCGAACGACTTTTTTTTTTAAATTTTTGATACATTTATGGTATTGACAGATATATTGGCTCCCCGATATATTTAGTAGCAACATCTAAGTTTATAATGACACTAATGATTTAAAAAAATATTGATCGGGTGTGCTCCTGCAGACGATCTAATGAAGGTCTTCTAAAAAAGATTGTGACGGCCGTACTACGATTTCCCCGGTATAGTGCACTCGACATCAAAATACTAAAAATATATTTTTAGTGTATATATATAAAACTAGATATTGACCGAAGGAATAATTGAAATTTCGATTTTTGACAAATTGACGGTTTCGTTAAAAAGAAACCGAATGAAAAAAAAAAATAAATAGAAATAACTATCCGAAATCTTATTTCTACGATTATTGCCTGAAGAATATATCTGAGAAGGCAGGTGGCGTTAAAATTTTAAACCGATTAGTTGAGTCGTTTTATATAAATCCTGGTTACGAACTTAGAATATATAGGTTTTAGGAAAACGCTTTTAAACGATATGTAATCCTCTTGGTTTCAGTGCGTCTCTATTAATATGTGTATATCTCTATAATACTTATCGGATCGATTTGAAATCAGGGAATATTATCAACTAAATATTAATTCTGGAAATTAAAAACAAAAAAACATACTATTAATAATAATAAATATATATATATATATATATATATATATATATATAAATATATATATATATATATATATATATATATATATATGGTTTTTCACTAATTTTTACTACAAACGCTAAAAAGCAAATTTTTAAAGAGCAAAAATAAGAGCCGGCTTAAAAAAATCATTTGAAAAATCAAATATTTGTATAAGTTGGAAGGGTCATGTATCCATTCGATCAATTTTGCTCATTCACAAACTTAAACTCACAATAATACGTTATCAAAATTTCGCCTCACTTTTCATTTTTGACCTATCTTAATGACGGACAGATGGACGAACATACAAACGAATATGAATTAATTAGGTGGGTCTATGAGCACCTAACAATATTTAATTTAAATTAAAGTCTTTTATAATCTTAATTGGTAATTTAAATTCAAAATTTTAATATTTAATTTAGCAACTGTGTATATAATAATTATTCGATAGCATTATATTCAAAAGGTCCATACATCATCATAATTAATATTTGGAGAAAAGGTATTAATAATACGTTTTAATTTTAAATAATACCTTAAAGGTAGGTACACATACATAACTTCCCAAAGTATCGTGGTATACATATAAGATGACTTTTCCCAGGTGTATAGCATTTCCTCAATGAGGGTGTATAATAACCATCGTAACTATAACGATTTGTATACGGATTTTTAACATGTTATATGTCAAAATTTTCCCATATTAATAACAATCGAGTTGTTATTTGAATACACATGTCTCAATTTCGAGGTCAATAAATATTCGTCTTATTACTTACATTATTATTTATATTCTTCTTGGTAAATACTGATCATCTGGGTTCCATCTTGAATTACGTTACAGAACATAAATTCATTCACTTCGCATATATAGATTATGCCCGAGTAAATTAGCTTTTGTCTAAAGTTTGTGGCGCTACAAAGTAGGTCCATTGGATCCATGGTCAAACTCTTAAACCAAAAATGATAGAAGAAAAATTGAAATAAAAAAAATTTTTCATTTTCAAAATAAATAAATTTTTTTGTAAAAAGTTTAGATTCGCAGAAATTTTACATAAAACAAAAATGGGTAATGATTCTAACACAATAGAACGATTTTGCTAATTCATAAACATAATCTACTCATGCTTAAAGTCTAGAAGACACTGGTTACGGTATCATGTTGACGAACAAATGTAAATGAATGAAAGAAATTAAGAAAGGTATCTTTATTATTGTTAACAAATTTTAGGATAAATTTAAATAATCATCCTACTACATGTAATAGTCTACTTAAGACCTTTACTAATTTTCAGCTTCACACTGTAAATTGAAATGTTTTTTTATCACCGAAACGAAAATTTTATATATATTAGTAGTTTCAAAAAGTCATAATTGTCAATTAGATCGGTTTAATTTAGCCCATATAACTGTCAGGTAGGCTTGAAAAAATTTACGGGTGAAGTTACTTTAAGTTAAGTTAAAAGCCGAATTAAGACCAGATTTGTCTATCTGTCTGTCCGCAACAAACTCAGAAACTAGTGAACGGATTTACATGCAAATGGTTGGATAGACTGATTCATGAGGAAGGTTTAGGAATATAATTTGTCAAGTTTTTGTGTACATTGATTGAAGTATAACGATAAAGCAAAGCAAGCACTGAGGCTGGAGGCCGAAGTCAGGCCAGGACGTAAGCCTGAAAGAACAAAGCTAAGGGTGCAGTTTCCTTGCGATCGAAGCTATCTTTGAGCTAAACGCCTGCTTTACTTTTCTTGAGAGCAAAATGAGCACTTAAGCCGTAGGCCGAATAAAGGCCAGAGGCCAAAGATTTCCCCTCTTTGTATCTTGTGTAAGCGTTTGAAGCGAAATTGAGAATATAAACATTATTGAATCTGATATGTTTTTGTACTTCTACGGTGCGAAGCGGCAAGTAACAGCTACTAGTGTATGCAAAATGTTAGTATTTTTACTTTTTTTTTATTATATGAATTAAAGTTCCACGCATTATTCTTAGGAAACAAATTAAATAATCGTTTTATACTAAAAGATTTTTCAATAAAAATTTCATTAATCAAATTGAAAAGATCAAATAAGCAATCGGACTTATTTTTTTATTACTTCGATTGAAGCTTCTTTACTTCACAAATATGGATCTGTTATATGTTATAAATCGTTTTCAAGAAAATGATTGAAAATAATCTTTGATAGCTTCTTTGTTTTTGGTAATTGAGTTTAATTTCATTTTTTCATGTGAAATAACAAATTTAGTTGTTTATTAGATGGAAGGCAAATTATAACACACTAGCGATAAAATGTATGACGTCAGCGTTATTTTGGTTGCAATGGAATAACCCTATTTTATTGACATACATTAAACCAGGCACAAGAGGATATACCTCCCTATTTAAAGTTCCTAAAAATAGAAAAACCAACTGACTGTAAAACAAAATGTATAATAATGGTAGCTTGATTGAAAATTCACCGACTTTGAAAACCACTTTGTATTATATTACTTTTAGTTTTGATTTTTCCCATCTATTGGGGTCATGTTGATTTTTCTCATATTTTTTTCTCAACAGCAGATTTATATTCAGTAATCTCAAAAACATCCCCAATAATAATTTTGTTTTTGTATGCATTGTATAGGCGCCATTTATAATTTTTAACGTTTTCTTCGATCCAAAATATAGTTTCATATTTCTCAAACCTTTCATTTTATGAAGATGTGGTTGTCAAAAAGGATCACGGACGGTACTAATTTGTTATAAAGTATTCAAGTAATTTTTATATATTTATGTCTTATTTTCGTTATTTTTACGTAAGACCTAGAGAGCATTTAAAAACGACCAAATTTCTGTGTCATTATAAAATAAAGTTATTTGAGAATGCATAATATTTACTTCCAATCCGGGTAGTAATGACAGGACGGATTGGAATTAAATCGAAAATAACCTTGCTTTCATTATAGGTCCCTTGTTTTTCATAATTTGGTAAGGATTATTAGCATTTTTCTCGTGAAAAGTACCGTTTTCTCATGTTTCATTGTAGAAATCCTTTAATTTTTATTAGAAAAATCAGGCCCACATACAATGAGCGATAACTTGGTTTATATAGACCTACATTCAACCAAAAAAAAGAAATTATTGATTTTTTTTATGAAAGTCTTTTTTTTTTCGTTTTATAATTTTTTTGGTTATTTACTTTTAAAAAAAATTTAAAAGAAAAAAAAAAGACTTAATAAATCACGAATAACACAATTTGCTTTGAATTCTATCTCCTATTGATTCCCATTTTTTTTATTTATAATCCCCACCACCTAAGTTGAGGTAATTTTTATCCCTAGCAAAAAATTTGTACAACATATTAAAAGGTTGATTTTTCTAAATTTAATTACGAATAAAATGGGCCAGGTTTGATCAAAATCTGTTCTGCTTCAACTTAGATATGTTTATCTATATCTATCTATATTCTAGCGTCAACTCGAATAAAATTATAGCTTCTAGTAATAAAAATAAAAATGAAATCGTTCAAGAGATTAAGCCTGATTTGATAGTATATGTATCTACTTTCTGTATCTTGTGTAGGCTGTCACTTTTATTTTTTTTAGTACTACACTTTAATTTGTTGTATTTTTAAAGTAAATGTAAATCCTATTTTTGAAATTTTAGAGTGAAATAAATGTGTTCTAAGCTTTATGTTACAATGAAAAAAAAAATCATTAAAACCCATTTTTACACACTTCATTGACAAAAAGCATGATTTTTCGGTAAATATTAATTAGATATTCATGAATTATACTCAAAAATCATATCCAGAAATAGCACTTTCCGACTGTACAATCAAAAATAAAATTCCTTTGATATTTTTTTGGGCAGAACATACAAACAATCTAAAAAAAAATCTTTAATTTACAGGTAACTTTTAATTTATAGATCGAAATGATTAATGGTCATCATTATTATTCTCCGTTATAATTTTGTAACACCTATGAAATCAAATAACTAACTATTGTTACTATGTTTTTTTGTATAATAAACAACTTTCCTCCCTCACTGAAGTACATACATTATACTATTCATAATAATACGCATCCTCTAACTCATTATTATTATGAATTAAAATTGTAAAAGTGTGAATTTGAATACATTAATATATAATAAAAGTAACATAGTCTGCTTTGAATATGATAATATAGACGAGCTATCTTTATCATTATACCATTCTCTAAAACTGGGAATATACCTTAACTAACGCATGCTCCTAGTTTAATATTTTTTTAAACCCAAATAGAACGAATTTTTTATTTAAGATTTTTATAATTGACTCAAGAAATGAGTCTTTAAAAAAAGAAAGACAATCTCAGCTATATACTATAAATATAATATATTCATTGTATTTTTTCGCGAATTTTCGTGAACAAATAACTGAAAAAATATTCATCCAAATTTCCAAAGAAATTTGGTATACATCTTCACATGAACACGGAAGACGTATTAAAGAGTTTTTCGTGTAAACAAATTTCTTAATACTATTCGACACGACCTCCGTTTTCATGTTATGATTGTTGATACCAATTAATTTCATATTTGCATAATTATTTTTTGAGTTATTTGTGTGCGAAAAATGAAAAAATACAATGTATATTACATTATAGTAAATTATAGATTGTGTTTATTGTAGTCCTTTTTTTTTTAAATCAATGCTTGCCAGGCGCATTTCGTTCGTAAGGCTATCTGAAAAATAGAATCTTAATTAGCTCTTCAATCTGGCATAGCATTTTTTCGCTTTTTAACCTACAAAACTGACAAAATTATTATTTTTATTATGACAATTTCTTCGAAATTATAATAATAGCTATAATATATTTAGTATTTAATAAACGTTATTAAACTTTTTCATAAAAATAGCTTATTATTAACATAATATTAATATTCTTGTACTATAAAGTAGCTTAACAGTTTTCTAGAAATGGTCAATCGATAAAATAAACTAATTTCAAAAACTTTTTGCTTCTAATTTAGCTCTTACTGTAGCAAAGGTATAAAATCGTTGGCTGGTATAAGCTGAAGTTAAATAGACAATAATACTTTGGGACGGCCGCCACTCCTTTTCAGGAATTCAAAATCATCAAAATGATACATAAAACGATTAGTGAAATCAATTAGCATGGGAATATTTAATCAACAAAATTGTAACAATCTAAAGAAAAGATTGAACGACGTTAAACTGTGACCGATTACTATTCGAAGTCGGTAATAATCATTTTGTTAACAAAACATATACTTCGAATGAGAATTGGTTCCAAAGCTTAATTGAACCTAATTTTTTTATTTATAGATCGATACAAAATGATAAATAGGACTTTTTTCAAGTGACAAAATGCATTGCAAATTGACACCCATGTGAAAAACCACGAAACACGCGTTTATTAATTTATGGACAGAAATCATTCTGCGAAACATTCTTTCTCCCCTTGAGGAGTTGAATAATCAAGGATCCTTTCTCAGTCACGTCGTAATAAATATTTATATGACAAATGTCAACCGAATCCGTTCAGTGGCTTGAACTATGCGTGGATAGATCAGTTAGTCACCGTTTCTTTTTATACATACAAACTATTTGTATTCGAGCTATCAAATGAATAACCATATAATTTTGCTCATACGATCTGTGTATATCATAGCCGACTATTTCCCCATGTAAATATATACATGTACCTATTTCGTCATATTCATTAAAAATTTATAATATGAGATAAACTAAAAGTTTAGTTACCTGTATAATGCTTTTATGTGCAGATTTAATATTGATTACATGTGTGTGTAGTAAAATGTAAATATTATAATAATAAATGGTATCATGTAAAGTATTACAAGTTTATTATTAGTTTGGCAAATTTTTATTTGGGTTTTTATTTAATTTTTAATTTTGTTACTGGAACCGTATATGGCAAAGCTATATGGATTATATGATGATTGCAATAAGAAAAGCTACCTATGTAGGCGTAATAGTGTTTGTTTTAGTGAGTATTTAATTTATATTCATAAAAGTTTTTACATTACTACTAAATGGGCTTACACTTCATTACTTATGTTGTGGAATCAATGGAAAATTTAGAGAGGAGAGTCCATAAGAACATTTTATCCCATAATCTTCATTTTCCCGGTGCCCATAATCATATAATTTATATTCATCTAGAAATTTGTACCTAAGAGTGTTGCAATTGTTTCCTCTAAGATAATTCTGATAAGTGGATCATTTTCTTTTTCGATGTTCGTAAAATTTTCGATTTAAGACCGGATATCCGTTTTATTGTTATTGTAAGTTAAGATTATTCAATAACAATTGCAAAATCCGTTTTTCCCGACCGTGGAAAAGTGGAATTTACATTATCCAAAGAATGGAGGAATCAATACAAAAATTAAAGCTTTATTCTTTCTCCTTATTATACTATTTCACTTCGTCATCAAAACAACTCATCTTTCTAGTTAAAGACAAGGTAATATTTTTGGTGATTTAACTCATAGGGGATAACGTAATGTTTTCAAAAACTGTATAGTTTTTTGAATGTCATGGCTATCAAATTCCATAAAAATCTAATGCAAAATCTTCTAATTATATATTAACCATAATAACCATAATTATTAACCATAGAAATCACGACAATGTAACCGTCTATATCAAATCTATAAATCGTATTTACGATTGAGATATCTCTGACATTCTTTAGTAATGTTATATAAATTTCCAAATAACATTGAAATAAATTTGTTTCTAAAAGAATTGTCTTTTCATTTGTATGGTTTGAAGATTTACTTTATGAAACATTATCAATAAAAAAATTATATGCTTTTTATTTTATTAATTAATGTTGCAAATAATAATGCAACTTCAAAATACGGATAACTTGAAATTTTCATTTTTTTATGTATAACAAATTTTTCTTACAAATGAATAACAGAAATCGAAATATCATTGGTTCAAATTTCAATTTGACAGTCATGGTGAATTCTTTTTTTTTTCATTATTTTCATTTATTTCTATTTAATCTTCCTATCGTCGTCTCGATGCGATAGGAAGCAGCCACAGCATTATAATTAAGCCATGCACAAATTTAAAGATGCATATTTCTAAAGGACACGGCATGCTTATAATAAAGAAATTATTTCGAAAAATTAAATCATGGTTTTTAAATTATTTTCAATTTCTTGTATTAAGCTTCTAAGATATAACATCAATTTATTACAGTATTACAAAATCTGAATATTAATAGGCAAGCAAGAATTAAAGATTTCTTTTATCGGTATTTACTATCATAAAAAGTTAACGGAAGATAACTAATTTGATGTATCTTTATTTCCGTTAACTTGATCGAATATCAAAATAAAATTTCGACAAAATTTAATATATTTGTTTTTTATTGTCATAATTTTATGAGAAATCCACATCCCTCTGAAATTGACTTGATTTTATTAGTTGATAGTGTATTTTTTATAATTTTAAGAAACCATGGAAGATTCGGATTATCGCATTTTTTGTTTCGTTCGCATTATTTCAGTAGACTTCCAATGGATATTTTATTTGATATATCCCATTTGCTGTAATACGTCGCAGCAAATATTTTAGGGAACTCATTGGAGATACTTTTCTTATTACATTTAAAAAAAAGTCATGACTCCCGAAACTCAAGTCCTACAATTAATAATTTTAATCCGCCATTGAAGATGTGATTACGCACAACCGATTAGTGTGAACACTATAATCAGCTAAATTCCATGTGAAAGAAATTTTTTAATCGATTTTTCAAAAAGTTATCCTAATGGATAATAAATGGTTCCCAGTGGTCTGTATATATCCAATATCACTAACCGTTTTCAAGTTATACATAATAATCTGAGCCGTATTTTTTCCAGTTTTTTGTTTATTGCAATTTTTATTTGTAGAAACCAAAAAAAAAAGTCTTTTTCAAAACAGAACTATTTTTGTCTTGTCATTTTTAAATATGGTTTACTTTGCTTCTATTAATGATTTTCCAATATTCTTTTTTTGAAAATCATTTTTTTTCGATCTTAAATCAGTAAATAATATAAATTTCAAGATTGTTCATTTCATGTATAAGCCAATCAAATGAAATGACTCAACAGCATTTGAATCCTTAATATTGGAGCTATCTTAGTTTCAATTCATTGTTAGAATTATATCCATGCATTAAGATAAGTATACACAAGGTATCTACAGTGTTTACTTTAATATATTTCACTTAAAGAGTGTTAATTGCAATTAAAATAATATTAATTTTATATATTTGGTCGCCATTGTGCTATAATTTGGCTCCCATCCAATAACCAAAGTTTAAAAAATTCTATGTAGCTTAACAGTTATTTACAATTATTATTCATTTTCCTGTACCGTTTGGGTTCTCATTATATTAATAAGACGGATAATTAAAATTGTGTTATTTTGTTCAAACATTCTATATAGAAATGATCGATGTGAATGAACTACAAATAATAGTTAATTTATCCTACATAAATACCAAAATTAACAACTTTATTTCCTGCAAATGTATTGCATAATATCATAATGTGCAATAATAAAAATAGGTATTCAAACTTTCACCCATTAATCAATTAATTAATAATTTTGAATAAAAATGACAATTTTGACTTTATTTGTTCCTAAATTTAGAAATACTATTACTGTTCTGAAATATTCTGTAATTTATGTCCCAATGAAAATGAGGTGATTTTTATGAAAATTTGTTCACTCAACTAAAGATCGAATTTTTTAATCAAAAATGAAATAAAGTTTGATATTTAACATTATCAACATAGCAAACAATGCAGCTCGATTAAATAAAGCAACTTAATTTTGGAGAAATTTACCTTTTATACAATTTTTTGTAGAAAAGGTCACCATAATTTTGTAAATCTCACGTGATAGCCGACTGTACTTAAAATTAACTTAACTACCACCCTACTTTCAAGTTCCACTATTTATTCGTTTTATTGCCAAGTTAGTTCTGAAATTTATATTACTGTATATTATTTATTGGGTATTTTACAAGTCATTATTTCTCAACACTTCTATAATAATAATTTTTAGATCACACCCGAAAATTTTTACATTTTGTTTACGTCGTTAGTTTTTAAAAAAACTTTTAAAAATTTCATTTACTTTCAGGTAAATGTTTGTTCATATATAAATGATGAAAAACATTATGCAAGAGCAACATTAAATAATGCAATAGTACAAAATATATTAGCAACTAAAATTAATCAATTACAGCAGAAACAAATACAACTTTGCAGAAATAACATGTAAGTAAATTATTATTATCTAGAAAACTGAATTCTTCTCCAACGTTATAATTTAAGTAATAAAAGAGTTTTGCAAATTTAATTTGCAAGAATCCTCTTATAGTCTAGATAAACAGTTTTCAAAAAGGGGCACGTGTTCCCGAGGGATGCGTAGAAAATATTAAGTCGTAAACACGCCAAATTTATCTTGATATCCCTTTGCGTAGAAAATTAGAACTAAAATACAAAATTTTGGTGAAATAAATACAAATAGCGGATAAAATAAAAAATGTATTATTATTCTTACTTTTTATGCGGTAGCTAATCGTAATTACTCTCCGTGGTGATGTTACTCGTTACTAATTTGGTGCCAATTTGTACAATTATTTTTTGGTAAGTGTGCAATGTATACTTTCCAAATACCACTCTATCAAACTGCTACGTCAACCAATCAACATTCATTTTAAAATCCCGACCCTACTGCCCTAGATTTATATGAAAGTATCTCGTCTACCTATATTCAAAAACTTTTTAACGAAGCATGAATTTAGATAAAGAACCTATAAAAGTTAAGGGCTAGTCACAAAGTTCTTCTCGAAAAAAATTTCTAAAATAAAAATTTATTTTATATGTATTTAAAATTGTTTGTTATTTGTGCCCGTAAATTAATTATAATGTAGGTATAAAGAAATATAATGTAAGTGTACCCAATGCATTAAACATTGTGTTTATTATAGATGTATCATTTTTTGTTTCAAAGACTCAATGTACAATGTAAAAAATTGATTGGTTGAAAAAAAAAATTATATTATTTTGTATATAATATAATTAATATTATATACAAAGTATTTACACGTAAAAAATTAATTTATCTAGTGGTAAACTGATCACCTAACGGAATACGGATAGATCACACGTCAATCATTACACGCAAAGGAAAAAATTCAAGGGCAAAAAATGCATGTAAATTATATTTAAAAGATATTTGACAGCATATTTGTGAAATTTTTTATAAATTTTATTTGTAAATAGTATGTTATAAATTTTCTTACTTTCGAGAGCGATTGAAGTAACTTTAGAAACGACAACCATTTTATAGAATTTTCATTAAAATACTCCATCCTACTAACTCATTTTTATGCCCGAAATATGTAGAATATATGGGGATTATACTAGCATATAGAATATATCAAGGTATGTTAATTTTAGTCTAAAGTGTATAACGCTAGAAAATCACACACGAATTTTTAGTATATAGCTGTTCATCAGCTCATTAATGCAATTATGTAAGTCTGTCCGTCATCAAGATAACTCAAAAACGAAAAGAGATAGTGACTAAATTTTGGTATTTTGGTGACGTATTTTTGACATAAACGAGTTTAGTGAATGTGCAAAAACGGTTCATTAGGCCTAATGGCCTAATGGACCCAACTTTCAAACCATAAAATTCAAAATCAAAAATGTTTGTTGTTTAAACCACAAATTTTTGTTTTTCAAAGTTTTGTTTGAAATATTTTTTCGTAAACTGTTTAGTTTCGCCACATATTTTGCTCAAATTTAGCTAATTAGCAAATAAATTTGCAAAACATATTATTATCATTTATACTCTCATATCTTTAAGGACTGCATATTTTGGGCATTTTATGAATGTTAATCATTAAAAATAGTTCAAAAATGTATACTATATGTCGAAACGATAGTCCAATGTTTGAACTATTTCGAACGATTTTGCTCATTCACGAGCTAATAACTATATCTCGAGTATCTCAACAATTAGCCCATGTTCGTCTTTCCCATCTCTTAATCCGCCGGTATGTCATCAAGATACCTAGCTGAAATTTGGATGGCGTTTTCTATATCTAAAAAGTAAGTTTAAGTTCGTGAATCAGTAAAATTGGTTAATTTGGTCACCTGTCCCCTTTTTTAAACCTTATCGGTTCTTCCAAATTTTATATGTGCCATGTGCTCTTTGAATCTTGTAACAATTAGTCTTCTACTTTGTCCTGTATACTTCATAGAGCAATTTTGACATCCAATGCTATAAATGTCTGACTGCTGTTCCTTGTTAATTTTGTCCTTTGGATTTCCTAGTAGCTGCAAGTAACTTTATTCAAAACGAAATAAATTGGAATTGGAAACTTATAAGTTCCACTTAATGATGACAAAAAATTTAAATAAATTTGAATACGAAAATTGGATGACATGGTTTAGACAAATTCAAATTGTGATCAAACACAAATTAAAAACTAAAACCACAAAATTATATAAAAAAACTTAAAATATTAAAACGCGAAGCACGTGATAACCAAAAGACAGAAAAACCATCGAAAACAATATTGATGAAGCTACGAAGAATCAAATTCAAAAAAATAGCACAAGAATAATCAAAAATACCTAACCACACAGTCGTCAAGAAACCAATGCAAAAACAATCAAGTCTTAAAAGAAAAAGATGTACGCTATTTAAGAGCAGATAAAGGAAACGCGATCGTCATAATGGACAAAAAGATGATTTAGGTAAAGTGGAAAAAATGCTCAACGAAGGTCAATATAGAATACAACGATCACATCCACCACCTACATTCATAAATGACGTAAAAGATACATTAAATTCATGTCCAAACATGGTCAACAAACAACTAAAATTTCAATTACAATGTTCTAATCCTATTATACCTAGATTATGCTGTTTACCAAAAATTCATAAAAAGGACGGATCAATGCGACCTATAGGCTCAGGTATAAATTCGCCTACATACAAAATTGCAAAATGGTTAGTTAATAAATTTCAATCATTAAATAACGAGGATCTCTCGCCTTCCGTCAAAAATAGTATTGATTTAATCAAGAGAATCAAAAATACAGATATTTCACAAAATTCAGTTTTAATGTCATTTGATGTCAAAGCACTATATCCCAGTGTACCAATACCAGATGCAATTAGGGCTTTAGAAAAATGGCTTAAATATAAAGGATTAGCCTTAGTCGAAATAACGGAATTTTTAAAATTAACTCTGTGTATGAGACAAAATGTGTTTACTTTCGAAGGTAAATACTTCAAACAAACATTTGGAACATCTATGGGCAACCCGTTATCCCCATTCTTGAGCAACATCTTCATGGCAGAACTATGATATTTTCACAATGTTTGACACAGACAAAGAAAATCCACAAGTTTTTTTTAATAAACTCAACAATATATATCCATCTATCGATTTCATAACAGAAATCGAAAAAGATGGTTCAATCCCGTTTTTAGATATAAAAATTTCCAGAAATAATAATACTAAAAATTTAGAATTCGACATATACAGGAAACCGACACACACCGAAAGACATTACAGTGGACTCCAATAATCCGGACCACAACATAAACTAACCATTTTCAATTTCTTAGTGAACCGTTTAATTAAAACACCATTATCAAAGAAAAATTACTTTAAAGAATTAAAACACATTTAACAAGTCACTATTTTAAACGGCTTCGATCCATATACAATTACCAATATGATTCGAAGAACAAAATTTAAAATCTTTAGAAGTAATTCAACCACGTTACAACAGGACAACATCGATAAAAATAAATGGAGCAAATTAACATATTATCGACCATGAATCAACAAAATATGAAAAGAACTTGGAGAACATAATTTAAAAATAGCTCCCATCAGCAGATCCAAATTGAAGCAGGTACTAGGAAATCCAAAGGACAAAATTAACAAGGAACAGCAGTCATTTATAGCATTGGATGTCAAAATTGCTCGATGAAATATATAGGACAAAGTAGAAGAGAAATTGTTACAAGATTCAAAGAGCACATGGCACATATAA
The DNA here is from genome assembly GCA_020423425.1 of Chrysopa pallens. Lineage (NCBI taxonomy): Eukaryota > Metazoa > Arthropoda > Insecta > Neuroptera > Chrysopidae > Chrysopa > Chrysopa pallens. The sequence continues at coordinate 92,913,398 of CM035592.1, forward strand.
AATTTGGACGAACTGCTCATGTCATTGATAACAATTATAAAATCGACAAATTTTAAACTCTTAAAATCGGTATCCAATCCAACCGAACTAGATGCATATGAAAGCATCTACATTCAAAAATATGACAAAGATACGATGAACTTAGATAAAGGACCTATTCCAAATTCTGATTTAATAAAGATTTCAAAATTGAAGTTGAACTATTAGAATTGAAACAGTATTTGAAATTAAAATTATTTAATTTCATAATTCTTTTTTAGTTTTGTACGTTCAATTTTTAGTTTGAGATTTTTTAATTGACAAAAACCACGTGGGCCAATATCATTGGCCGAACACTAAACACGTGATATGATTGGTTGACGTAGCAATTTGATAGATACTTGGGAAGTATAAATTGCGCATACACGAACAAACAAGCGTGAAAGAGTAACATCTCCTCAGAGAATCATTACAACTAGCTAATTCATACTGATGATGACTACTTTGTAGTCGAAATACGTATTTATAAAATACAAAATAATTTGATCTAGGAAATTGGGACAAAAATCGAAATTTATTCGAAAAAATCCTAGAGTTCTCATTAATAATTATAAAAAAAAAAAAAAAGGTTAAATAATAACAAAAACGTTTTGACTAATTAGCAACCATTTTTATTAGTTGTTTATCGTTGGTGGTTGTTTGCCTATGTACTTGACATCAATACGGTTAAACACAACCATAGTAGGTAGCAAGCTTAGCAACACGATTATTAATTAAATTGAAAATTCTTTATCTTCACTTGACTATTTAAATTGTTAGTTTATTTACAAATTAACAAGAGTATTTTCTCCTAAATAACGTTTTCAATGCGACTCATTTCACTTTTAATTTGTTTGCATTATTAATCAAATTGGTCTCTTCGGCGACGCAATACCCAATCTACACTTTCGAATAATCCTGATGACACGTTAACAATTAAATTAGTAGCCTAAAGTCGAATTAAAGTGTGATAGATATCGTTTTAATAGTAATTAAAACTACGCATTTATAAATGTTAGCAATTATAAATTGCTCAAACATGGATAAGTCATACGTCGGTACGTCGGGTATATAAGCAATTAACACTGTTGGTTGTTATCTTCACTTGTTTTTATATAAAGTTCATCATTCAGAGTCTCTGATTAGCAAAACAACTTTAGTTAAATTCATTATAAATTTTTTCAGTGCCTCACTAACTACATTATTATCGTATGCTTGCACTCAAGCTCAAACTAATACAACTGTTAGAGCGCAGTGTATGAACTGCTTCACAGCTGCAACAGCAAATATTTTGGTAAGTGATGTTGATTTAAGGAATTGTGATTTTGGTAGAAACCTCTATAACATTATGTCTACTATACTATAATATGCATTTTTTTTTTTTAATTTCGTGTACAAATAGCTCAATAAATAATCAACCACATGTTACAAAATTTGGTATGCAAAATTTCGACAAAAAGGCATGAAGAGAAGTCAAATAAAAATTGAATTTTATTAACTCTTTAACATAGCCTCAGTGTTCATGTTAAGATTGTGCATACAAAATTTTATAATATTTAAATAATTATTTTTTTAGTTAATTTTCGCGCGAAAATTTAAAATTAGGTTTTATCAAAAACACAACTCCAATTAAGTAGCAATATACTCATTTTCGTTTAAAATATTATTGGATAATTACATTTAAAACTATGTTTCAGACATCCACATTACTCTCAGGTTTATTACCATGTGCCATGTTGTACCTGAATACTACCAATTATGCGGCTTGTATAACTACCTTACAGGTGAGCCATATCCATGGGAATTTTTTAACGTCGATACCTACAAATTTTTTTTTTAATAATAGAGCTATAGCTGGCTGCAAAAAGCCTGAACTATCGAGTAACCGGATCAAGTATTTTTAAAATGATACTACTCACTGTAACTAATGAAAAAATCATTTAGGGCCAGGGAAAATATGGTGCATAATAGCATTGCTATATTTTTTCTACGGTACATTTTTTGTGCATTAACTGTACCAATCGATCAACCGCTAGAAACTTTAAAAGATTTTAAAATTTAGTTTCGAGTGAGTAGAAAATAATTATGAACAAGTGCCTCGTTAAATCTGGTGCTAACCCCATGGCACGACACATTTTTTAATTTTGTTGTTGTTGTGTTATCGTACCTATCGAGTAACCGCTTCAAACTATAATCAAATTGAAGTTTAAACATTTCTTACTAAGAAAATACATTAGTCTACTTCTATTTTAGTGACAATTGCCTGGTACGATGCTTCATATTCCTTCAAGCCCTATACTATTGCTATTTATATAGCAAGGCTAGCCAAGCTTTGACTATTTTGGAGTAAAGACTCATGTACATTTACTTTGCCCGGTTTCCATTCATACACTGGATGCGATTATACTGCTAGCTTTTTCAGAAAAGTAAAATTAAACTTTTTAAAGAATTATTAAGAAATCCATAAGTTCAACAAGTGACACCGGACTGACGTAACGTAATGACAGGCTTAGATCAATCTATAAAGTTAAGCAAGCAACAGCAGTCACAATCTGTGTTTGGATGGGTGACCACCTAGCAGTACTGTGTACTGTTGTTGTATAAATAATAATAATAATCCCCTTTGGTTAATGGCTATATAGCTGTTAGTAGCTAAAGCCAGAAATTAAAAAAAAAAAAAAAAAAAAAGTTCAACAAGTATTCGTTAGTTTAAATAATATTGACGAAATTGATAATTTAAGTAAAGTATGGAAATATTGCAAGAATAAACTTGTAAAATTAAATATATAAACAAAAAATATCACTTAAAAATTTTAATACTATAATTGTACAATAGATGTTTATTCATTTATTCCCCAATGTTTCTGTTATAGGTTGTATGATGTATAGTATAGGACTTGAAAGAATATAAAGTATCGTGCCAGGCATTAGTCACTAAAATAGAAGTGGCACTAATGTATTTTCTTAATAAGAAATGTTTAAACTTCAATTTGAGTATAGCTTGAAGCGGTTACTCGATAAGTACGGTAATACAACAACAAAAATTAAAAAAAGTTTCGTGCCATGGATTTAGCACCAGATTTTACGAGGCACTTGTTCATAATTATTTTCTACTCACTAAACTAAATTTTAAAATCAGTTTCAAACGGTTACTCGATTGGTACCGTTTATGTCCAAAAAATGTAACGTAGAAAAAATATAGCAATGTTATGCACAATATTTGCCCTGGCATTAAATGATTTTTTCAATAGTTACAGTAAGTAGTATCATTTAAAAAATACTGGATCCGGTTACTCGATAGTTCAGGTTTTTTGCAGCCAGCTCTTGGACCATAAACACACTATTATAATAATAAATAACAAATCATCGGTTGTCTAAAATTTTCGAATACCGTCGAAATGACCAGCAAGGATTAGCTATTTGCTATAAACTGCTAATCTACCTCCTCGTGTAGAGATTAACTACACCTATAGTCATTAATATCGCTGTAGAGTGACACGAAATATATACAGAGAGGCGAAAGAGAAATCCTCTTTTCATCTCTCTCGCTCGCAACCTTTTTATAAATATAGCGAATGGAGCAATTGTACTTTTCTGCTTTACATTTTATAATGTTTTTTTTATTGAAATAACTGTTCACATAAGACGTGCGTATTACATTACAGGCACAATACCACATTGTGTCGCATATTGTCACATTGTGCAGAGTGTTAATTGATCATCTATTAGGTTTTAAGTCTACCGGCCGAGCGCAATAGGCTCATGGTGCACTTTCATCCTGTTTAAAAATTGTCCAAAAATTGTTAATTATGACAAAAAATAGGAGCCTATTAAATTGTAAATAATAAAAATGGAATGAAGTTTTCCCAAGAACGTACGTCATAGTAACCGAAATTATTGAAAAATCAAGTGATTGGTTACAACATCTGTGCAACCATGACTTGCAAGAACTGTTTTATAATGTTACTATAGCTTTATGTGGGTTTGTCGTTTGTCGTTATTTATGTGCAAAAATTGAAAAAAATACAATTAATATTACATTAAGGATGGTCTTTATTGTACTCTTATTTATTATGTGAATTTCTCTTTACAATATAATATTATATCCACAAAGAAAATAATCATTGAATCTTATTAAAAAGCAAGTGAAGATAACAGCTAACAGTATTAACTGTTTATTAAGCAACATATGACTGAGTATCAATTTTTTAGCTATTTATAGTAATTAACATTTATAAGATACACTAAGTATAGCTGAAAAGTCCTATAATACCTTTTACGAAAAGTTTATTATAAAATAATATAGTCATGTTTAATTTGAGCTTTGATTGTGGTGAATCTAAACAGTTTCTGAAAAATATTTTAAACAGTTGTTTGTTTTTAAAAAGAAATATTTTAATAACTTTTCTTCTATCTCAAATAGTTTAAAAAATATGTAAAAGATCCATGGGACTTAATTTGAAAATTTTGCTCATTCATAAACTTTTTAGATTTAGAATATGCCATCAGAATATCAGTTCGCTTTCTCTTTTCGTTTTTTAGTTATCCTGATAACGGATATGAACTTACTAGGTGATTTGAATTCCTTTGTATAATTTTTTCTAGCGTTACAAACTTTAAGCTAAATTTAATATACCGTCATGTAATCTAACAAAAAATCTACACCAATATCACTAGCTTTTACCCGCGACTTTATAAGAATATATGCAAGATTTTTTATGAATAACAAAAAAAACAATAGTTTCATCCGTCATAACACTGGAACTACAAAGTATAGGAATGAACATCACGCACAAACGGCTGAAAAGATTTGGTTAAAATTGAGTCGCAGATAGTGTATTACCCATATTAAAATAAAGGATACTTTTCATTCAGGAATAATGTGACATAAGACATATCTGCACCAAATTTTAAAGAATTATCAATTCTTTAGTCTTACGTTCTGTAGTCCACAGGAACCTAACATTTTTCCTCGTTAAAAAGTATCCTAATATAGTAATAAGTATTCAAACGGACAAACTTTCATATTTATAATATTAGTAGGATTATAAAAATATATAAATCTTTTTATTCCAGACAGCAGTCAACACAATGATTCAAGTTAATTCCACTACAGGTTGTCCAGCTGGATATTGTACGTTTGTGCAATGCTTAAGGCGAGTTCAAGCTAATGCGCTGGTGAGAAGTGCTTCAATAATTTGGTTACCATTAAAAATAAAAGATTTGAACTGGCAATAGGGTGGTTAAATTAAAATAGTTCCGAAAAATATAAATGATTTTAAAAGCAGTAGATTGGTCAGTGCCTATGCTGGTCAATAGGATAGTGGACTTCCTGCCGAAATACAATCTTTTATTACCAATTAACCTTTAAGACCATTTAAAATATCCTACTATTATGTATTCTACACTCAGAATCATCGAATTCCTTTAAAAATTAAACAATGGATATTTAATATGTGCTAATTACTATTGTAGTACATTTTTTTTTACAAAGAAACAAGATCATCTAGGTTTCCAAAGCAGATTTGATTGATAAAAAAACAAATTATTGCAAGTACTAATGAGGATCGTTTTTTAGGTAGATATGTGTTATATGAATTCCTTGGCAGGTAATAATATTAACACCGCAGCTGGCCGAACAAATCATTACTTACTAACTACATCATGCATATTAGCAATGACACGTTGTAATCCTACGAATCCAATATCCGGTGCAACACAAAACATAAACTCGACACCTGTTTATAATTCGCTACAAGTTTCAAGAAATGGTGATTTACGAATTATAACTGTTCCCCGTTCTAGTTCGGGAACTGCATCAGGATTTTGTTTGTCAGATACAACATTAACGCAATCAGGCTGGGGAACAATCATATGTTGATGTATTTTATGTAAACGTTATTTTATTTATAAAACTTTTTATAATAAAATTATTTTATTGATTTAAATAAATTTTATTTTTAAATTTTTGTTTGTTTTTTATAGGGTTTGAAAACTTGAAAATTCTCGAGTTCGCAAATATAATAGCTTTTGCTAGTGTTTAGAACGATTTTCGTTACAAATAAATGGGTAGTTATCTGATATGAAAAATGGTGTTTTTAACTTACCAATCCATTTAACCTGCCTGTATTAACTTAGCAAACTTTCTTCGTTGAAGATAAAATCAGATATTCGTTAATGAGATAAAATGGTGGATAATATTGATTTTTTTTTTTAATATTAAATATTTAACCTAATAAAAATTTTAAATAGAGCATATTGTTCTCTCTATTTAGCTAGCCTTCTTAACAATTAATTTTATACGACGAACTAATTTAACCTTTAATCCTAGATTTACGCGTAAACCCTAACCTTAATAATCAGAATGATTTTTAGTATTTTATTTGATTTTTGTATTTTACATAGGTTAAATTAGTTCGTCCTGCACACAAAATTATAACAGAGAAACAAAATTTGAACGTAATTAATATATAATCAGAACAATTTATGATTACCTTCTTCATAAGGGTATGTGATCAAAAAGTTTGTAGATCACTGGTTTAAAAGTATGAGAGTGTGATGTACAGAAATTATAAAGCTAAAAAAGCAATGATGACTACAAAAAACGTACAGATAGTTAATAAGAATTCTTGGCTCAACTTCTAGCACTTTTTTTATACCATAAATACATTTTTCTATTATAAATTAGTCATCAAGAGTAATAATTAGCTATTCGAAATTATGATCATAATTAATAAAAAATTACTCTTAGAATTATTCTTATATTTTTGCTAGAGATACATTCCTAACGCTAGTTTTGAGAGTTTTTCGACAAAATTTAGAAGACCATTTTTCAGGAATTTTTAACGACTCCTAATAACTCAAAAATGTCCAAATAAAAACGTATGGCAATTTTTTTCCGCAATTAGATGGCAATTAACAATTTCCTACATTCGACCCGTTTCGGGTGGCTAAAAAAGTTTTCTCTTTAAATCTTTCAATAAACCACTGTTTTGTTTGGTTTTTTCCATCCCTCCATATCTCGGATCCGGTATATTTGACGCACAAGTTAAAATGTACAAAAAGTTAGAAATTACTAAGAGCCAGTCGGTTTACAGAGTGATGCTACATATACACAAGTTTCACCAGATTAGCAAGTAGTAATTTCTCTAGAGAATATATTAAACTAATTCTAATATGGGAAATTTAAAGAATCAGAAAATACGTATTTATGATACAAAAAATATATCCAAACATTAGGGTGAATTTGAAATTTTGCTTAGAAATATGGATTTAGAATCTGATATATTTTTAATGATATGAAAGAACATTTTAGGATCAGAAAACATAAATCATGAAAATTTGATTGTAAAACATCAAATTATATTACATATAACATACAAAATCCTATGGCGCATTTTAAAAAAACACTCGAATATGATCACAATTTCTAAACATATAAAATATAATAGACAGAAATTGTATTTAATGAAAAATAAGACCAATTTAATGCACAATAATAGTTCTTTTATGTTAACACCATTCAATTACAACTTCAAGTTGGTTATTATCTTTTTTGGTCTCCTAGATCTTCTATGAAATCTTCGTCGATCTGTAACAAAAAGTTAATTTTAATTTATGAATTTATACTTGGCAAGACGTTATAACCTGGCAGTGACTCACTAGATTCATTGCATAGTGTGGTTTATTAACACTGAAGATCTATGACTCACTGAGTCTGTACTGATTTAGTGCATTGGTTTTGTTTAGAGCAGTGCTGTAATAAAGAACAGGCCAACCATTTTTTATTTCTTACAACTTGAAGTAAATTTTCAAAAATTGCTTTCTTCACAGGTTTTAATTGTTTATGTAAGTATTATATTCAAGTTTATTTATTTAAACAATATCTACCGATATAATATTAATTCAAGTATATGTTAACGCTAAGATAAAATCCCTATTTACCGGTAGAAATTAGACAAAATTTATGCAAACTTCATTTCGGGAATTGGTATAATATGATATACATAATACTCTCACCGACACAATTTAACCTTCTACAACTTTAAACAGTCTTTGCATTTGTTCTGGGGCAACATCACTGTCACTGAATGTCTAAATTTTTATAACATTTAGACAAAATTTGAACAATAAAACGCTTTTAAAGCCAATACCTCAATTAAATTTACCTTATTAAACCATTTAAACATAAAGTTTATTTAATGTGTTTAACATTTAAAAAAATGTCACGTAGCTCTTGTGGCGTAATATAAACGATAGCTTTATTTGAATTTGAACTTCTTTATATAATGCTCATAGATTGCGCAAGCGCAAAAGAACTGTTTGAGAAGTCACCAATCGTTTCCGAAAAATCTGCTTTCTACATTATACGTCTAAAAGAATCGTTTATAGTGAATGGCATCCATAGAGATCACGTTTTTACAGCTGTGCGTAACGTCTTAATTGATACAAAAATATGGTTGTAGGACAATGAACAATCATAAGAAAGATAAACGAAAAGAATCTTCAAGCACGCAGAGATTTTGCGCAATGCTGTAATTAGATTATGGGCCAATCAAATACCATTTTATTATCAGATAATGCAAAGTTCAGAAGTTTCAGGTGAGCGTCATTACATATGCAAACGTCTAAATGAGAAGTTTGCTGAATGCACAATAACAAACACTGCAGCATATCAATGTTGAATCGTGTATTAATGTTAACTTTTTGCTAATGCAGAACATTGCAAGAACATACGATGCTAACTGCGTGACTCTCTACTTTTATGAAAGCGGTATTAGTCCACTACAATGGCCTACAAGCAACCTTGACCTTAATCCAATAAAACACAAACGATTCAACCTTAAACGGCTCGAAATTTCGAGCTCGAAAATAAGGTCAAGGACCTATAACAATCTCTCAGCTTAAAACAGCTCTGGTTGAGGAAGATATTCTTCAACCAGTCCTATAGGATATAATAAATGGCTATAATAACTTTTACGTCTTAATATAGCAAGGGGACAGTATTAAATTTGAGTTCAAATTGCTTAAAACAATGATTTCCTTTATTGTTACAATTGAAAACTTTAAATTTTTACGTTAATTTTAAATTTTTTACGTTTGATTTAATAAAATAAAAATTAATTTAATATTTATTTAACAATTAATCAATCGGCTCAGTGGTCAAGCGAGTAACTGCGTTATAATCTTTAAAAGTTTGCCTACTTGGAATGTGACGATACAGATTCTAATCCCGACAGCGACTGTTGGTTAATTACAATTAACGAAACAAATAATTAAGTAGGCAGTCGTTGATGGATAAGAACAAAATAGCCAGATCCGCCTCAGCAATGAATTGAATGTAATATCGGATTCAGTTAAAAATAAATTAAGATTAATTTAACAATTATATGCCAAAATAAAGGATATTTAAATATTTTGCATTTGATCGACTTTTGAATAAGTTAAGATTAACACCGTTCAAGAAAATAAATCAAATTTAAGTGAACTTGCACTTACTACAGTCATACATCTTAAAAATATATAAATATTCACTTTACATTTGAAATGTCTAAAATACATTATTCATTTTTGCATTTATGACAGCAATTTTATTATACTTAAGTTTATAATTCATACTACAATAATTCCATGTGTGTATGAATCAATCTCTTATTCTACTCTGTTACGCTAAAATCTCGAAAACTAAAAGATTTAAAAATAATGTACCCTTACTTATATTAATATTCCATTAAACAATATGTGATGAAATACGAATCATAAATTCTCATATTTTAAAATTAATACGCAAATTTTGGGAATTGAATAAAAGTATAAAAATATATACATACCTCAGGCCATTTTTCTGGAATAATATCAAATAGATCATCCTTTACATCTCCTTGAATCACAATTTCATCATCCCCCGTTACAGAAGATCCACAAGCAAATTTCGTACCAAAAAATTTAGCTGCAACTTTCAAATCGATGTCTGAAAAAAAAAGAAGTTATTCAAAATGAAAATGTCACGCACTATACAAATTTTTAGAATGTATTTTAATAAAATACATCATATTTTTGTAAAATTTTAAAGTTTGTTAATTTAAAAGTTAAGGATATCAAGGTTTAAGCAGCATTCGTTTTGTATCGATGGATGAAAACTTTTATACTTAATTCTGTAAGCTCAGAAAAGTAATGTTAGATATCATGAATATAAAAATTTGGGTATAGATTTTGATCTTCTCAGTGATTTTACATTATCACTTGAACCGTCACTACTAATAAAATGTTATGATCCGGAAATAACGACGCTGATTAAACGTAACCATTAGCAACAATTCACACTTATTCTATCCAGCCTAAGAATTAAAACATTGGACTGAAATTGAGCAATCCTTTTGAAGACCAGGATACTACAGGAAAATAATCACTTCAAACTTATAACTTTTTGGTGGAAGTTAAAGAATTTTTTGTTATACTTACCAAACGAACTTAATCCAGTGACAACAGTCACAGACTTCTTTTTACCACGCGGAGCACGAGAAACACACACTTGTTTTGGCCCCTCTTCTTTCTTCTTAGTTTTCAAAATGCCTTTTCCACCACGTTTTTGACGTTTCTTTTCTTCCTCACCAGTATCACCTGCTTCTTCATCAACTCGCACTTTTTCAAATTCAGATGGCAAGTTTCTTTCTAGCCATTGTTTACATTTTTCGTATTCGGGATAATATTCGCAATACTAAAATCAATTATTTTTTAAATTAGCAATTTGGTCATGTAACCGGCATGCCTAAGTCATTCATACTAACTTCTATAGGTAATGTACAGTTTCCACAGTATAAAACTTTAATCGGATACGATACTCCTTCTTGAGGTCCTTGTGACCATTCCACAGAAGTCATTCTATTATCTTAATTCAAACTTTTTCTACAAAATACAAAAAAATTTTTTAGGTTATATTGAGCCATGTTAACAATACGCATATTGACTTAAATAATATTTACAAGGGTGATATTTAATAAAAATTGGCTATTTGTCAGGTTCAATCTTATTCAACTATTAAAATATTACATAAATTTTTTCTGTATAATAAATAATCGAGAAAATATAACAGAGTACAACTTACTAATAAACCGTAAACTGTCAAAGTTGACCATAGAGTTACAAATAAATACACAAGATTTGGTAAATATTTTTTAGAGGCTGGGGATCCATTTTTGTCAAGCTCGAGGTAAGTCGCAGCATCATAGATGGGCTCCCTGCCACGCAATTATTAAAAAATCTAAATATCAGGCGTATTTATAATACAATATTAATTAAATAAATAAGTACTTATCGTATTTGTCGTTAATAGTTAACAACAACAAAATTCAACATGCATGTAATAACGTTTTTATTTTAATAATTTAATTTAATAATTAACTTGTTTTCAAAATGGTTTAACATAAACTCTATGGCCGGCCGCACACCAAAAGAGCAAAACTGCGTTAGGCAGTGTTAGTCAGTCTAACACAGTTTTGTTAAAAATAGAATATAGGAAATTACATTGCATACGCACACTGATTAGGCATAGTCAAAACGTTTTTGCTTTAAAACACAATTAGTCATGACTGATACTGTCTGAGTGTCCACATTTTTCGTTAGTCACAAGTAATAATTATTCGTGTGTATTTTTTTTTTCGTATTTCGTATATATTTTTAATAATATTTTTTATATCACAAAATGGCTTGTGATGGGGAAATACTAGTAAGTTTAGTGGAAAAAAGAACATCCATTTATGATTTTGGAGACAAGGACCATAGCAACAGAATTGTGCAAGGCAAGTTATGGGAAGAAATAAGCAAAGAAATGCATGTTGATGGTAATTTGAATATATATAAGTTATTGAATAATTATATTTTAGTTAAAACAATATATTATTTAAATTATAAATTATTGTAAATAATAATTAATACTAACATACAAATATTAATATAATATTCATTTTATACCTCCTGTCGATTAATACTTGGTATTATTATTATTATTTATTATTACATATGAAATTCCAAATAGGTTAATAAGTAGTTATTAACTAATACTAGTAAAAGTAAAATAATAATACAACTAAAATTGAATTTCATGAATACTATAAAACTATATATTATTTATTAATAAATGTGTACAACTCTTTACCACACAACAGTATTTTTTTTATTAAATAAATATTTAAAAAATAAATTTTAATACATTTTTTAATTGCTTTGCAAAACATTTTTTTTACCAAATCGTTTTCAGAGAATAAATAAATACCTAAATAAATAATAAATCTGAAACATCTTAGATTATTTTATATGGCTAAATTAATAATTTATGAAATATAAATAAATGACAGTGGTTTTTGTATTCGTTTTTATAGTGTCGGTATGCAAAAGTAAGTGGACTAGTCTACGCAATTCGTTTGCAAGGGAACTTCGTGAACTTAAAAATAAAAAATCTGGGTCAGCTGGGTCTAAAAAAAGAAAATGGTACCTTTTTGACAGTATGAGTTTTTTAACTAGTTTTATGATGCAGCATAAAAAAATGGGTAGCAACATAGTAGACAATACAGGAGATAATATAGTAGATAATACAGTTATAGAAAGCGAACGAGACATTATTGTACCAATATTTAAAAAACCAAAACTAACTTTACACAAAAAAACAACAGCAAGCGATAAGGTAGCAGAACCGATGATAGAATTTTTGAAATCAAGAACTAGAAAGCCGGCACCAGTTGAAGAACCTCCAGAATTGTTATTCTTTAAAAGCCTTATTCCAGACTATAAAAAACTTAATGATAAAAATCAAAGGAAATTCAAACACTTAGTTATGTCGTCTTTAAATAGTTTTCTTGATGAACAAGAAGACAATAATCAAACAGCTTCATTTCAAAACAATATAAATAATATTTATCATATACCAGTTGAAGAGCAGAGTAATCGTTTATATCAAGCCAGACCAATCATGGAACAAAATATGAATTATCTAGCTGGACAAAACACAGATCAACAAATTAGCTTTGATGTTACACATTCAATCTATCTAAAACATGAAACAACACTATAACTATACGTATAGTCATTTATGATCCTCTAATTTTTTACATAAATAATTTAAGAAAGAATTTTGATTAATGTTTTATTAATATTTTCAATTCGAAAATTAGCGCAAAAAAGTACCAGTTATTCTGTTGCTCCAAGTGTCTTAAGTTTCACAAAACAGAACCCCAATCATAGACCTAAAACCATATTCTATGCCTGTGATACTATAATTAGCAATTATTTATTCAATATATTTGAAGTTCAAAGCAAAGGATTCATATTAAAACCAAATTTTTATATTAAAAACATCTTTACAGTTCTTCAGGGGAGATTACGATATCCGTGGCGCCTCAATTTGACGATGAATTATGATAAAACAAGCTAAATTAAGACGAAAATGAAGAATACCAATTTTCGAGTTTTCGCCTATTTTTAGAGTTATCGACACTGTTTTTTTTAGAAATTATCGTGCTTTTGTCACATAAATATCACAATTTAAAACATTTTACAAGATTTAATTATTATTTTTTGTTAAATGACTATAATTTAAACACAATTCGAGCACAAATAACCGAAATTTAATTCGTTTAAAAAAAAATCAACATTTGTATATTTAATACAACTTTTAAAAATACAGGTACGCCATTTTCGACTGTTATCAATCCATGGATTTGTTGGGTGTAGTTTGCACGGGTCGGGTTGGATTTTGGCCACTACGTTCAGCCTGTGATTAAACTACCCATGGATAACTCGAAAAATAGACGAAAACTCGAAAATTAGTACTATTCATTTTCGTCTTATTTTGGCTACAGTATTAAAGATATGCCACAGTATTAAACTCAATATTAATTTTTAATAAATAATTGCTGATTATACTGCTAGATGGCATTATAAAAAATTTATTTTTTTAATTTTATTGAAAACTACGTTGCCAAAAACGATTGTGTGATTATATTTGGAAGTCACAAACGATTTCCGATCAATTGAGTACGCAGAACTTTATGTCACAGTAAATTTTGGCTGTTTAGGATGCCTAAATAATCGTCTACTTTCTTCTAAACTAATTAGTCACAAAGGAAATTAAAGTTGTTAAAAACGTTCTCAAACGAATCACAAACTATTGGCATAGGCGTGATGTGAAAATTTCAATAGTTTGGATTTTGTGTTGGCTAATTGGGATAGGGTGCTATTATACAATAATGAGATCATACCTGACTGTCAAGTAACACTATCATAATTCGAAACATAAATTGTGATATAGAGAAGAGCGCTGGGAGATATTTGTTTTAAAAAAAATAGAATCGTACTACAAAATTTTATACTTAAATTTTGTTTTCGGGTACGTTCAGTTACTAAATTAAGAACAAAACTTTACCCGTACTTTCAGAAATTTCCTTGAAATGTTGAATAAACCATAAGTAAAACGAATAATTGTTGTATTTGTTTTTATTTAATTTGATAATATATTACAAATTTTAAAATAAATATAGCAATATTTTTGATATAATATTATTTCGTTGGTATACAAACTCTTCTAAAAAACGTTTACAGTACTTTTCTAGGAAATGAGTAAATATATATAGATAAATAACAGTAAGGATTAATAACAATGCCTAACATATATAATAAAATTTCGCCACTTAGGTAAATTATTGTGTTTTTATGCGTTTTAGATATATTTTATTTATATAATGGATGAATACTTCTTTTTTATTTATTTTATTTTTAATCTAATTTAGCTTAAATACATTACATATCACAATTATATTGAATTATTAAAAATCATAGGCATATGATGCGAGTCATTTTAATATAAATATTAGCGATTATCTGTAAATTTAAATTCGAACGTTTATAAAAACGTACAAGATTTGTACTAGTAATTCTCTAACTAATAACATTTTAGTACATATATATCGAGACATTTCATTTGATATTTCTTTATTAATTTTAGTAATCCTTTGAGTGTGTATTTAAGGTAAATTAAAACCATAAATAGACATCCATAATAAAGACAATCTATAACACAGTATACATTTCTTTCTATTTCTGTGAACAAATAAAAAATTATACTTTATATGGTTTGATGATTTACTTCGTGAAACATTATTTATAAAAAATAACTTTGCGTTTTTTTTTTCAACAAATTTTTTATTTTTTTATTTTACTAATTAATGTTGACATATTTTTTGGTCTATATGACCATTATCAAAACAGTGATTTAAAAAAATTATATATTTCATAACATTTGAATAATTAATTTTTGACTTATTTGTGTGTCAAAATAGAAAGGTACTGCATTAGGACTTTATTATAGATGTATCTTTTGGTTCTAATTCCACTAAAGGGTCGTTCCATTCCAAATCGACAGTTTAGAAAGAAATTCTATCTCACCATTTCAGATTTTCTTAAAAGATAAACTTATACTAGGTACTAAGGCTAAAAAATATCTCGGAAACGGTGTGAGATAAAAATTTATTATTGGAAATTTTCTTAGCCTTAATACCTAGTATAAGTATACCAAATTATAAAAAAATCTGAAATGGTGAGGTAGAATTTCTTTCTAACTGTGTTGATTTGGCATGGAATGACTTGTATTTTGACCACAGGTTAGAGAAGAACCGATTGGCGTCTATTAGTGAATATTTTTATTGCGATACACTACCATTGATGCAATCGGTAAACGCGTTTCAATATGTAAACAGAAAGGAAATACATGGAAAAACTATTTTTGATATAGGAACGACTATTCATACAATACGTAAATAGTTGTTGTAATTAATCTGATTCTATCTCTTCTGGTATGATTACAAGATTGCTGAAAATCTTATAAAATCTAAATGCTTATAAATTTGGGAACGAGACGTTCAAAAATAATGAAATATTTTTATTTTGAATCCTAATTAAAATTTAAATAATTAACGAATGTTCTCTATAAGGAATTTATAGTGATTTATTAAATCTTTCTAGAGTAAATTAAAACCTAAAAAACACAAAATAACACTCAATTTTTACATATCGCCGATTATATGATTTCCGGTGATATTTCAAAAATTTCATGTTCAACTGCCAACAAATAGACCCGATTTATGTAATTTTTGAGTCATAGCGCCGATATGAATAAACATATAATACAATTTACAAATACATCTCTAAAAATATGTATGTAGCTTAAAATAAATCGTGTGAAAATTTTTTAACCTACAAAAATATTCATTAGTGGGTCGTTTTCTTTTTCCAAGCCCATAACATTTTCGATTGAGTCTACAATTTTCAAATTAACGCATTGAATTCCGTTATTTTTTAGTTAAAAAACGATCCGTTATTTTTAAGATTGAGGACTACATCCATCGAAAATATTACGAGCAACGGAAAAGAGAGCGCCTCATTTATCAAAATTTTCTTAAAGTAAAAAGTTTTCACTAACAGCAATTAAGTCTCATACAAATTTTTAGTGGTGTATTCATAAAAGACATGATATGCTTAAGGGCGTGCGCAATCGATAAGATTTATCTGATCAGAAAATCTAATGGTCAACGCACACATTCAGATAGTTCTAAAAGAAATTCGTATAACATAATCTGCATACTTCAGACAAAAATTTTAAGCAAGCGCCTATCATCGGATATGTACAACGAACCAATTAACTTTCAAAAATTTCAAATTTATTAATTACTTTTTTTACTAACAGGTGGCCTACATCAGATAATATTGTAAGAAATCCTGATGCTATTTCAGACATCATCGTCTATATGCGCATACGATAAGATTTTCTGATCAGAAAATCTGATCATGTGTTTTTACCCTTAAGGCACATGTGCTATCCAAATGGAAGAAAAAAATATCTTTTCGATTTTTTTAATTTTAAACACAGAAATTTATAAAATTTAGTTTGTAATATAATATTAAGCTATTAAAAGCGATATATTAGAAAGTCGTTATCCATTCGTAATATGAGTGTTGTTGTATTTTTTATGTTTTGTCTATAAATACACTTGGAAACCCAAAAACTCTTTTTGATGATTATTAAAAAATTAAAAAAATTATTTAAAAAATTTTAAGATACGAAAATAAACCATTTCCACCCTTACCAAAACATTTATTTAGATCAATTTCTTCGAAACTACTATACAATTTGTAATTTTAAAAAAATCTATTATTTGTTGACCAATATATTTTTTTTTAACTATACTAACAGAAATTGTAATGAAAATGTTGCTAAAAAATTTAAATTTCCAAAACAATATAAACTGACTGAAACTGAAAATTCAGCGGAAATATATATATTGTATGATTCAGTGAAATAGCAAGCGTGTATAAATGAAAGCTTAATGCTCATATTCCATATTTAACCGCATACCATACCTGATTATGTCAAGACCCGGTCTTGCCAAATTTGATCTATACGTTATCGATGGCAAGTAATGACTTTGATAATAGCACTATTTTTTCAAATTCTTCAAAAACCAGAACATATTGAAGTAATTTTTTTTATCCAAATTTTTAACCAATTTATGTTGAACCACTTTTTTTCTTCTATAATATTCCAAATTCAGTAATAATAATTTTTTTGAAACAAAAAACATTTTAAAACAAAAATTATCGTTTAATTCACAAAGTCATCACTTGCGATCTGTAATTTCGTGTAAACTAAGGACATGTCTACCGTATCAGGATGCCATTATGCAGTTCTCTCTTGCCTTTCTTTAAAATTGAAATATATTTCTTATAAAAAAGAATAAAATTATAGAATACTTTTAATTTCAATTCCAGTAAGATAATTATTTTTTTTAGTTATAATTTATTATTGCTAATTAATTAAAGCTTTGGCTAAATATTACAATCTTTTTTTTTTTTTTTAAATTTAGTAGTGTCAATTACTGAAATGTTAATCTAACAGAGATTGGGAAATTTTAGTACTATGATATGCGTATTTTATACAATGAAGAGAAGTTTAGTTGGTAGTTTAAATTAATACTTTTATATAAAACCTCTAGCATAATTAAAGCATAAAAGGTTAGAAATATTGATATTACAAATGTAATTGTAGTTGTATTAACAGAACACACAAATTATTTAACATAAGTATACGACTTTTTATCTTTTATTAAAATTAAATTTTCTTTCTTAACCAACAACTAGCTTTAATTTGAAAATTTTTTTCGTAATGAATAAATCTGTTTACAATAAGAGCATTTAAAAAATTAACTGCGTTGGTTCTTATATTTTTTGAAGTACAATTTTAGTATTAGCATTTGGTTTCAGTGGTGTAAATTTTTTTTATTGCAATATATTTTGTTTTTATTCCAACGGAGTTTTGTTTTTTCCCGTAATAAATTTAGGTAGAATATTATCAGGATAAATTAGTTCAAATAATTGACACCTTTTCAAGATAATCGCTTAGATCATATTAAATTACACATCCAATAAATAAAATGTGTATAAAAAACAACTATTATAAATGTTTGATTCATCATCAAACTTATTATTAGCGCAATTAAAAAAAAGTCTCAAATCAACGGATGCATAAAAAGTTGTGTATAATTTTCAGTCCCGATTAAAAATTTTCCATTTGTTCAAATATGTTTATTTTGCAAATGTAGTTTCATGTTGAGACAACTTACAAAAAAAACCCGTTTTAATAGCTGCCTTGACACTTTACCCTTTGTAAAAGATATTTATAAAAGCCAAATGAAACAATTTTGATAAAAAAATAAAATTAACCACAACTATTAATGCGCCTGACTTTAATTAAAAGCCGCTCTAAATAGTCGGATAATCGTTTTTCGGCTAGTCGCAAACAAACAGATTTTAATAAATGTTGACCTACCTATACGGGCAAAAATGTCAAAAATAGCTTGCGATGCGTTTGTGTACGACTGCTTAGCCAACAAACCATTACCGACTACAAAGAACGGCCTTAACCGATGCATATATTGAGTATTATAATTATAAATAATTTTTTATTATTGTTTATGTAAATTAATATATAAACGTCAAATTTATATCTCATCAATTCATAAAGATTATATTATTAAACGTCTGATAATTTGAATTTATATTATGTATTTTTAATTACCAGATGATATTTATTTCATTCACGTCATATCGTTAGATGGTATTGATGACCATGGCACCGATCCAACTAAAGCTGCACTAAAATGTTTGACATGTGTTTGCCAAGTCGAACTTATTTGAAAGAATTTAACTCCCGTCCATTCGGATCCATCAATAAATACTAAAAATCATAATTAACAGATAAAAATAATGATTAAAAAAATTATGTAAGTTCCGAAGGTAAACAAATATAGAACACCGCAGATACACATACCTTTCAATGGAGCATTATGAGATGGTTTTGCTGAACAAATCAAACGCGATATTCCTTCGATTGTTTGATTTTTTGCCTCATTTTCTTTATCCTTTTCTTTTTTCTTTCCTAAACGCATAATCTTTTGCTTCTTCTCTTTGGATGCAAAATTTACAGTTAAACTTAAATTCGTTGACCCAGGCGTTCTGCATACATAAATACTACGAAATGAACCTTTCAATGAATTTTTACCATCAGGTCTGTTTTTATTCGAGTCTGTATTTTTTAGAACCTGCCAATAGTCTAACTGTAATTCTAATGGTTCCCAAACTAAATCACGAACTTGTACATTTGGACTAGAAGGTGGAGTTAATGGTGGTCCTGGTGGACTTGAGGATAACAGACCTGATGTTCCTCCTCCTTGATTTGAACCAGTAACAGTAGTTCCAAAATTATCATCCATTTCTACAGACATTGATTGCGAATTATCTGTTAAGCCTATACGAACTTCCTACAAAATAATAGTAAAATGTTAATAAAATGTGCATAGTAACATATGGCAGACTTATATTAAAGACATTGGCGGAAAATAGTCAATGACTCTTAAATTTTTAAAAGCAGATTGTTAGTCACAAAACGACGTCAAATTTTAATGTCTTTTTATTTTATTCAGAACTTTCGAAGTAATATATGCTATTATAAACACAGGTAATTAAGTAAAAAAAAACTTTGTGTTTATATGTATGTATGGCCTTAAGTATGTTTTAATATCGTTCAGTCTAGTATAAACTTTTTTTTTAATCTTTTAAAAGTGCTAATTTTTTACAAATCTAATATTTCCGGCGTTATACTAAAAAAAAAAAAAATATAGTATTTTATACATATCTTTTTAATAAATAATTTTTCTGTGACTATGTGGTAAAATATTACGATTTTTCTTTTGTAAAATTAAAAAAAATGGCGGTAAAATGATAAGTACATTGGTTATCGAAATATCTTAAAACAAATACCATTATGTAGGATGATATCAGATATGAATCAACATTTCGACAAAAAAAGGTACAAGTTATTGATAACGAAAATAAAAAATATTCTGTTATTTGGGTTCAAAACCATTGATTCTTTTTGTCTGCATATTTATATAACAGTAATAATAACTTCAATAAACGGCTCATTTCACATTTTTTGCCAAACAAAGGGAACTTTAATGATTCTAAATCAAAGTTCAATTATAACAACTAATTGCTAATTTCTCGATAAAGAAAGAATTTCTTATAGCAACGCTGACACCCTGTATTTAATATAAGTATGCAATACACAAATATAATTCTTACAGCCGCGAATGGTATAAATATTTGGCTACTCTCATCATGGCAGGTAAGCATTGCTTCAGCTAAAGGTAAACATGTTAATGGTGGCGATGAGCTAACAATATATCGTTGTATTCGAGTTAATAAATCTTCTGAATTACGTTCTCCAGATCCACCACCTTCAATAGGAAATAAAGCAGCATATCCTTGATCTAACATGGATAATTGTCTTGAAATACTGTTATTGCCTGAAACCAGTTTTTTAAATTTGATATTTGATTAGATATAAAAACTAAAAGATAAAATGTAAAATATAAAACTTACCAATTGGCACTATATAGAAGCGTAAATAATTCTGCCATTCGGGAGATCTACTGGATAAAAGTTCCACATAATTTCGTAAACATGCAGATGTGATTATATCACTTCCAATAATAATAACTCGAATGACTGAGGGAGTTTTTGCAGAGCTATTACAACTTAAATTTAAAAAAATAATTTATAATTGAAAATAAATGTATGGTACATAAATATTAAAGATTGGAAGTCCGTGACATCAATGATTAACAGCTATTAAGAGTACAAATTAGGAAGTTTCCAATATTTGTTATCGTAGTCCTTAATTGTAGCACTAAAAATTTTGAAATGAACAAGAGTTTTATCAATTGCCATAGAAAATAAATGCCAACAAATATTAATGTCAATACTTTTTTCTTATTTTTCCATTCAAATAAATTCATTAAAATCATTTTAATGTCAGTCATCATTTAATTTATAAATATTAATTCACATTTTTACACTTTTGATGAAATTTTTTTGTTTATTTAATCAAGCAATTTAATGAAAACAAATAAATGATAAACTTGTAAGTGATCTAATAAACTTGTAAAAAATCTTTTAGTCTGCATAGCAATATACTTCCGCCATTCTTTCAGTTTTCGATTCTTCTATCAAATAACGATAAATAAACCAAAACTTTCGACAATTGGAAACTTCCTAATTAAAGATAAACTAAATTTCGATCTTAGAACGCAGTTATATAGTAAATAAGCTTAAATAATTTGTTTCTTTTATGACTTTTTAAGTAAAAAATTTTAATTTAAAGTTAATTCTTTAATAACATCGAAATGTTATGAATATAAAGGACCAATTCAAAACCTAAACTTTTACAATGTTTCCAAATCTCTGTCATTTGCATGCATCATATGAAAATGACGGACTTCCTTTTAGAATAATAAATCCATTAAATACTTACAATTTATGGATTTTATTTAATAATGTTTGTATAGTTGAGCGACATTCTGAAGGAGATATGGGTTGAATTAAGCGTATATTATTAAAATATGGTGTTTGTTCAAATCTTTGAACTAAGCTTATAGGGACATTTGAATCGATTAAAGCTATATATTCAGGTAAAGATGTGTCTTCTAGTGGCAACACTCTTGACAACGATGTTAAAAACGATTTTCTTGGCTAAAAAATTAATATAATGATTTAAAATTACAAAATACGTTAAATGAATACAATTAGTAAAATTTAAGTATACCGCAGAATTATCAGGTGCATTATTAGATGTATCAGTTGACTTATCTAAGGTGTTAGTTATCGAATGTTTCTTTTTTGTAGCTGAGCTATGACCGCCTCGAAATAATCGCGACTTTCGTTCTCTTTCCATATTATCCTGATTTAATAATGACAGAGATCAAATTAAATTTTTTTACTTATTATTACAAAAAAAAGGCTACGAAACTAAAACCCATCTATTTCTAATCTTGCGCATTCTACATTATGTTTAAAAAATTAAATGAGCACAATCTATCAATTCTTATCAAAAAATCACGTCAAAGTTACCAAGAAGTTAGGAAGAGAGAGTTCTTTGTTTTCTCCCATATTCGTAAATAGTCGTTCGGAAATATATTCGTTACGAAAGAATAATTTGACCTTATTAAAGTATAGACATAGATTTTGAACAAATATACAGATAGCATAGAGACCAATTGTGACAGAATTTATGATAAAAAATATAACATCTTTTTGTTTATAAAATTATAATTGTTACCCCATGTTACCCGTAAGGAATCGATTGAAACCATAACACAAAATTCATCGAAGAATCTGAAGGCGATAACAAAATGCTTATAAAAATAAATGTAAAATGATATTTACTATAAAAATAGTATAATAAATATTAATTATGTTACGATTTTATTATTAAATGCATAAAAAAAATTATTTCTATTTTTGTCATTTCATTAGTAATTGATATTCTTAAACACGACTTGTGCAATATAGTTTAAATGCTGTCATTTCTTATTTTAATAAAAAAAAAAGTAATAACGTCTATTTCGGAGTAATGTAAAAATTTGATAAAAGGTAGATAATAATGTTTTTAAAAATTATCTTATTTCTTCGGCCGTCGAATCGACATCATGAATAAAGCATCTAGTTAAAATAAGTAATGGATAAATAAAAAAGATGATAGTAAAGCATATTTCTTTTAATTCGTGGTACGGAGCCTGTAGAAAGTTAAAATATATATAATCCATCGATTTTGCAAAACTCAATCTTTTTATCTCTTCTACAAAATTTTTCAATTTTTTAATCATCGAAGTTAGCATGGTAAATTCTTAGATATATTAACATCACTATTTCGTAATTGGTTATTGGTTTTCTTAATTTGAAATTAAGGTTACTTCAAAGTAATCATTTGCTGTTATTATATTTTTTATTGAACATGGTATTGTGATTAATATAGTGTTTAAATTTATCGCAATTATTTGCAGTCGAATTGTAAGCTACTTAAATAGTTGTTCAATAACCTTATTTCTTTTATTATTGGTAAACCCTCAATCGAATGATATTTCAGATTTATTACAGGTTTGAAGCATCAGAAATTACTTTATATTAGGTAGTTTGGTCGCGACGATTGGAACCGATGCTGCTGTTATGGTCCATCAGTTGGGCCATAAACGTTAATTCTAGTAAAATTTAGTTATGCAACTTGCATAACACATGTATCTACTTTCTGTCTACATGTAAAACAAATTCAAAATGTTATTTAACCTTATATATCTAAACAATATCTAAACATATACCATTGCCAAAGGAAGTTTTTACTTCCTTTTTTTCTTTAATAATATGAAAATTTTATGTAGATAATCTATCATTAATGTCTCTTTTTATTTTAAGTTTTTAAAAATTTAGTAAACATGCGATTTTACTTCGATTAGTTATATATCTGATTAATTACGGTTGAGATCGAATTATAGCAAACAATTACAATACTTGTTTTGTTATAACAAACCTTCTCTTTTTCTCTTGGGGGGGAGCCAGTTTGAGGATCAGATTGAGCTTCATGATCAGTCCAACATAAATCTGGATTGCCATCGCTACCAGATTGATTTTTATCATCCGCTTGTGTATTATCTTGATTAGTAACTTGAGAATCTAAAAGACTTCTACTACTGCTAAAGAATGGGCGTAAACTTGGTTTGGGTGTACTCGATATTGACATAGTATCTTCTTGTTCACCTCCTGAATCTTCATCACAACTTAAAGAATCTAATTCGTTAAATAAAGCTTGAATATCACTGGTTGCTCCAAGAGCTGCTCTACTCCCTTCAGTATCGGCAGCTCGAAATCTTCGTAAAAGCGATACAAATCGCTGTTTAAAATTATGCTGAAAATTTGATTCCATGTTATGAAGAGATTTATTGACTATGGAATTGAAACTTACGCGAGTATGAGGTAATTTATTTCTAATAGGCTCACTGTCAGACATATCTTGACCTTCATCTTCCCCGCTGGTAAATTCTCCTTCTTCTTCTTCATCACTGAAACCTCGATCTAATAACATGTATTTTCGATTAACAAATAGTGAATTTAATAAAAGATTACATGTAAATTTCCTATAT
Organism: Chrysopa pallens; assembly: GCA_020423425.1. NCBI lineage: Eukaryota > Metazoa > Arthropoda > Insecta > Neuroptera > Chrysopidae > Chrysopa > Chrysopa pallens. The sequence continues at coordinate 92,937,991 of CM035592.1, forward strand.
TTTACATCAAAATATGGAACTGGAGTCAATACCATAACAAAACTTAAGAATTAAATTAAAATTGAGTCAAAAACAATGAATTTATAAGCTATCAAGGATTATTTCTTTTCTATCTGTTTCTTGAAAACGATGTTTAACTGGTATTTTACATGGAGATATTAACAGTTGACGTCATACGAAGGTATTTCTCACTTTGTTTAATTAGGAATTTTGAATGTCCATATTAAACCTATTTTTAAAGATATTCCAAAAATAACTTCGGATCCAAGTCCGTGAAGTAAAGACGATTCAATTGTGGTAATAAAAAATTTTGTCCTATCTTTTATTTGGTTTTAGTGAATATAGACTTTAATGAATGTGATAGATTAGAAAGGTAGATATTTATAACATGATATAATAATAACAATTATCAATAGTTAAACTATTCGTGGAATATGTTATAAATGTTGGAAACATAGCTTAAAAAATCCTTCATTTTCTTAATGATCATTGTTTAAACTGATTATAATTTTGTTAAATAATAAAAATACGTCCATACGTGGCCTGTACGTTCATGGTTGCCTAATTAAAATCACCGCAAATAAGGGTTGCTGGCTGTTAAAAATAATAAATATTTAAGATAGAGTGAAAGAGATTTAGCGCGTTACATCATTTGTCAGACGAGGCTAGCGATTTCCAGCTGTGCGACGCTATTAGACCATTGCGCGTGAACCGAATGTTAGTGTTCTCAACCACCGGGGCGTAATAGAGACGACTTATAATAAATACTCCAAAAAATAACCGACAATCGCTATCCTCGTCTGACAAATGATGTAACGCGTTAACTCTCTTTCACTCTATCTTAAATATTTATTATTTTTAACACCCAGCAACGCTTATTTGCGTGATAATTTAATTACGCAACGATATATGATAATAATAAAAAAAAAATAGATTTAATTTGATATATGATTAATAAATGAACGTTATGAACGCATAAATGTAAATAAACCCGTGCAAAAATTTAGAGAATACTTTGTTTTATTCTTAATTTGCTTTAAAATCTTGTTTAAAATAAATATTAATATTAATTGAAATTCTTAAATAAGTAAAACTCGAATTCCCAAAAAAATTTACCTGTCAAAATAGAAGTAGTGGATTTTTGATCCTGATCAACTGGTGTAGATGATAACTGAATTACCGAAATTTTAGCAACTGTCTGCAAACCTGCACTCTTTTCTTTGCTTCCAGTATCAGCCACCAACTCTAATTCAAGGTCCATTTGCTTTTGCAGAACCTATGAACGATAGATGAAATAATAATTCATATGTTATGGTTTATAGTTCCTTAAGAAAATCGCAAAAGTAAAAGATAATAAAAATATATATTTTTAAAACGAATAAAATACTACGACACTTTAAATTAGCCATTAAAAAAAAATATTTATCGAATATGAGCTAACGATACAAAATTAGAGGATAAAATATGTATTTTTTAATTACCTGATCCATACGAATAAATCCTTCAGCAAGCGTTTTAAAACCAAGCATTGTTCGGTTTTTATATCGTTTCCGTCTTTGTAGAAGAACCTGCAAACGATTTCCATCTCGTTTTAAAAAATGTGGATACTGTAAGCTAAACGTTAATTCTAAACCAGTATCTAATAGACCATTAGCCGGTAACATGATTTCATTGGATCGTAATGTTCGTTTACTAGACTGCATTTTCACAGCAATGGAGATCGATGCTAAATCTGTGCCCAACGGTTTTAGAATAATGATCCTGGTTAGTGTTAATGAGCATAATCTAAAATGGAAAAACATAACGGTTTGTACAAATATTGTACATTTACTATTATTTACTGCTATTTACTACCAGACATACAAATTTAGGAAGTTAAACAAATTCTAATTATATTACGTCACAAAATTTTCCGAGATAAAACGAAAAAATGTATTAATTTTTTTACTTTCTAATAACATTCCTGAGAAATTTTTCAAATTTTTAGAGAATACTGTCGAATTTTTAAGATTAATAAATCAATGATTAAGATGACTAACACTTAAAAAGTAAAATTGATAAATAACGTTAAGCCTTTAAAGATAGAGGAGATTAACTGAATACGTATTATAAATTCTTATTATGGGTAGGGGAGAGAATTAATAATCCGAGATTAACTAACCAAAGCAAAATTCAATATTAGCACGCAACTAATGTCATGTACTGACCTTTCAAGCTCAGTAATTATCTGTAAAATTAATTAATATCTTAAGAGTAATAGAAGCAAAAAAGAGTAATCTATACGAAAGCATGTCGAAGAGTTATTTGTGAAAAAACATTTCTAAATATAATATAAAATTATTATTTTTACCTTAGAAAATTGTTTTCTGGAGAAACACTTCGGAACGCCTTCCGTTTTCTTGTTAAGATTTTACATACAAAATTTCATAATATTTGGATAATAATTTTTTTTTTTTTTTTTTAAATTTCTGGCTTTAGCTATTTTCAGCTATATAGCCATTAACCAAAGTGGATTATTATTATTATTATACAACAACAGTACACAATAATGCTAGGTGGTCACCCATCCAAATACGTGCGAGAAAATTTAAAGAAATATATATATTGAAAATTTTGGAGAAAACATTAATTGATATAGTTTTACATTTCGGCCTTGGGAAATCTAATAAAGTTCGTACAAAATGTTATATATATATTTGTTGTTGTAAGTAGGAAATTTAATCAGGTTTTTAACGATTTTATTAAATTTTTTCTATCGCTAATCAAACAGAACTAGCAGGGTCCTTTTATATAAAAATCGTTCTAGACCAAAAAAACTCTGAAATTTGCATAATATTTACTTGTTGTATTTAAAGTGTAATAATTAACTCAATTAACTGCTGCAACAGTAGTTGCGTTCTTTGTCTAGTAGGTACATAAACTGACCTGGTGTATCAATGTTTTAGCTTAAAGCTAAAATCACTCATAAATGAGGTTTTCCTGTAGTTTTATTTAAATAATTATGATACTAATAAGTACTACTCAGAATATAATTGGGTCGTGACTACTTAACCGTAATACACCATAGCATACTATATGTCATCACTCATTAGATATATTGTAGTATTATGCATTTGTTTGGAATGTCATAGCCACTCACACATTATAAATAAGTACATACAAATAAGATTTGTAATTGATTTAATATTTAAAACTACAAATGGAAACCTATTATCATTACTTTGTTATTTAAAAAAATATGTAAATTATAAATTAAGAAATAATATAAACAAAGAAAATGACGTACAACAAAAATTTTAGATTAATCTGAATTGTTCATTCTGCTTACGTTCTCATAGTTATTTTTCACAACGGATGTCAAATGCCACTCGTATTTAGCATTCAATTTTATATTGAATTTCAAAGTTACTTTATACTTTTTAGTCCTCCCCATACTTAGGATATATAAGTATAAACTGGAGTTCCTAAAAATGAATTGATAATACGTACTCTCTATTAACGTTAAATGAAGATATCCGAAAGGATTTTTCATCAGTTTTTGCAAATTAGGACAAATCAAAAAGGACGGAAGGGCAGGTGGTTCATTTTGAAAATTTTATCTTTTTTGACATTTGAATTTAGCATTCGTTACTGAGTTACCTTCTTATTACAGAAAAATAAAATATCCGACACCTGCCCCGTAAATTTTAAACTTCTGCGAACAGTCAGAAATTTGTGTTTTCCCTCAATTATAAATAATTTTATCCCTATTTATAAATAATTTTATATTCTTACGAGAACTTATACTAGTACGAGAAGTCTAAGGAGAGCCAAGGAAATGTAACCCTGGTGGAAAAAATTTCAAAATTTTTATTAGAAATTAGTAAGTCAAAATAAGTTTAGACAAGTGAGAATAACTTTTCAAAATTCTTAATAAGTCTTATATTCTCAGAAAATTGGGACTTTTCTCAAAGAGTTGTTTAGAGTTAATAAGACTTCATCAGAATTTCATAAGAGTTTTTTAGACTTTTTAAGAGTTATTTTCAAGATATTTCCACCAGGGAAGTTATTAATATTTTCTTCCAAAACAATCTTAAATCAACAATATGAAATGTGCTACTTTGGAAAACACCAACCTAAACATTTATGGAGATTATAATGTCCTGAAACTATCTTAAAATTTCTACTAATGTTTCACGAAAGATTATTATTTTATTTTTTAGTGGGTGGAAGGATTAATTTAAATTTAAATTTTTGTTTTTAATATTTTGAAAGATTATTAATTCTACAAATTAGTCATAAGATAAATTGCTTAGCTTAAAATGTAGTTAGGCTTTACGTTAAAGATAAAGTTGCATAAAATTTTTATTCAGTAAAAAAATTTATTACATTTTGTTTATAAAAAATGCAGATATAAAAGTTCTTGTGTAGATACTGCCAAAAAAATTTTGTAACAGTTAAATATGACTGGTTTAATTTCTTTACATTTAAAAACCACGTATATTATATTACCAATATTATTATAATCAAATGATTTAAACAAACCCTGGAATTTTTAGTACAAGCTGCGATTAATTATATGCCTATTTTCTTCAAAAAAATAGTAGAATGTAATATATTTACAAAAAAATTATTCGACCACTTTTCTTAATAATCAATGAAAATTATTATAAGATTCTGAAAGATCTCATCTTGTTTAAGACACAGTTCTTTTTAGACACTGTCAATTTGTTTACTGGTAATTTATAAAAAAAACCATTTTTACATGAAGATTAGGGATCATTTTGTTCACTTTTCGAAAATTTCTCACAAGTGAAATATTTCTGTTTTTATTGTCAACAAGATTAAAGTAAAAAAACAACTTTTGGGGAGATTACGATATCCGTGGCGTCTCGATTTTTTTATGAATTTTGATAAAATAAGACGAAAATGAATAATTTTCGAGTTTTCGCCTATTTTTCGAGTTATGGACACTTTTTTTTAGAAATTATCGTGTTTATGTCAAGTTAATACCACAAGATTTAATTATTATTTTTTGTTAAATTAATTAAACACAATATAATTTAAACACAATTCAAGCACAAATAACCGAAAATTAATTCATTTAAAAAAAATCAACACTTGTATATTTAATACAAATATTAAAAATACATGTACTCCATTTTCGACTGTTATTAACCCATGAATTTCTGGGGTCTAGTTTGCACCCTTGGGTAACTCGAAAATTGGTATTCTTCATTTTTGTCTTATTTTACCAAAATCAATCAAAAAATCAAGGTGCCATGGATATCGTGGTTCCCCGATATCGTAATCGATATATTCTTAATATAGAACCAAATGTTTAAAATAGGAATTTTAACTTAAATTTTTAATAATAACTAAAAAGGATATAGAAATCAAAATGTGGTGGGAGCATTTTGCAAATTCATTTTTACAATGCTACCATAATATTTGCATTTTTATCTTAATATTGTATTTTCATCCAAGTTAGACACGTGTCCGAAATTTTAACTCAATCGAACACCTGGAAATAGGTCAAATTAAGTATGTAAAATTTGATTAGATACCGGATCAGGTGAAAATAAAAAAAAGCTTGTAAACGTGGAAAAAGAATATGTATGGAACAGAGCTTTTTATTTCTCGTATTAGTAAACAACCTTTTTTTGTTGATTTGTTGCAATCAATGATGTTTTCATTTCACATAAAAAGACAAGCTTATATGTGATTGTCTCAGTTTTTTATCAATAATTTATAAAAATAAGGATTATGAAAATTAAGAGTTATTATTTATTATTATTTTAGTAAAATCATAGCAAATAAAAGGCTAAAGAATCTGTTTTAAACCGAATTTGTGGCCCCCCTCCCCAGATTAATTATTGTTAGAAAATTTCTATTAAGACATAAGATCGTATATTAATATAAAAAATATATATATAGATATACCTTGGAATACAATTTGAAGGAGTTCGATCAACTTCCCACGTTGCAAACAATTTCATCGGTACCGGCTTAACAGCTCCGGGTGCATTGCAGGGCAAGGCACTAGCACCAGACCCAACCCTACTCATTTTTGACATTTATTTTTGTCACAACTGTCACTTCTAAACAATGAATTCACTATAAATATAGAATAACATTTTTATTATTGTATTTTATTCAATTTAATTTTGAGTCAATACTATAGAATTTGATTATTGAGTATTTGTTTGATATGGAGTACTTTATTTACGAATTACATTTTTATAATTCAAATAACGATTTAACGAACTTACACAAGTTCATGAGCTTAACGCCATCTTGTAAATCTAATTATATAATATATATTATAATGTAGCCGATAAAATTTATGAATTAAAATGCACATTATTTATCAAATTACATTAATATTTATGTTTAAATTAATCAAATATTACACTAACAAGGTTTGTTTTTAAATTATGCAAATTGTTTATTACTCATTACAGAAAAATTTAAACAAGCGTGAAGATAGCCAGATAATTGATAGCAGGAAGTATGTCACCCTAATATACAATTAATGTCAACAATATATAAATGTCAGTTTTTGAATGCAAGTGACACTTCATTTATTTTAATCATTCGCATTATATCAAACAAATTTTGTTAAAAATAATTGAAATAAGTTTGCCTGTGGTAATGACGAAGACGTATCTTTTAAGAATAGACTATAATTTTTGACACACTTCTAAAATTTTAATTTAATAATATATTAGAACCCGTCAATCCTAGTATTTCTAGATAGTTTTTTTTCTTTATGTACCTAGAAATTACATTAAAAATAGTTTATCTGTTTATAGAACTACTATCATGTGGCTGTTGATTTCGCTTGTGGTTTCTAAGTTGCTACAAAAAATTAGCGTTAAATTTGTCGCTGTAGGCTTACTTGATTAGACGCTAAGAAAATACGCCACTGATCTGTAGTAGTATGGTAATAGTAGTAATCAAGGTCGTATTTCCGAATTTAGCGCCCTGTGCGAGTATATTAAGCTACTCCATACCAAAAATAAAAAACAAATTGTTAGATAACGCACATGATGGAAAATGATATTTAAATTCAAATGGAATTGATTGCTTCACATACTCTAAACTCTGTTAAGAATCTTTTTTTGAATGAGTTAACAAAGTTGTGTAAGGCGATGTTATTAACTAAATCCCTATAAAATTTAATCATTCAAATTTAACTATTCAATTAATTTTCTTTAAATTAAAAAAAATAGTTACTATTCAAAAACACAAATTGTTTTGTTAATATCCATTACAATTCAAGGTAACTAGATTAATTATAGGATGTGTGCGACATAAATAGGATATAATAAATGATTATAACTTGTTACCTTTAGTTTCGATGTTATGGTTTTGGCGTATTCATATTATGTTGTTCACGTTTCATCGTGATTTGCTATTTGTATTTCAAAATCTCAATACGTACATTTCATTACAAATCATTGGATTAAAGTATTTCAAATAATTCAGAAGATAAAGCATAAGCGGGTACATCTGTTTTAATTTTTATATCTTCGTATATTGAAAAATTTATGATGTTACGAATAAGTTTTAAATTCTAAACATATGTATCTAGTTTAGGTCTTTTCATAAAGTCAATTTCCATTTGAAAAAACACAAATTTTTAATTGTATTGCATTAATCTTAATTAATTTTGTTCATTTTTCTAAACCGAGTAAAATTATTAAAACATCGTGTATATGGGATTAAGGTATATGATTTTTATATTTTTGGGCTTATATTATAAAAAAAAAAAAAAAAAAAAAGTAAAAATAACAGCTAATAGAATTAATTGTAAAATAACTAGTGTTACGTTTAAATATTAAACAATTTTAACCTACAACAAAATCTTTTGAAATAAAACTAAATATTTACGTTTACTTTGAAATATAAAACCGATTTAAATTTGTTGCGTTTTATATTCATACAAAAATGAGGTAATCAATTCTGTTTTGGCTTCATATTTGGTTGGTGGTATAATCAGCGATCAAATCCAATTTAAGAATTTTGAAAAGAATTGATAATCTGTTGATTATACGATTTTTTTTTTTACATAAATAAAAACAATAAAGTTTTACTATCAACTTATAAATTTTTATGATATGAAAGCGACATTTAAGTACTCGAAATTACTTTGAAAATTTTTATAGTTAAAATCAATCACATCAAGTATTTAATTTACTTGTTAACATAAACTTTTATACCATAAATTGTGTAATGGCGTTATAAGTTTATTGTAAAACTTTGTTTTTTCTTTCAGTGCATTTAAATAAAAGCTTGTTTTTTAAATGTATCAGTTATCAAACGCATCATTCAACTCAATGCACCAAAATTCCAGACGGATTAGAGCAACAAAGTTTATTTTCAGAATCTTATTTTTAAAAACTCGCATATTGTAGGAACGTCACACAGCTAACCATGTATTGTCATCCAACTGAATATGTAAACAAAATTTCTGCTCAATCAGTTGTTGAAGATATCTACTTCAAAATTGAGTTTTAAACATTATAAATCCGTCATTTTGGATTTAGAGTGAGGTCACTTTATTTTAGAGTTATTCTTAGAAAGCCCTTTCGTTTGATACCCGCATTGTAGGATCGTGCATTCAAATAACTAGCATCTGGAGTATGCGGCGATGTTGGATTTATAATGGCGTCACACAGTTAACCACACAGTGTATACAAAATTTCAGCTCAGTTCACAATTAGTTGAAGATATTTGCTTCAAATTTTAGTTGCAAGATTTTATGCATGCATTTTAAGTTTAATAAAAGCTTTAGTAATTAATTAAAAAAATTATCAAAAATGAATTAACTTGTTTGAAAAATTTATCAGAACTTTTTTACAGGTACATTAAAATTTTGAGAAAATAAATATATTAAGCTTATAAAGTCAGTATCCCTTGGAAAAGCAACATCAATCTAATAATTAATTTTAAATAAACTGAACACATGTAAATAAATGAGTTTATTTATCAAAAACAATCAACAAGACAAATATATGGTTTTAAATGCAAAAGTAAGTGATTCTAATGCATTGGGAAATTAAATAATTTTTGCTAAACTTAAAATTTTTTTTTTAAAGTTATGTTATTAATATACTTATCATTAATTTCAATTTTAATACATATTTTTTATATATTAAAGATGCAAAATTTTTTTATATAAAAAAATAAAATTAATAAAAATTATCTAAACAAAAGATTCCATTGAAGATGCTATGAAGATGGTGGTGGTGCTGCTTTCACAAGATGTAATGATAACCACCAACTGAGCAACGGCTGTGTTAAAGCTACAAATAATAAAAAGTAGAGGCGTCGTTTAGAACCCACAGCTGATACTTCTGTTCCATAATGAGGCGTTTGATGTGGATCATTTTGATGTTCGGATAGTACTTGGGCCTTAAGTGCGCGTACTAAAAAGAAAGCTAAAGCTAAACTACAGTATAATAAAACTATATAGTAACCTGTATTAGCAAATATTAAACTTATTATAACGCTCAAAATAATTCCAACATATTTATATCCACTATACGCAAGTAAATCTAATGTTCGGAGTGTTGTTTTTATGTTTGTTATGTACAATGTTGCCATATACACAGCCATTTCTACAAGTGTCCAGGCTAATGCTGATGATGCATAGATACCAATTTGTTCTGGTGTAAATCTGTCTTGCATACCTTAAATCAAATACAATTATAAATTATTAACTAGAAATATCGAGGAATAAAAATTATACACATTTGTTGATATTCGATCCCCTAAATATTGTTTTATGGCGTTAAGCAAATTTTTATCCAGCGCCTTTATAATGAGTTATATCAAAAAAGCATACTCCGCAAATTAAGGTTAATAATGGTTATAATATATATTTCATATTACGCCTGGGTAACTAGTTTTTAATACATCACATAAAACGACTTCCACATATTAATAATTTTATAAAACAATTAAAAATAAATTTTGTATTTAAAAATTAGTAAAATATAGTCTATTTGTTGATTAGATGTGATCCAATCGTAAAATGTATTTTTTTCTACGCACTAATCATATATAGAAAATAAAAAGTAGCAAACACTGATTTTAAAATTTGCAAACACGTGCTTAATAAAATCATAAAATTTTGAAATTTTGAAAAATTACAAAAATTGTTATTTGTGACAAAATTTGTTTTAGCAGAAAGTCTATAAGTAATAAACCCATCTGTAAATTTTTCTAGGATTCGATACTGAATTTAAAGATTAAGATGTAGACAGTTGCAGCAGATAACGTCAATTTTGTTTTGCGTAAATTTTGAATAAGCGATTTGATAATTAAATTGATACATACCCAGAACTAATCCAGCTACCACTACGTAGGTTACATAAGCCATTACTGGTATATATAAATCTGGAGCATTTATTTCATATCGTGGTTGAACAGGATTTTCTTGTTCGTATTTAATTGACCAATCCTGTAATGAGAATATATTATGTCAATACTGGACAAATTTTACTTTAAGTATTATTTAATAACCGCCCCTCCTCTAATATAGTCAAAACTTAGTAATCAATATAGTCGTCAGTGGCAATATAACATTCATATAGGGCCGGATTAAAAATGTGGGAGCTCCAGGGCCGATCAATGTGTAGGGGTCTTTTTGCAGTCACAAATTAGTTACATTGTACAATAAAATTATGTCTTCAATTCATTTTATTTATTTATCACAATTTTAACCTATTCATCTAATATAGATGATAATGCATAGAAGTCAAACATAAGTAAATTGTTTCATCTTACATTACATCTGTATACAGTATAAAATTTAATATCATATTTTAATATTAAAGACTTTTTACGGAATTTCTCATTCGCGAAATACTTAACAATATCATCAACTTATTTCGTAGAAGTGTGACACTTTCTGAACTGAGAAGTACCAAATGAACCAGTCGATCTTCTTTCAAGCTCGAATGTAGTCCACTTTTGATCAATTTCGAAAATCACCTTTCACTTGTACAATTAGCCACCATCATCGATATGTACAAACGCAAAACAATTTCTGCATTAAAAAACGTCGAATGTAATCTACTATATTTTTTTTAAATAATGCGATATAAACAAACTTCAACTGGTTCATTTTCTTATTTTTCTTAGAGATCAGCGAATTCTATAAGCAGTATAAGCTCGTTTGATAAAGTTGCTTCCAAATCTTCAGAGTATGTATCTAGAAGATTAGAAACATTTTTTTGCGATTTCATTGGATTCCATCCATATCGAACAGCCTAGCCGTGAAATTGAATCACTTTCATGAACATTTTGTCAACTTATATACTTAAAAATTAAAAAACCTATTTGTTAGCATTTTTTGGGAGTATCATGTAATCACCATCAGTATAAATTCGCTGTTTGTTATTCAAAATTATACAATTAGAATTACTCTTACGTTTTCTCCAGAGAGATTTATTTAACTTTGCTTATTATAAAAGTTTGCATTCAATTAATGTTTATCAAAATTCTCAAAATTAAAAATCGTCGTAAAATTGTATAATCTATATCGCAGTAAATTATAAGACAGTTACATATACTCTATTCACAGACTTATGCAACAAGTAAATAATAAATACTTAAGTGTTACATGAAAAATCTATCCCGCTTCCAACATTCTAGATAAACCCATTTTTTTAACTAAATGTTTTGTTTACATTAAAATAGTAAACTTAAATACAAAAACTTACTGAGTGAGAAAACGGGAAAAATAACAATCCTAATTTTGATACAACATATTTAGTATCTACAGCAAAATAGTATTTTAATTTTGAAACTGGAACATATTTTTCTATTTCCTTTTCCACCACTTTTCTTCCAGTACTTGCTAACTAAAAAAGATAACATTAACTTTATATGTTTACATTTTTTAATTTGTCTAACGATTTAAATCTTTACCTGTTGGCCGTATTGCAGTGCCATATCTTGAACAACTGGTTGTGACAATACATTAAATGATGGATGACCGGGAGCTGCATGGTTTTGTTGTTGATTACCCAAAAACGGTTGTTGGGGAAACTGATCAACAGGACCTTGAGGATATGGTCCCCTATAATCTAAATTTAATAGTCACTACCAACTTGTTACATAACCTACAAAAAAACAAACCTGTGGTTAAAGGTACCGAATTTGGATTTGGTGCTCCAATAGGTAAACTATCATATGGGTTGTACGGTGCAGTTGTTGGTGGAGCCGATGGTATTGGATTTCCCATTACATTCACATCAACAACTCGTTTCGGTTTACGACTTGCGCCTGCCATAATGATTAATTTTACTAAAAATTCAACACGAATATAATATTATATAACACTTACTGTGTCTCATATTTGAATTGGAATTATAATTCATTTTGATATGTGATTAAAAACGTAAATTTTTACTAAATATTTGTCAAAACCATTCTATTTACACGTCACTGGATGGTTACATGAGTTGCAGACATCTGCATTATCGATATCATTTGTTGTTTTTAATGTCATTTTCGTTGTGGTTCGTTCCTATAAATAATAGTTAATAAAATAATTCAAGGTTCGTTCCATGCACACTTTGCTTCATTTTTTAACTAGCTGAAAAAAAACAAGTGAAGATAACTAATTGTTTAGAAAAGGTAATTGTTTAGATACTCGATATATGATTCAACCTATATGCGTTTATTAGCCAAATTTGAGCAAAAATTGTGGAGAACTCAAACATTTTACGAAAAAATGTTTCAAACATAAGTTGTTTGTTTTAAAATATAAACATTTTTTGAAATTGAATTTTATATTTTATAGTTTAATATATTTTATTCTATATTCTTTAAATATTCTTTATTCTTCCATATTTTATAGTTTAAAAGTCAAGGATCCATTGGACTTAATGGATTGATTTTGCTCATTCACGAACTTAAACTCATTTTTATGCTTTGAATACGCCACCGAAATTTTATCTCGCTATCTCTTTTTGTTTTTGAGTTATCGTGTCAGATGGTCAGTTGGAAATGGACTAATTAGGTGCTTCTATGAACTTCTATACCAAAATTTTGTTTGTACAGTAACTATTAGGTAGCGTTACAAACTTCAGACTAAAATTAATATACTCTGACATATTATGTGTGTCGAGTATTAAAATGAGCGCGTAAAAATATGGACGAAAATAGGGTGGTTGTTTAAATTATTTGTATTGCGCAATTATTGCGCAACGACTACCGATATGATTTTCTACAAAAATTAGTCAACAAGTTCATAATGCCTCTACCACCAACCGATGGATCATTATGAATGCATGCACAACGTTCATATGTCCAATGTCGCATTTGGTCAGGTCAAAATACAGATGTCAATGTAGATAGAAAAAAGGTGATAAAATCTTAAACCGTATATAATTCGGATTAGCCGTTGCTGCCCAAGTAACTGTTTAAAAAATTACACTGTTCTTGTAAAACGCGTTGTAGGTAGATGTTTTACATTTGTTGCTTTTACCTAAAATGTATATTTTACATGCAGTAAGAAAATATAAAATACTTATTGAAAATCGCTATCTTTGTCAATTTTTGCGATTTACGGCTTAACTATACACTTTGGGAGAAAAATAATACGGAGCAACATTATACAACAAATAATTTTCTTAAAGAATGCATATCTTTTATGTGAAAAATACATACAAAATTTGATACTAGAGCGAGTTTAAAATAAAAAATATAAAATTATCAAGTTTCACCCATTTTGGTGACAAAACGAAATAAAATTGAAAAATTTTGAACATTTAAAAATCGATCGGAAACATCTACAAAAAGTTGTCCAGACCAAATAAAAAAAATTCACCGTTTTCTTGGAAAAATTAAAATACCGAAAAAATGTATTAATCATTTCGTTGAAGGTAAAGCATGCGAAAAAGGTAATGCACCAGATATAATAGTGTTCTCACCTGTTTATGAAAATCAAACATTAAGGCATCGAGTGCTTAAAAAAGTTATTTATTGTTCTCATGATTTTCTGAAATTTGTTTGTTATGGTTTATAAAAAGATCCAGATCAGTTTTTTGTGCTAAAAATACATAAGAACACATAAGAAACGCTATCCATTTAATTTATTTTGAATAACATCAAGTTTTATAAAAATATCAGAACGTACAGAACGTTCCTAAATTGTTTTCTTGGTTTGAGCTTAATTTACGAAGAACAAGTTAAAAAACTTTTTCGTTTGACAGAATGTCAACAAATTGTTTAATTAAAACCGTCGTCAACCTTATTTCCGACTACTGGAATTAAAAATAAATCGTAAGATAAAAAGAAACTATTGTCCATCTTTACGATAGAAATCGTTTAATTGTTTGAAAAGATGCTTAAATGCTGATTACAAAACAGGGCTGTCAGATGTGGAGATTTAGCGCCATTTTACTGATGGCAAATGTGGCAAGATTTCAGTGTGTTCTGTATATTAATAAAATTTATTCATTTCAATAAAAAAATTTTTTCCAGTATGCGCATGAGTTGTAGTTTTGTATGTAAGGTACTACATGTGTCACACAGTCCAGCTCACTGTTGTGCTCTCTATCTAACAAGTAGTATTCATACACACAATGCATACTATCTTATTTATTTTTCATAGATAGTACGCGTTTGGAGTCATCACATACATTGATAAATTGCGCTCACTGAGTCTTACATAAACTGTATAAGTTAAAAAAAGAAATTGCTGATTTTCATGATTATTTTAATATAAAAATGTTGCTTTTAAAATAGAATTATTATTGTGTTAAATAAAAATAAAAGTCAGCAATTACAACATTCTTTTCTTAACAGATATATTTATATCTAATATTGTTATCAAAAATATTTTCTTGAGATTTCATTGTTAGAATTGGCTACTTAAACGTCTCAAATATACGATTTCTTTTTCATTATCTGATAACTCTACTTATTACCATTTAAATAACGAGTAGGAAGTTTTCTTTCATTTGCGATTTTACTTGCGATAAGCCTAGTAGAAAATTTAAGGACCTGTCCATTGTGAACATGACTATTTTTTCAACACTCAAGAAAAATTAAACAACTCTTGATATTTTGATGGAACTAATCGATGAGAGAAAGGTCAGAAATCATACGGAATTGTTTTCAATTTTCCATTGGTTTTTATTAAAAAAGGGCTGTGTTCGATGACTTCTGTACAATAAAAGTTTAATTTTGAAGAAACTAACTTCGTTTTAGTTAATAGTTTAATAAATAGTTTATTAAACTTTACTTTGTGGATAGAGATGCCGTTTTTGTTAGTTGAAAGCATTTTCAGTTTTAGAAAAATGTATAAATTACAATAGAACATAAATAAGTTTAAGGCTTCAGAAATTTGTTACTGATAGTTTTTTTGATTAGATGAACCGTTGATTTTTATTGTTATGCATTAACAACATACCTAATAAAAAGAACATTGTTTAGGTAGCCGCGTTCATTGTAAATGAAATATAAGTTTAAAAATACTTCCATTTTAGTAAAACATGTTATTCATAAGCGTATAGAAAATTTTTTATTGTATAAATATAATATCGTCAACACAATTTAATAGCAATAAAGATATGGATGGAAGATGAGTTCCTTATTTATACTCGACATATAGGTATATAATATGTCAGAGTATATTAATTTTAGTCTTAAATTTGGTAACGCTAGCTAGAAAATATTGAAGCCACAAACAAAATTTTGATCAAAATAACTCAAAAACGCAATAATATGTGTCTGTGCCGTATATTAAACATGAAAAATGAGTAAAATTTCGATTTTTTGTCCCAATTTTCTAGATAAAATTTTTTTTGTATTTTATAAATGTTTCGGCTACAAAGTCATCATCGGTATGAATTAGCTACTCGTAATAATTCACCGATGAGATGCTACTCGATTCTTATTTGGTGACGGTTTCAGTATTTTCAAATTAATAAGTATTTATTTGTCATCAAATTATGTTTATATTTCAACTTAATATCCAAAACTATACCACCTAGCGTAAACTTTACCCAAATTATATCATCTTATATACTATTAATAAATAATAAATAATAAAAAACCATTGGATTGAATAGATTAGCCGTCCCTATAAATGACTTAAATCAGGACTTTAAAAACTACGAGGAAAATATATAAACGATTGAGAAAACAACACTCCTAGTTGTCGACATCGACATCGTGTGGCAAACTGAATCTCTTCCTGAAGCGCAACGTCTGGGGAACCCAATGAGCCAAGGCGTTCATCTCCGGGAGAGAATTTTTTCGGGAGGATAGGAAAATACAAAGGGTAATAGGTACATGCGCAATTTATACTTTCCAATTATCTATCAAATTGATACGACAACAAATCAGCTTTGATTATGTTTAGTGTTCGTCAAATGATATTGAAGTATGGGACCACGTGATTTTGACAGTTAAAAAATCTTAAAAATAAAAATTAAACTTACAAAATTCAAAATAAATTATGAAATTAAACAATTAATTTCAAATTTTGTTTCAATTCTAATAATTTAACCTTAGTTTTGAAATCTTTATTAAATCGGAATTTGGAATAGGTTTTTATCTAAGTTCATTGAATTCTTGCCATGTTTTTAAATGTAGATGCTTTCATATGCTTCTAGTTTGGTCGAGTTGGGTACCGGTTTTAAAAGTTTTAGAAAGTATAAATTGCACATGTATCTAAATACCTTTGAGCAAACCGTCACCAAATTAGCAACGAGTAACATCTTCGGAGTATTATTACGACTAGTTAATTCATACTGATGATGAGTACTTTGTAGCTGAAATACATAATTATAAAATACAAAAAATTTTTATCTAGAAAATAGGGACAAAAATCGAAATTTATTCGAAAAATGTTTTCCATTGAGTCTAATGGATCCATGACTCAATTTAAACTATAAAAGATTATAATAGAAAAAACAGACTTTGTTTGAAACTTTTTTTCGTAAATTGTTTAGATAGCCTCAATTTCAGTTCAAAATTAGCTAATACAGATAAAATTATTGTGATAGAGTGTTTTGTAACTCCGAAACGAGATGGACGATTTTTATGAAATTTTTTGTGTACATTCAAGTGGGTACTCCATTTTTTGGCAAAATTTTTAATTTTCTTATGCATAATGAATGAATGTATTGATAATTTTAAAATGTTTAACTTCCGTGTGCTTCCTCTACCTTGTACTTCCTCTACAAGCTATCTCTCTATAATTATACCAAAGCCATTAAATAGCTGCCAAATATAAAGATTATTTGTTAGAGAATGTGTTAAATTGATTTAAGTAAATATATCGTTTATTTGCAATTTACTCACATTATAATAAATACAACGTAAATGTACGATTACTTCTGTATATAATCATTGATGTAATACGATGTTTTCTAACGGGAAATATTATTGAAAAACGTTGAAGGCAAATATTGTAACTATGGGAACAAAAACAAACGTTTTAAGTCAAAGTTGTAGTTTACTAACCATGTGCGATAGCCTTTGATAGTACTATTACTTCTATTGAAATGATCTAGTGTTGTACATTGTTGATAATAGAATTTATTGTTTAGTGGTGATTTGAAAAAATTTAAAATTTTATTGATTATAAAGTAAGTAAATTAGACTTTTCTTACAATCAAATAACAAGTTAAATTTCTAAAATTTTATTTTCGATTGTAACATGAATTAATTTAACAGAAATGATAAAAAAAAATTTTAGAATTTTGAAGTGTACTTTAAAAATAAAATATTAGCGCCAATTAATTATATTTACTAATATTTACTCTTGTAAAATGAATCTTAGAAATGAATTATTTAAAAATTCAAAGAGATAAATAAACTGCATAAGATGAAATTTTGTATTTAAACTTTAAATAATTATCATAAATTCTGTTTACGCGAACAAGCAAACAGTAATAATGAAACTATGGAATTTTTTTAATAATACCATTTTATCCACAATAAATACCAAAATTGGTTACTTAGAATATATTTCATTTTCATTAAATTGTTTTGGTTTTTTCTATTGTTTATGAAATAACACTTCATGAGTAGGGAAATAAAGATCATATTACAGACGATGGTATTATGTTTACAATTTGGAAAGTGGAATAATATTTGCGTTAGTTAAAATAAAAAAATGAATTTAATGATTTTCTCTCTTTATCTACCACTAATCGGATTTCAAAATTAAAATTGGTAGTTTTTTCACCTTTATTCTCTATCTAACATATCAATCACCTTTCAGCTTGTAAAACCAAGGTGACAAAACGTTACCATAGAAACTTGCAAGAATCAAGTGAGTAACGATTTCATTAAAAATTAAAGTAAAACTCTAGTTATACTATAGTTAGCTGAAGCCTGTTGAAAACTTGACTACAAGTAAACTAAAATTGCTAGTCTAAGCAATTAATTAAACAAAAAGTACATTTATTATACTTATAGTCAGAGATATAATAATACTTATATGGACTTGTTAAAATTTGTTTATAAAAATTGTTAATTGTTATTCGAATAGGTACTTGATGATTCTTGGTGTATTGTTTTTAGAGTTTTATATTATAATTGTTTTATAATTGTATGAATTTTAATCATAAAATAAGTGAACTAACAGAGTTAACACTCGACATATGATTGAATATCATTGTTTGAAATATGTTTAATTAGCATTCATAAAATACAATAATTATCCAATCTATAAAGTTATAAATATATGTATAAAAATAATATGTATTATAATTAACTATATATGTTTACTAGCTAAATTATCACTCCTCAGATTAAAGTCACTTACCAAATAGACTTGTAGGTCAGCAAACACACGGAAAGAATTGTAGTTGCTATCGAAAAGTGTATTCCTAGGAAAACTCATAACTTCGGATATCGATTAAATTTAGATGCAAACACAATCAGACTCGGGACAAACGTATTCGGGACAAACTACGTAATTTTGGCATGAGTTAGGTTGTCTAAGCTTCATGATGCCATGAAGTCAATGTCACAAGATATTCGAGAATTAGTGACGCGCACCAGAGATAATTTTTAGAACGAGAGGATTTCGACTCTGACCACTGGTGATAATAACGTTTAGAAAATTGTTAAAAATTTGCGTAATCGCTCAAAAAACTGCCCCTTTTTTTATTGGTAAATGGGTATCTTTACTTGGATTCCAATAGAGCCCGAACGAAGAGATCAAGATACCGAAACTATTTCTCTTCGATGACGACACGGCCATCTACTGTTCATTTTGGCAACAGAAACAAATTTCGACTTGCCTCCTATCCCCATTATTCATTTTTGAAAACTGTTACAAGTCACAGAAAATCAAAATTAACATTAACCACACCAAAACCCAATATATACTCGAAAGAATAAATTTTCTTCCTACCCACTTGGATTGAAGATTGTTGGATTGAAGACTGAACACTCAAAGTGTTGTGTACCTGGGAGTAACCTTTCAAACGTAGTTGAACTGAACGTAGACCGCAAAAAAGTGCTTGTCCCTGGGAAACGCAACCTTCGTAAAATTATACACAGCCTCAAGAGTCAATTGGACGAACATTTAAAACATCAACTTCATATATCCGCCCAGTACACACGTACGCAGTCCACATCTAGACTAATGTTGTATCGTAACTAATCACGAAATTCCAAAATCGTTGCCTTCGAGTTATATTGAAGAAGCCCCTAAGATTTCCGTCTAAAGCTCTACATCGCGAAACTAGACACCTGACCATTCAGAAGTTTATCCTAACGTAAAATCCTTTTTCCGCTTTTCCCGTAATAATCGTGAAATCAACGAATTGGGTCAATTTGAACCACGTCCGCTACTTTTTTGAAAAATTTTCAATTCCACACGATGACGATTAAACCTGATTTCGGTGTAATTCTTAATTGTATATATTTTCTTTTTGGTTCAGTTACATATTTTTTTAAGTTAGTTATAGGAACCCATCTACATAGGTTAAGTTTTATTTAAAATGGTTTTTTCTTTCCAAATCGATGTATCAAAAATTGTAATATCGATGAAACCAGTATATAAGATGATGCATTAAGCTAAGGCTAGGTGATATTTTTGTTTTTATTCGACTGTAGTATTATTATGATGTTAACAAACATTTATGAGTTTAAAAAATTTGAAATCATATTACATCTATAGAATTAATAAACATTCCTCCTAGTGTTTCTATAAGCTTCATTTTTGGTGCTAAACTTTTTTCGTAAAAGAGTGGAATTTTCGATATATTTAATTTACAAGCAAAAACATACAAAAAAAAACTTAAAGGTAAACTTTTTCTTTAAAATTGGCTATTTTATCAATTTCTGTGATAACTTTTTGTGTTGAAATTTTCATCTCTTATGCAAGAGCGTTATTTAAAAACTGTAAAGGTTGAAAAAATTTTAATTACTAACACATTAAAAAAAATTGAACAAAATCGGAGTAGTTTGGACATGTTTAGAAATGATTTCCCAATTTTCTTCCACTATATGTATTCTTTTACAGTATAAGCAACATGTGGTAAATTAATATCAATACCCCCATTGCAATCGAATCATCAATAAATAACTATCAAACATATTGAATGTAGTACATTAATTTCTCTAAATACAGTTAAATATTCTTATATCTAAATAGAAGACTAGTACACAAAAAAAGTGCGTTATCTAGGAACTGATCAAAACTACTTCGATTTTGATAATTATTTTTTAAATTGTAATTAAAAATATTTCAACTTATATAGTTTAAAAGTTGATGCTCTAGAAGAGGGTGTGTGTGCCTCACCCACTAAGGGATTAAAATTTCAACACAAAGAGTAACCATAACAATCGATAAACAGTTAATACTAAACAAATAGAGTATATTAAAATTTTTTCGAAAATACATTACTTTTTGAGCTATCTATGATTGAAAATGTCCGTTTTTCAATTAAAAAAACGAATTTGATCAATTTTGGAAAGTAGTTATAATATGCACTGAATTATAGCCCGATAAAAGTGCGTATTCGTACGAGGAAAATTTTAATTGTACTATTTAGTATTGAAACATTAAAACGAAAAATACTTCGGAGAAAGTACGTAAAATATCCTCGAAATGAGTTTTTGTGTAGAAGTGGTTCTCAAAAACTAACATAACGAAAATAAAACTGCTTACTTAATTATTAATTTCAAAAATTATTTTTGAACCAATGGGTTTCGAAACATTATGCTTAATTCCAAACATTAAAATTGAGGGTGATACATGTATAGTTTGTTTTATCTAAGTACCAATAATAATTTCTAAAAGTTTTACCGCCTTGAAATCTTGAGTTTTGAAAAAAGATTCGATTTACATAGTTTTAATAAATTATTTGTTACTTTACTAAATTATCAAATTATAAGTGTGAACGATTTTTGATTTCTTGAACAATGCTTAAGCTGAAAACTGAATAAGATACGTAAAAATTATTACACTTCAAAAATTTATATTATAGCCCTAAAAATTTCCTATAAATAGTTTTAGACTGCATAAGTGGAAAAATCAGGAAGTTATCTTTGCAAAATCAAAATATTTTATTTTTATTAAAACTCTGTCAGTTTTTGAGCTAACGACATAGGTTCAGTGAGTCTTCTCTGAAGTATTGTTCGTTTTTTTGCACATTAGTTGATACTATAATATTCCTTTAAATGCCAGTATTTCAATTTTGCTAAAAAGGAAATGAATCTCATGACGAATTATAATTTGGTTATTATTGAATTTACAGAAATCAAAAACAAATTATTTTTAAATTTTTTTATACATATATGCTTTGTTTTTTTTTGGTCAGATATTTTTCAATACAATATAAGATTTTCGAAATATTGATGGCTTCCAAACCTATTTTCAAAATTTATTAAATGATAAACTTTTTAGTATTTTTAGAACTTTAGAAATCTAACAACACAAAATTCATTAAAATCCATTCACTGTAACTGGATTCTGTAATTTTGTACTTATATTGACTAATTAATTACATTCAACTATCATTGTTTAAAGCAGTTAAACGATGTACGGATACGGATAATTAGAGTCCAGATACGCAGATACGGATTCGGATCGTAACTTTTCAACTCAATCAATTGGTTTAATTTTTTATAGTTTCCTTAAAATGTGATTGTTTATTGAATGAAATGTGATTGTAGTTTGTGATATCACTTAACAAGGATTATTTGATTTGAATAATAACGAATTTGAAAATTAAATTTGAATTAAAATAGTGTCATTACTAATTAGTACCTTTTGATAAGGTGCCAGCCATAATAATTACCACTTATCTCACTACAATAAGGTTGAAATATTTAATTTTTGATGACTACTTTGTAGTCGAAATACGTATTTATAAAATACAAAATAATTTAATCTAGGAAATTGGGGCAAAAAATCGAAATTTATTCAAAAAAATCTATCTCAGTAATGATTATAATGACAGTTCTCATTAATTATTAAAAAATTTATAGTTTGAGTTTGCTAGATTAAAATTTCTTTATTTAAGCATTGCTTTTAACTTGGATAAATTGTAATATACGTTATAAACATGTTTTTATGATTTTAAATAAGTATGAAGGATTCGGGTAGTTAGTATTTTTGCTGCTGTCTATTACAAAATCATATTTTGTTTCTTTAGGAACGATAACAATTACGTTGGTAATGTTCTTTATATTGAGAGTATTGCTAAAATACTTGTGTCTATACGCCCAAGAATTTAAAAATTTACATATGTAAATTTTATAACCCAATAACCTACATTGTATGTAGCAGCTGAATAAATCTGACCTACATGACCGGAAATTGCGTGCCACCTGTAGTCGCAACCTGATTCTTTTGCTGTTAATGAATATTTTTATATATACAATATCCCTATCCTAGGAATGTTACACCCAACATATATTGGTATAATATACAAAAATAAAATTGTATGGGGTATGTCGTTGAGAATTATTACCATAATGAACTGTTTAACCGAACAATAAAAATCAGTTTTATTTTTATAAATAAACTTCTAATTATAAGTTGAATTTATATAAATTATTGAAAATAAAACGCCTTAAAGACGCAAATCAAGAACTTTTGTTCTTATTTCAATTTAGAAATTATATTAATAATAAATTAATTATATAAAAATAAATTTGGAATAAAAAATGGGAAAGTAATTGATATTTAAAATTGATTGATAACAAAAATAATTAAATGAAATCTTAGGGGAATCCACATTGCAAAATAGTAATTTAGTGTAGTTGTGGGGACCAATTGGATTTTGAAGATTCGATGGTAGAAGCGAGTACAGGTTTTCAAAAAATGTGTAAAAAAACTACCGGAAATACTTGTTCGTTCGATATAAATACTAGTTTCCATTGTAGGGTCATACGGAAAAGTTATAAATGAAAGGAAAACAATGAACTCAAGTGCGGGAGGTATTCATAGGGGATAGTGAATCCAAGTGAAGCATCATTTAAATAACCCATGATTTGGATGTGACAAAAGCTCGTTGCAAATGTACAAGAAAATCGCCACCTGTGCGCGTTAGATATCCTTAGGCAAAACATAACCGAGATATGACGATTATTAAAATGACGATTATTTGGAGGAACTTTCGTAAATTTATGGTCTTAAACATTTTTGTAGTTATTATATTTTCAAATTCAACACTTTTCCACCCACTTGTGTTATGCTCAAATCTTCAGATTTTATTATTTTTGTTATACTTGAATGATTTCCTTAAAAATAAATCGATTGCGCTCGAGAATGAATAAACGTTTTAATTGTACGCCCAAATTGTCTTATAATATTTTTTTTTTTTTAGTTATACTTGGGTTCTATACAACAAATTAAACAAAAAATTCAATTGTACACTAGATTGACAAGGGATCAATTTTTTCCACTTTGTAACCTACTCACCCGCTTGCATAATTTTTTTTTTTTTTTTAAATATTAAGTGAAAATTAAATTATTTTCTTCAAAATAACCGCGTTTGAGAATCTCAAGTGTGTGATCTCCTTGCGTCACGTTCAAATCGTCCGATTAGTGAAATGTACACTTTTCAGCATGTGATTAACCCACAATATCTTCGAGTAAATTTGACTTTCAATTAAAGACCTAAGATTTGGTGGAGATACTCAACAGGATGCAAAGCATCTCGACGAAAAATCAAATTTTGTTGAATAATTTGGCAGATAGTTGTACTGTTTTGAATGTGTCAAGGCCCCTTCTGGTATCAACGACATCCGTTAAGTCTACGAAGATTCGATTCGTATACATTGTTAATTAAAATAGTGAATATAATTTAAATAGTGCCGCTTTCGTAAATACTGTCTGTTGGATCACTCTGTAGCATTATTAATAAGTCTTGTGTTCATAGAATCCAATTTCTAATTATTAGGTAAGCTATAATTTTTTTACTCCCTTTTTTGTGATATTTAGAAGTATAGTTAATTTACTGTCATTTAACACGTACTTTTGGCTTTTCTGTAATCAGTAAAAAATTGCAATAGAGTACTTTCGGAATAATAATATAGTACCAGCTAAATTACCCTATTAACTCCAATTATATTTTAAAATGTTTTTCATCTATATTCTACATAGTGATAGCTTGTGCAATTTTGCAGTTAACATGTATAGCAAATAAATAATTGAAAATATTTACTTTTATGAAATAGGGCAATATATTAAATTTATTAAAATATTGTAGTTGTTTATAATGACAATTTTTATTACAAACTAGCCCTAGAAACGGAATGCAAAATTGATTGCTGTTGATGTTGTTATAACACAGAAAGTTAAATAATATGTGGTAACAAATAAATCTCTTAAATATTAGAAAAATATTTTCAATAAATAATCCATTATTTATCAAAATACGACGTCCTTGATTTTTATTACGCAATAAAATATATTTCTAGACAATGTTGTCGTAAAACTAACATTTCTTAGAAAATCGTTGTTAAACAATTTAATAAACAAAAGTATTAGTATACTTTTAAGTGTCGAATGAGTCATACCTGAAAGCTATAACGACACACTATTTAAATAGGTATAAACACTTAACATAAACATTCTAAGAACGTTAGGGTGTTGTAATTCTTCTATGTAAGTTTTATGTTATATTTTTTCCCATTTTTATTGTGAATTTGGAGCATTTTAAATATTCGTTATTATTTCTCCCAGAAATATTTCTGTACGTTTTAAGTTCTTTGCTCTACCCAAGGTATTATCTGTTTAAAATAATTCGATGATCGATGAAAATTTTTTAAGGATTTGTCAGTCATTTCTGTTGATGCTACATTAACAAAATTATAGATGGTTCTAGGTCACATCTACTTTAAGTTAACGATAATTCGGACAAAACTCCTTCATGATCCACATGACAAAATTTTACTGAAGTCACAATTTTTTCGAAAACTAAAGGAGTTTTAATGAACATTATCCTGTTTAATCGATTTTATATCGAAATATTATTTATTTTACTATTTTAATTAAATATTCAAATTTGACACAACTATTTTTGCAAAAAGGTACTAAAAATGTATTTTAAAAGTTTAATTGGTTTGAAGACTTTAGTAATAAAATTTATTCTTTTTAAAACTATTTTTTAATTTCAAAAATTTTTTTTTTTCGAAGCTAAGTTTAATGCTAAGTTCAAATATAAAACTTTTTACTAGATATTATACGGAATTCAAAAACCTCCAACATTTTTATTATACGTTTTATTACAAATAAAATTTTATGAATTGTATAATATTTATGTATACTAATAAAAATAAGAATAAAATGTACCGTTTTAAAACTACTAAGTAAATAGTAAAGCCAAAATAGACAAATACGTGTTCTTACCTTTTTTAATTTATACCGCTCTCTGTTGTGATAATATAATTAACTAACTGGGGCATATTTTAAGTAAGCATACAGCCTTTCTATTTATCAGTGGTAGCAGTCATTTCTAAAAGTTTTGGAAGTGATGAAAAATTCTACGAAACATGTAAGGATTTTTCTATTTAAAATTGTATGCACTGTTTCTTTGCCATTTTGGAATATTTTATTATAGTCCATATAGTATATTTTATTCTATTTTTATAAAAATCAAATAAGTGATTTAATTAAAACAAGTTAAGCGTCTTCACCGCTATAAGTATTAATATGCATCCACAGATATATGATATTTATGGTGAAAGCGCAAGTAAATTCTATCTATCAATTTTTATAAGATAATATATATTTATTTGCGCTTCCACCATTCTTATTAATACAATTCTTTGGGTGATAGAAAAGGTGTCCGTAAGCTTGCCACGTTATGTATGAAACCTGTCGAAAATTTGTTGTGACTTTTATTAAAGACAGTATATAAATTTTTCGATTCTGAAAATTCTGACAAATAAAATGATCGCTTTTACTGAGCTTCGATTTAACAATTTTTTTCACAAAAAGTTTTTAAATATTTGCAAGCAAAATTTTGAAAATTGTATTATATTCCAAAGAAACCTCTATGATTATTTTTTAAATTTTTATGTATAAAAAACATATATTCAATCGCCCTGCTCGATTACTATTTCCAATCAAAGTTTTTATGGGAAGAATTCCACTGCCCCTTTCTTCATAGTATGACAAAACATATTATCATAGATAACTTAAGACACTTACAAATACTTAATTTATAAGAATAAAATTAAGGATTTTCTCTAGAATAGATCATTAATATTGTCATTATAATTAAAATATTTCTAATTGTATTTATTTTTTATTTGTTTCAGTTTACGTCTTTTAATTTCAAATGTCGTGAACAACAAGTTTATAAATTGAAATGGAACTTGAGATATCACAGCACACAACATACTACATGAATGAATGTGGAAAGTGTTAACATTAGCATTATCTAAATTCAAAGCTAATAAGAACATATATAACTAACAACCATATATGTAACTAATACTATTATGTAGGGCATTCCATTTACATTCATTTATATTGATTCAAATATAAAATAGAAAACTGCAATGGTATTTTATTATTATTGTATACAATTACTAATGATTCTAAAAATATTATTATGGGCAATACTACTGAACAAAAAATTATTACTACAACAAGAACAAGTACAACGGTTACAACAAGTACAAATGCACAACAAGGTGCTGCTGGAGGTGGTGAAGGTGTTGTTATTAGAGATGGAGAGTCACCTGGATGTACGGCACTTATGTATGCATGTCAACAAGGTGATGTTGTGCAAGTAGAAAAATTGTTGAAGATAAATGTAAGTATTAATAAGTAGATTAATTAGTAATTACATTAAAATTTAATCAAATAAGAATTTAATATCTTAATTAAGCAAACCACGGTAGATTAGTTTGCTTTGCCGCCAACTGCAATGGTAAACAGTTTATCGATACGATCCACAGATTGCGGATGCGATGGGTGGCTGTTAAAAAAAAAAAGAGTCAATATAAAACGATTAGAATTATCCAACACTACTAGTCGAGTGTAATTGAGTTTTTACTTCGGAACCCAGTTATAGTCGAGAGATTCGAATGTTTGAAAATTTGTTGAGTTCGTTATAATATTATTAAAATGTTTACCATTTCAAGTCGAAAATTTAAGACTTTTTATTCATTTTTTAATGATTTTTTCCATAAAAACGAAGTTATTTCTATTAATGTAGGTTCCATTTACAGCTAAGTTCCATTGGTTTTTAAACAATAGGTTCCTTGATATTTTAGCTAGCTAATCAATTTGCAGAAAGGATATAGGAACTTTTAAGTAAATCTATAATATATGAAAGATAATTGCTAATGCAGCAGACATTGGATTTTTAACTTTCTGCTAAGAAAATCGAACATTTTCAAAAATCAGGTAGTTATTGGTTTTACCCCGTTTTGAAAAAATCGAGTTCATCAGATCTCGACGTTTTAAGGTTACAGGAAGCTTCCATGATTACCACTGCGCGGTGTGTGTGTGTTTTTTCCTTTTTACGGATTCCAGACTTAGCTTTCTTTTCCTGGATATGTGAGACTCGACGTAGCGCTATACTAAAACTCAACGCTAGTGCCCATACTCACTAAATCCTTAACACCTTATCTTCTATCCTCTTATCCTACCACGAAAACCGTCAAGGCATTCCTCCCGTCAAGGCATTACTTCGCGGGGAAGGATTTAGTTGTCGCTCTCGCTTTTGTTGGCTAAGGAGTTATTTTTACCTTCCTTCTAGATTCTGTCTTTCTCCTCTTTTTTAAATGAAACGCAGCTCTCTAAGGACTTCTGTGGCAAAAGTGCTTGTGGCGTTCCAGGCAGTAATTCACTTGACATTGCTTCTACTACCGTCTCCAGATACTATTCTAACCCATCTTACTGGGGATCAAAACATTGAAATATATTAAATTTTAAGTACTTAGGTATGGAATTAGCAAGAAATTGGAGGGATGGCCTTTAGAGTCAAACGTTTTCCAAATTGTTATTTTTATTTTTATGCACAAATAAAAATAAAATTATTATCAAAATGCAATGAAATATAGTTATAGTTTAGTATATTATATAATATAGAAAAATAATATAGTTATATATTATATGGTATAGCAAAACTGGACACGAAAACGAAGTGTTTTCTTCCAAACAGTTTTCTGAATAAAATTAATTGATTTTTATTTTTGAAAATTATTTTCTCGAAAATACTCTTTTACAAGCCCTTCATTTTCATGTAAAGATTGTGCTCTCGTTTTTGCTATTACTTACTGATCGTTTTTAAATATTTGACAAAAATGTTAATTTGAAAAATAATTAATATAGTTTAAAATAAACATCAGTAAGTTTACTTTTGGCTCTATTTGACTATATTCATGATATAATCTTCTCTACAGCTGCACGAAATATAATCGTTACTTAGGAAAATTAAGAAAACTAAACTAAATTAATTTTTTCTGTTTATGAAAATAAAATTTTTGTCTCAATAAAATACGAATTTTAGAGCTTAAATATTTAAGTTACTCTTTATTTATTGGTAATCAGCATCCTCCCCTGCTTAGGTTGTGCCAGTGTAGGCATATTTTTATGTAGGCAACCTTATTGTGACATCCCAGGGTGTAGAACCAAATCCAGAACTTAAAAAACTATTAATTTTAAACATATTACGAAATTAAAATATATATTTTTCAAATATTGTAAATTCAATACTCAAATTTAATTGATTCAAATAAATATACTTTATGATTATCGATTTTTTGGAGAAGAGAAATAAAATTCAAATTTTTTTAAGTAAATAAATAATAATAAATACCATATTTGAGATGAATCGCCAATTATAAGGGTTGTGTACATTATAATTTAGAGAACAACACTTAATTATCACAAATTTAACATTTTACGGGGCTTCATATACTTATAAAGTAGAATTATTTATTCTTTCCTTATTTTTTGTAAAAATTTGACAACAATATTTATTCGTGAAGAGGTCAATAAAATTTCGAATCACTTGTGAATTTTGAGTGTCCCAAAGCTCGTTTCATCCCAACAAATGTAAAAGGGTTTCAGAAAAGTGACTTAATTATATTATACCTGTACTTGTTGGAACTATTATCTAATTCCAGAAGTTTTTTGTATCAGACAGACTATTGGAAGCCGGTTATCAAGAATTTTTAGTAATTCAAGATATGATTGTAAATTAAGCCTCAGTACTTTTATCGCTAATGGATTTAAACCAGTTTCTGCTCTTATCAATGTGGAGATGATCTCTTCCAGCAGAACAATTCTGCTCTTATAATGTGGAGATGATCTCTACCAGCAGAACATATTTTTTTATAAGTTGGACTGTACTGCTTCAATTTCATTGCGGTATCTAAGTAACTAAATTTCCGCTGCATATAGCGTTGCTTAGGTAAAATTAAGAATTTTGGAAAGTGGGCGTCTCTTTCTAAACACTATTACTTTAGTTTAGTTTATTTTCATTTCAAATCTGTTGGTTTGACAGTACTTCTCTAGTGTATTTATTGATTGCTCGCATGGTCCAGTTGTATCGTTTAATAAAATTGGGTCGTCTGGCGTAGCTCAGATTCCGAATATTCGTGTAGCTAGTAATATTTACAAAACTTGAAATAAACTTTATGCTCATTTGCATGTGGGACGTGTCTATTGTTAGAAAGATTTTATATTTTAATGTTCTAATTGAATCGGAACTTTTACTTTCACCCCATCTTAACACGGTCAGCGAAACTTCTTTTCCTTTCAGCAGTTTTTCAATAAATATCCTGCCATTTTAAAGATAAAAGGGAGGTGTGGAGATTCTATAGAGATAAAATATTTTTAAAATGGAATTTTTTTTAAGAAAAACTATTTCTGACTTTAAATCAATAACAAAAAGATTTCAATTCTTGTTAATTAAT
Organism: Chrysopa pallens; assembly: GCA_020423425.1. NCBI lineage: Eukaryota > Metazoa > Arthropoda > Insecta > Neuroptera > Chrysopidae > Chrysopa > Chrysopa pallens. The sequence continues at coordinate 92,968,354 of CM035592.1, forward strand.
TTGCCCATTTTTATTCACTATGAACAAAATTTAATTTAATCTTACAAAAACTACAAAACCCGAAATAAATGTAAAATTGATATTATAAAGCTTTAATATAAACTTGTCGTATTCAATTGAAAATTAAAGGGGGCTTTCTGTAAACTATTAATAATATGAAAAAAATAAATTTAAGTAGTGTTTAACTTAATAATTTAATAATTTTTTATTATTTGGTTTGATATATTTTACAGAAAACAAAACTGTCTATACATTTATAGCAAAATTATGTTCTAAGTTAATTTTTGTATTTGACTTTTCATTTATGTTTTTTACCATCCAAACTTTTTCGCACTTAAAATTATTTCGCGTCTGAAACCTTGACGTTCTGCATTTCTGGCTCTTGAGCTTTATCGGAAAACGAGTTTTCATAATAAAATTAAATGAATTCAAATTGCTGTTCCCAATCTAAGCAGTTTTACTTTTACCTAAAACTTTTAAAAACTTTAAACCAAGTAACCGAAGCTCTTTTATGCGTTGAAATTTTTAAACCATTCTGTATATATTTCTTTTCGATAAAAAAAAAAAATTAATTTGATTGAATTTATGAAAATGGAACAGAATTGAGTTGTAAGATTTGTTTACAAAAACAATTATGAATGCTAAATAAAAGCTTATAGAAGAAAACTGCACTGTCACTAAGTAAATTAGTTTGGGCTTTTAATTATTTTCTTTATAATGTAAAAAACGATTATGAAACCTACCTTATATACATATATAATACTATAAATGTTCATATATAGCAATAAATTACTATGTTTCAACTAAAATAATTCAATTTACATAATTATGCTATAGAAAAATATATGTACGTATATAAATTACAATTTCAAATTCATGTTTAAAAGGTCGTTCAAAAAAATTTTATTAGGAGCTTTCCATTCATGTTACAAGTTCTAATATATATCAGACGCGTAGATAAATTTTTTTGAAGGAACGAAGAACTTATAATTCTTATAATACTTACAATGAATAAACTATGATTAATTAAGAAATTTTTACCATGATATTGGGATAAAAATACTTTTATTGTTTTACTTATTATTTTTTCAAAATAATAATTTAACAAAAATTATATGGAATTTGTGCTAAAATAATTTTCCAACGATTTCATAGTTCAAAAATTCAAAGTTCATCGTTATCATCATCAAATGAGCCTTATGCTGAAAAAAATTAAGTATGGCTAAATTTATTATATTTAGTTGTTTTTTAATTGGGCTGCATGAAAAATGATTCTTGTTTACAATTCTGAATCATTACTAATGTTTTTAATAGGTATTTTAAATCTTAAAAAATAAGTAATAAATGGACGTTCAAAAATTCTGATTAGGCAAAACCCTAGTTTTAAGAAACGTTCCAAATATCTTTCAAAAGAATTTTCTTGACGATATTCAATATTATTTATGATAAAGCACTGAAATTAAGTACAAAAATTTCAATTTAGAAACCTAATTATATTACCTGATTAGCCAGCAAAAAACTACTGAAAATGTATTTATTGAGAAATTATCCGAACAATTTTATTGGTTTGTTTAATTATTTTGACAAGAAAACAGAACATTTCATGGCATCTGAACATTCAAAATTTTTTCGATTTAATTAAAAAATTATTATTTTTTTATCTGGATGTTCATAATTAATTTTTCATTTGTCAACATATAAAATATTAAACGATATAATTTATGAATTTAAATATTTAATTTTTTCTAAAAGGCACTATTTAGTCTTCCGCTGTGCTTTTTTATCATTAATTAGACATACTAAAATTTGTTATGATCTAGATTTCAATGAGAATATTTTTTTTAAATAAATTTGGGGAGGTTTTTATTTTGTAGTGACTTTTCCTATCGCTATCTGCAAAGCAAAGTTAAAACTGTTAAATGGCGATAGTTATAGGCCTAGAGCCTGTGGATAGCTTGAGTAACGAACTTTCTATTCGACTGTTAAATTTTTTAATGACAAATCATATTTTGATAATTATGGAACCATTCGCTTACAAGAATTAACCTTGCGCGTCCTCGTCATTTGAAATATAAGTTGGATCAAAAGAGTAAAAATTAAAAAAAAATTTCAAATAAAAATTGTAGGGCAAAAAATGTTATATGTTCTTGTTTTTGAATATAAATAAACATACCGAAAATATATCTACAAAATTTCACACATATATCCTATACAATTCACATATATAATATATAACACATGGACTGAAAAGTCCCGGGCATAAAAAAGAAAACACAGTTTTTTTGGTTCAAAATTAGCTTTATTCATCAACGTAATCTCCATCAAGCGCAACGCAATCATTCCAGCGCCGCTCTAACATTTCAATACCACTTTTGTAGAACAATTTATCTTTTGAAATAGGCCTCAGTTTCAGCGATAACCTCTTCATTCATGCGAAATTTATTACCGGCGAGCATTTTTTTCAGGTCTGCGAACAGCCAGTAGTTGCTGGGAGCCAAATCTGGCGAAAAAATTCCGGTTTGTTACGTTTAAACAAGACCAAACACTGTGCAGAATCATCAACACGTTCTCGTTTTTTGGTCAACAGTGAGCAAACGTGGCACCCACTTTGAACAGAGCTTTCTCATAGTCAAATGCTCATGCAATATAAAGCCAACACGTTCTTTTGACATCTTTACGATGTCAGCTAACTCACGCAACTTCACTTTCCGATCATTCAAAACGATTTTGTGGATTTTTTTAATGTTTTCTGGTGTTATCGCCTCATTTGGACGCCCACTGCGTTCTGAATCATCGGTGTCTCTACGACCACGTTTGAAGTCAGCAAACCAACGTTTTATTGTTGTTTCTGATGGAGCGGAGTCCCCATAACACTTTTTAAGCCATTGCTTCGCTTGAACGCTATTTTTTCCCATCAAGAAGCAGTGTAAAATTAAAACACGAAATTGTTTTTGATCCATTGTTTTGAAAATAACAAAAGTAGCGTCACTCTTAGCACAATAACTCACAAACTAATGAATACAATATCTTGAAATTTTAACAGCTGTCTTTTGAAGGTTAGTATTAACTGGAAAAAAGGTGACTGCAATAAAACTAGCACCATCTATGTGTTATGCCCGGGACTTTCCAGTCCATTTATTATATGGAAATTCTATGAGTATTTGTGTGAATTTTCCTTCGTTCTTCCTTTGTTTTTATTAATAGATAGTAAAGGCAAACAATCGTATTTATATTATGCTCTACAATTTTTAATGAACCTACTCAAATCTCACCCCATCAAAATTATAAAATCTGAAGATGTTCTGGAGGATTCCTGTCAGTACGTCAGTACGATTCCTATCTGTACTCACTATGTGTACTAAAGTTCATTATGACTCATCACTGAAAAAATTTACTGCCTAATAAGACCGTTACTCAAACCGCTCAAGAGCGTTTAGTTTATAGTTTAATACCACACCTACATTATTCCGTCAACGTTATTATCTCTTAATAAAAATATTTAAAATTAATTAAATTCTAATTTTATATTTGGAAGTTTTTAAATATCTCACTTTTATACAGAAGTAATTAGTAGATATTAAAAGTTTTGAAAAATCTGATAAAGTAGAAGACACTCTTCTATCTAAGACTCTGTTACTACGACACTGGTATAACATACACTAAGAATAAAGCTTTCATGCACGGATTATTTACTAAACATGAATTTTAATCACTCATAAGTTTTCACGCAATTAAGTACTCTAGCCTATTAATTCTGTACACAATTGTGTATAAATCAAGGTTTTTCACAAATATCTAAGATCAATATTAATATAGAATATTCTTACAGGTAATGTTTGCATTAACAAATTAATAAATAAATATAAAAATAGGTTAAAATCATTTCTAAGTCGGTCACTGTTATTCAGTTTTTTATATAAACCAAAATAATTTTTTTCTCAAAGTTTTATCTTTTTAAAAAAATTGTAAAAACTGTTATTAATTTTTTCATCCTTGTTAATAAAGTCAAAAACACTACTTATTAATAAATTCAACGTTAAAGGGGATTGAAACATAAAACTGAAGCACCCTTCATTATGTAAAAATTTTTCCATTTTCGCGCCCAAATTACTCAAAAAATAATTATCTAAATATTTCAAAATTGGGCATGCACAATATTCACATAAAACTTCGGGTTTAAAACGGAGGGTTTATGCAATCGAATTTTGCTTTTTACCTTAGAAAATTTTTTTTCAAGGCAAACTCTTTGATAAGTCGTCTGTTTTCATGTTAGTATTGTGCATACCAAATTTCAAAACATTTGGATAAATATTTTTTAAGTTATTTGGTCGTGAAAATTTTAAGAAATATAAAGCATATTATATATATTTAAGTCGACAGCTTGTAAGAAGCACAAGCTTGTAAAAACTGTGGGTAATCGCTCTTAATATAACTTAAAAGGCGTACTAAAGATTGACCAATCGCCACTTAAGTTCTTAAGGTTTGAGATAATCAAATACAGTATTCGAAGACTTTAGTACCTGCGTTTCAGGCTGTGAGGCCCTTGACCTTGTACTTTTCGGAGGAGGCATAATGATTCAGGTTTAAATGCAATTAATTAGGTTTACAATCTAGAAAAAAATTTCCAATATTACTAAAAATTTTATGAATACTCAATTGAATGGATTTTTCTTGTTGAGATCGAAATAATACCGTATACTAACATCTAGATTGCAATATAAAATATTTCACTAAATTAGGGAAAAATAGTTGAAGCTCTCAATACATAAATTCATCACAAAATATAGTAAGGCATTTGAAATTTTATTCCTTTTTAAAACACCTTGTTTATTCCAAAATATTGTACAATTACTTAAATAAACATAAAGTAAGAGAACTACGAAAATGCAATTCTATAGACGGATGCAAACAGCGTAAGCCAAGGTCGATCATTTTTGAAACCAAAAATAGTTTTAGTAGGATGAAACCCATTGGAAACAGAAGAGAATATAACAAAAATGAAAGAAAAATAATTTACGGGCGATCTGAGGTCGGGAAGTGGAAAGGGATGAGTTTTTAAGGGTAAAACACGGTTTATTTCGATTTCCGTCAAAACTAAAAGTCCCATGGTAAAAACTTAAGAAGGAACGTTGTAGGTAATAAAAAGATTTACAACTTTTGTATTTACATTTTTCACATAACCTTCAAATTTATGTGAAAAATTGAAATAACCAATTTTTTGGTTTTTATTTATCTTTTACAAAAACACCTTTTTATGTTCCAAACATACTGTAATTCTTTTGATTTAAAATATTTATTTTTTCACCTTATTTTGAATAAATATCGAAAAAGCTTCTACCCTGGCCAAGTTTCATTACAATTATTTACTGTAATGAAAGGAAATAAAAATTTATTTTTATTTTTATATACGACAAAATTATTGTCAACATTTTGTTTCCATTAAACATATAATTTTTAATATATAATATTGTTAATCGTATATATATTATAGGTGTGACCCACACCCAAATTTAAACCGGGTATGTTTTACAAAAAATATTGTATGCAAATGTAGAATGTTTTATGTATAGTATATATATGTGAGACTAACTAAAAAAAATACATTCTACATTGCATTTGCTTGTAAATTATTCTGAAAAAGGCATTGTCTAAATAAATATTTTCAACTGCAAATAACAAGGCTCACTCACTTCATCAAGAAATTTTATTTAAATTTAAAAAATAATCATTATTTCATTAAATGAATATAGGGCAAATGAAATTTATAACGAAATACAAAACATGTGAAAATAATAACTAACAGTCTTAATTTTTTAAACATCTGACATATGGTTTATCCAATGTTTGAATCACTAAATATGCAGTCCATACAATTATAACATACAATCACTTCCCAAAGGAAAAAAAGGGAAAAACAATATCAAAAATACACCTATATAGAATATAGTACATACATACAGAAAATATTGTACATTGATAACCAATAGTATAATAATTCATTGAACACAAAGTTTTCATTCATTATTATTTTAAAAAACTTAATAGTGGGGATTACAATTTGTGCATATGTAACTAATATTTTACTAAATTGTGATTATTTTTTTGGTGGGAGTTTTTTTCAATGTGTAATTTACTCAGATGCAATTTTTTCTATGTGTAGTTAGTATTGCAGTTACAATATAATAATAATTTTTCATGGATCCCCACTGTTAAATCTGTAAAAAAATAATAGTATGGCAAATGATTTAAAACTTGGGTTATGGATCCATTGGACTCAATTGATAGATTATGCTCATTCACGAACTTTGAGTAACATTTTAGGTCTTGAATAAGCCATCCAAAATTTGGTTTTTTATTTTTGAGTTATTTTGATGACTCAAAATCTAAAGGCAGACAAATTGACTAATTAAGTGATTTTATGAACATCCATACTGAATTTTGTTAGTATCTTCAATATTATTAATATTACACACTTTATACTGGATTTAGTATAATTAGTATAAATTATTAGTATAATAGTATTCATGTATTTCATATATGTTAATATAAATAAAAATAAAATAATTTACCCAATGGTGATGAAATAGAATTATTCTATTACAGTTATTTTGTTGTAGCCAGCACTTGCCCGTGATAAGGATCGTACTCTAAAGACTGCATTACATTATTGTACTGAAGCACGTACTGCTCAATGTGCAGATTTAGTTTATCGTGCTGCACCTGATTTAATTAATGCTGCCGATGAAGATGGTTTGACACCATTACATTTAGCGGTTATAGCTGGAAATATTCCTTTAACAAATTTTTTATTAGCTAATAATGCGGATGTTAAAGTTGTGGATAATGAAAAACATACGGTTGTACATTGGGCAACAGGTAAGTAATTTTTTGATATTAACTTAAAATTAAGTTGTGTGAACCGTTAAAGGATCAAAACTTGCAAAAATTGGAAAACGGAAACTAAGAACGTTTAATTTTTTATCAGTAATTAATGAATAATAGAGTTGTATTATCTTGTGAAATAATACATTTTTCATTTTTCTAATAACATATTTTAAACAGAATATTCGCCTTAATAATCAATAGAAACTGTCATGGCTTCGTTCTTTAGTGATGGATCTAAGATGTGTAACGCGGTGTTTATGAATCGCAGATATGAATAACAAAAAATAGTTTTTCTGAAACTTAACTCTTGAAATTATATTGATTAAAAATAAAATGTACCAATGACAGCAGACATTATAATGTTTCCAAACTTCTAAACACATTAAAAACCTTAAATTAAACAGTTTTGCCGGGTAAAAAGCTAGAGTGACTAAAAATCTGTGGAAATAATATTAATAAATTATAAACACAAAGTGTTGTGAAAGACAACACAGTGATAAAAAGGTGTGAATATACATTGTAAATATATACACAAGTGCTTTACCAAATAAAAGTAATAACGATAAGGTATCCACATCAAAATTTAAAATTACCCCAGTACTCCATTACACACATTAAGTACCCCATTACACACAAAACTCATGAAAATGCATTGATAAAGCACCAAGTTCATTAATGTCTGGCTGTAGTGTTAATGATTAAAATTAAATGTATACTGTTGATCCATTATTGATTCTTGTTAACAACTGTATATATGCATGTTTTATATATGCAGTTCTGGATTTTTTGACGCGCCTATATTCCTGTTGTTCTTTATACACTATTCTCCACGATTTGATGTTCAAAAATGTACTCTCCCGTGATACTAATATTTACCCTTGTTATTACAACTTTTGATAAAATTATTCGGATGTTTCTTGGGATCGAGTTTGTATAGGTATGTGTGTGTATTTTGGGTCTTATGTTTAACCTGTGATTAAAATAACCAAGTGTTATTTGGGGTCGAGTTAGTTAGGGTTATTATGACTCTTAAGTACAATCTGTGATTAAACTGCCTAAATGATAACTAGGGTCGAGTTAGTATGCCTCTGCTTCATTTTGGACCGTATGTCCAACCTGTGATTGAACTACCCACACTTTGTTTGGGATCGAGTTAGTTAGTATTGGCTTGTGGGGTTTTTGGCCCTTACGTTCAAAATGTGCTTAAACTATACATGTGATATTAAGGATTAAGATAAAACGGGTATGCGAGTGTTTTTAGCGCTTACGTTTACGCTGTAATTAAACTACCCAAATGATATATAGGGTTAGTACGGGTTTGCAGGCCCAAATTTTTAATAGCCCTATAGTTTAACCTGTGATTTAACAATCCAGCTGGTTTCATCATTCACCGACTTGTTTTTGCACCAAGGTGTTTTAATTACTAGCGGTTTTGGTTTTTAGCTGAATGGTTTTTGCAATGAGTGGTTTTGGGGTGGTGTGGTTCATATTCAAGTGGTTTTGGCCTAGTCTAATCATTTAATTCCTACGTTCTCTGTCATTATATTATTTTCAAAGACCTCCATTCTATTGATTAAAATATATATTTTATTCTTAAATTTGCTCATTTTATCTTGTCTAATATTTAACCAATGGTTGATTATTCAATGTTAATGGCAGAATTTTTATTCTAATGTTAATTTACACGTAATTTTTTTAAAAATAATATTTTATTGCAACAAAGACACTTTTTTTAACAGTGATTTACACATATAAGTTCTAATGGTGGAATATTTTTAAACTGTTACTTATTTAAATTGTTTTAATTAATTGAATGTGATTTTACTTTTTAAACAATATACGTATATCACACACATCTTACTTAAAATTTTATTACAAAGAAAAATAACTGTAACCTAACCTCCTAACTCTAAAAATAACCTTCAAAATGTAACATGCAGCCATCAGAACTCCTAAATAAGTTCTTGTTTAGTTTAAGTTTTTCTCAGATTTCAATTTACCATCGATAACTCATCATATACGATTCACATAAATTCAGAAAAAAGTATGGGTGGTCTGTTAATAAGTATTGTTAAAATGATTTATGGCTGTATAGTTTTGCACCACACCAAGTGCTTCCATTTTATTTCTCCAGATCCTGCTGAAGTTTTTACCAAACCAAATAGTCTACCTTTTTGTTTCCCATGTTTTAGTTTCGTTTTTAATATTAGAACTACACTTAGTTTTTAACTGTTAGTTAATTTTCATCAATTTTTAATTAATTTGTCCCTTATTTATTTCCTTAAAAACCTTCTACCTACTTTGAATATATTTTATGTACAGAATTTTAAATATTTTATAACAGTACGTAGTTTTTTAGATTTTTTTGGAAAAATTTGTTGTAATTTTCGTTCTCACTTCCCAGCCTAAAAAATGACATTTTACGAGTTCTATGGAAGGTTTTTATCAATAAATTTTGTTGTAAAAATCCATATTATAGAATTTTGAAGCATTGTTTATGGGAAAAATTAATAATTTCATCTTTGAATTTAAAAGTAAATTCGATTCTTGATTAGCTAGAAAATTATGCAAGTTGTAATAATTCTGCTGCAGTCAAGTTTCTATCCTCTATTGTTAAAATCTATCTTCTATACTCTATTGCTAAATCATTTGAATTTCTATATTTATGTTACCTATAAATAATAGAATTTATTTCTAACATTTAAATTATAGATTATTTTATTTGTCTGTTATAATTTAGACAGCATTTGTTCTAATGTGATTACAATGTATTCAAAATTAGTGAAATATACTGCTAGTAACCATGATTTCAAATATTTCACAGATATGTTTCATAAATTTTTATCACCAATAAATAAAAAAACTTCAAAAGGGGAGTAATTTATTGAATCTAATTAAAAAAATTTTTAAAAATAAGTTATTATAATTTTTATCGTTAACCTAGAAGCTATTAAACTAGTTTCTAGTAAAAAACGGTATAATTACCTATTTTCAATTCTTCTCTGTTGTACGAACCTGTTTAGGCATTACCACTACTATCCAAATCAATTTTTCCAAATTCCTGCTGTCGGCTTTGTAAATCTAGCTTCTTACCAAATGAAATATAATTGTTTATAACATTAACAGAAAATTAAATCCATAAAATTTTTTATGTGAAAACTTTTTTAGGCACTTTGGGTATTTTTTCAGATGGCAAAAAACTATTGCGCGATACCACTGTATACAAATTTCTACACACACACATTTATATATATATATATATATATATATATATATATATATATATATATATATATATATATATATATATATATATATATATATATATATATATTCGATCGAAATCACTCGAAAATTAACCACTCCGGGCAAAAACTACTAAGCCCGAAACCACTCGGTCCAAAAACCACTCGTCATAAAAGCATCTCAGTCTTTGAATGATGAAATTAGATGGGTAGTTGAATCACTCGTTTAACACTAGGGTCAAAAAACCCGCAGACCCTTACAATCTCGACCCCATATATCATTTATCTAGTTAAATCACAGGTTGAATATAACGAAAAAAAAAATCCGCATTCCCTTACTTGGCCCTAAATATCACCCTCAGATCAATACTTATTCGACTCCAAACAAAATGTAGGAAGTTTAATCACTTTAATCGAAGTTTAATCGAATACTCGATCCGAAAAATCACCTAAGTATTTTCATCAAAGGTTGTAATAACAAGGACATATGTGAATATGTATCACGGGAAAGTACATTTTTAATCATGTGCCACAATTAGTTACAATTTTTTTAAATCGTGGCGGATACTGTGTAATAAACAACAGGAAAACATCAGCGCCGATAAACGTAGAACTGCATATATAAAACCAACAGACATATCGACATACAGCTATTAGCTTACATTTAATTTGATATTAAATACTATTAACATTACTACCAGGCATGGATGTTTTAAACATTTACATCTAGTAGTTTTTGTTGGAGTGATTTTTGACCTGTTCTAGTAGCAACAGCTTTGGGACACGTCACAAATACAGGAGCATAGTTGCATTTTATTATTTTTTTTATATCAAAAATTATTTACAATTGCAGATTATTTCTTATCATTTACTAAATTTTAATGCAACAAACTTATAACATACCAATGTAATAAAATAGTAAAATTTTAAGCAATAGATTGAAATTTTGGTGAAACACACGTGATTGTTCATGTTTTCACTTCTCTCGACATTCCAGAGTACTACTGTTTGTTTTTTTTTTTTGGTACATATTAATAGTATGGGTACTTTATTTCTTTTGAATAAAACATGCTTAGAAACCCTTATTTAGTTCTTTTAAAGTGCGGCAAACACATCAATTTAAAAAAAATAAACTGTTTCAAAAAAAGCATTTAAAATGTTCGAAGCATATTTCAAAGTATGTTAATTTATTTTGATAGGTAAATATTAGGAAATATTCTTGAAATAATTTTTCTGTATTACATTTCATATTTAAACATGAGTATTTATACATATGGATAAAAATTAAATATTAAAATTAGCTTTTTTAAAAAGTAGTTTCAGGAAGGTATAAAAAAAAAAAAGATTATGACGCCTTTTAATATAAAAACTTTTACAATACTTCATAATATTCTTATTAAGAATGGATTATTTTTGGAACAGACTACCCTCTCAGTTCCATTAACGACTGCGTTAAAGTTAATGACAAACGCTAACGATAAAGCAAATGATATCAATTAACAACGTCAATAATTTTCAAATTACAAATTTACTTTCATATTTTGAGATGGAACATTCAATTTTATCTATAATTCGATTATAATTCTACATAAGACTGCTATACTAACAAATTAAAACGGAAATTTTTATGGTAGCTCTAAATTTTATATAGCAGTTTTGACTACTCGAGGAATATTAAAAGCTTGTCTGGTCTTATTGTTGCTTTAGATCCAAGATTTTTAAAACTCTCGGCAAGTTTTAATCCACAGGGAAATGAAAATATGTTCACAATATTTTTTTATGTGTACTTTACTTAGGCGCAATACAGGATTATGGAGCATATTGGCATATGAAGAAAATTGTAATTGTATTTCTTTAAAAGCTTCCAAAGTATATATTTTATCATGATGGACGCAATTTTTAAAACAATTTTGTAGTCACATTTTTATAATGTGTCAGATTTGATCTTTTGGTTATCTGATTGTCCTACAACTTTTTAAACACATTGTATTTACTTATATTGTTTGGATACCTTTACTGCAACATAAAAAAAACTTATTAAATGTGATCGATAACTTTTATGAGTAACCTTGGCAATTGAACTACATATTGACCACTTCTTAATATGCCCAATGTCATTGTATGAGGTGCTTGTTCATAGAAAAAATATGTAGGCATATGAATTAGTCGGAGGGAAGTTATACTCATTTCCATACATGAATATTTTAAATTTGTTTTATCAAAAAATTCGTTTTCCTTTTTGAAAACTAATTTGTTTACCTCGTACTTAAATTGTTATAATTGTTATAACATGAGTCTCACCCTACCTTGACCGCAAGAATCCACCATACTCAACCCCTATAAATGTGAATACATTGCCTTCATTATTTATTTTTTGTTACATAATATTGTATCCATTTTTGTTGGTGTTTTAAAGTTAAAGGTATATCAAATATATTTGCGTGCCATTTCACAACTTGATCAGACATATAAGACGTATACTCACAGACATAATACCACATACCATTTAACTTAATAAAAAATCCTATACGACTATTTTAAGTATTATACGTAGAATTATTTTTTGTGCTTCAGATTCTTGCCTTGAAATTAAGCACTCCTAATTAAGTGATCTACTTTTACCTTTTAATAAAAGTTAACAAATATAAGGTGTGTAAGGAACGTACACATGGTGTGTAAGAGACTAAGCATTATATAAGAATTATATATCAACTAGTTATCATAAACGGGTTATGTTATATTATATCTCAGAATTTGCATTGTTAGAACTCGGTCCTTTGACTGTGGCTATTTGAGATACTTATAAACTTACAAGTTCTGTTATTTGACTTATAATATCTAGTTTCATTATTTTTAAATCTGATAAGTTGAAATTTACTTGACATTAATTATTCATAAAATAAATTTCCATGAAATTTCACCTGTATTCGGGCTTTAAAAAAATATATCGGTAATATCTTGTTGTTTCTTATTAATAATATGCTAAACGATTTTTTTCTGCCTGTTACTAAATGATTTGCTAAACGGCCTTAATTTATAGGATCAGGAAGGAGTGTCCAATACTTTTTGACAATCCTGTAACTGAATTATATATGATCTTACAGTGTGTGGCGAAACTGCAGCCCTCCGTGCAGTATTATTGGCAGGAGCACCCGTGTCAACTCCAGATGTACATGGTGGATTCCCATTGCATTATGCTGCACAAATGTGTGGTGCCAAAGATACACTTAATAGTTCAAATAATACTACAATATCGAAAGATAACGCCACTTCTGATAAACGAGTCCAAAGTGCTGTAAGTTATTTTACTAGAATTTTTTTTATTGTAGCAATTCTAAAATTAAATAGAAGTAATCATACACTTTTTTATTTATTTAATTGCTTGTTTATATACAAAACAATTTTTTAGGACAGAGATACAAGTAAACTTGGTTTAGAAATATTGGACACTTTATTAACATTTCCTGGTATCCGTGTAAATGCAGAAGATGTTGACGGGCGGCAACCGTTATTATGGGCTGCAAGTGCGGGCTCAGCTGCAGCTGTTTTAGCATTAGTCGCAGCGGGAAGTGCAACTGAAGCAGCCGATAAAGATGGTTTGACAGCATTACACTGTGCAGCTTCACGAGGTCATGCTGATTGTTTGGAAGCTCTATTAACTATGTGTGGTGTTTCGCCTGATATTATTGGTATGTTAATTTAAAATATTTGTAACTGGCTTTGTTTTCGAAAAAAAATGAGATTAAAAGATTAAAATAATGTTGGTACTTCTTTCCCATTTCGAAATGAGTTTTAGTGGTTGGTATTTCGAAATAAGTTTTAGATTTAAAGAGAATAATAAGTTATCAATAGGATTGTTTTCATTTTAGATACTAATGGATGTACTGCCTTACATTATGCAGTTACTTTAGGGCATGCTGATTGTACTGCATTATTATTAGCTCATGGTGCAAAAGTGAATCGGCAAGATCGTAGAGGCCGTACACCTGCACATTGTGGTTGTGCTAAAGGACAAGTGAGTTAGCATTTGTTTTAATTCGTATTACTAATCAAAAATTAAAATTGCATTATTTGTACAGGTTGAAACTGTTCGAATGCTAGCTGGCCATAATGCAGACTTGTGGATTCGAAGTGCTCGTGGAGATTTACCTTTACATGAAGCGTCTAGTGCAGGTCGTAAGCAACTGGTTAGATGGTTGCTAACTCAAAGACCTTCACAAGTAAATGCAAAAAATAATGATGGAAGAACTCCTTTACATTTTGCTGCAATGAATGACAATACTGATGTTTGTAAAGTAAGTTGTTATTAAGTAGATATTAGAATTCTTCCAAATTTTTAATTCAACAACCTATTCATGTTAACCAAACAATTATTTTATAGATTTTGTTAGATCATGGCGCCAATGTTAATGCAGTGATGCGAACATCGAAAAACATTTTAATGACTCCGTTAGATTGCGCATTAAAGAATGGTTATCGTTCTACAGCTAAATATTTACAACTAAATGGTGGGTTACCATTTCAGCGACTACGACTACCTGTATCAGGTGAAGGAGAAGCCATTAACGTACAATTTCAAAATGATATTACTATTCAACATATGAAACAAGGAGAGTTAAACTCAAATAGTGAAGATGACTTGTTTGATGAAAAATACTATAGAAAAACACAAAAACGGCGAGTCTATAAACATCGTCGAAAAGTAAAAATATCTGAAGGAGGAGGTAAGTATTATAATTTGAATTTATTTGAAAAACACAATTCCAGGTATAAATTCTTCGTGTTTCCAGTCTTTCATTTTTTGGCCTTTGACCTTTAATCCTTGAATAATATGCAGACTCACTATTTCAAAATTTATAAGATCAATCCTAACGCAACTAAGAACCTCGTCATTGATTTTTAGTTTTCCCTTGACGTTGATAGAGTGAGATTGGTGGTAGTGGGAATCAATGATTCTGATTTTTGAAATTCAAGATAAGCAGCAAAATATCCAGCTAGCTTGTTGACTTTATACGAAAAATTTTGTATTTAAGCAAAATCTGCAAAACTTATTGTATTTGCAAATAATTTTTATTTACTGTATATTCTTCTAGGCGTATAGACAAATTAAGTATTTCATTTTAAATTTTAAATTACCACAGTTTTCTGACTACTTCTACGTCATATATACTATAAATAATTTTGTGGTCATTGGGACTTAAAATTAAATTATTTTGTACAAAAACAGTTTTCGAGAAAGTAGTTCAGCCTCAAGCTATTTGGCCACTGTTCGAATTACTCAGAAAAACCCAGTCAGATTGTTGTAAAGAATTAAACTATTCCTTTTACAAGGCTCAATTAGTAATGTGTCACTCGCAAATTTCATTTATTAAATTGGGAAAAACAAATTTTGTAATGTGGACTCTTTACTTATGTTGAATAAATAATCTCTCTTTTCGCATTATTTTACTTGTGGCAAACAGCTATTTACACAATACGTACTATTATAAGTTAATTTGACGCAGTCACTGTACAATTAGTTCGGAAAATCAGCTACATGAAAAATTCGTTAAAAAAAGTATGTACATTTAGTGTAAATTATAATACTTACCCGAAAATTTCTAGCTCTATTCCAGTGTACAATTGAAAATCTCATAATTTTGCTGCCTAATAATCAAATTGGTATGCCTTAGAGCAGGCGATAATTTCCAAGATTCCCGGTCATATGATAAACGTACAAGTACGGTACAATTTTAGGAAGTATACGCTATTTGCTTAATATATTCTGAAAATTAATTTAATGAAGTTCCCCTATTGCTATGATTACGTAGGAATTCCAATACGGTGTCTGTATTAGTTTTGATAAAAAAAATGTGTACCTGTTTATTTAGGTAAACTTGTAAATTTAGGAAAGTTGTAACATTAAAAATAACAATAAAGAGACAATTATAAGCAAAAAAAATTGAGGGGGGATGCGAAGAGGTAAGTACACAAAATAAACATATAAAATAATTTAATATTTAAAGTATACAACGTAGTCAATAAGGTTTTACATCAATATATGTACAGGAGTAGAATTCCTAGTCTAAAACCTTTTAACTTACTTCAATACTTGTATATTATTAATTTTTTCTCCAAATTCAATTCATTTTTCAGATGAATCAAAATTAATTCATGATCAGTCAAAAAGCCAAACTAGATCCAATTTATTAAAAAATGACGTTGATATTTCATCATCATCAAGTGGAAGCTTGTCTTCAATAACAACTACCAATATTCAACCTGTACGTCGTGTCAAAACAAAAACGAAAGAAATTCAAACAGACGAACGATTTTTAATTATTCCCATAGAAAATTCTGAATTATTGCTTCAAGAAGAACAAAATAAAGATAGCCAAAATATAATAGAAATAAAAACAGAAAAAATTCCAACTCAAAAAAACAATAGTATTGATAATAAGTTTCCTTTACATAATTTACCTTCATTAACTGATTCAAATATATCTGATACTAGTTCTTTTGACCATGTAAAAGTAGCTGAAGTACAAGTGCATGCTAGTCAAAATGAAGGAGATTTTAATAAAAATGAAAAAAATGATGTAGTTAGTAGCGAAAGAGTTGAAGAATCTCAACAAGAACATACTGAAACAAACGAATTAGTAGAATCCTATAAAGATGTATTAGAAAGTACATTGTTAGAAAATGGAAAAGAAATTGAACACTTATTACAAGATCAAGCAAAAAAAGAAGATTCTATCCTAGAAAATCAAACAACTGAATTAGATAAAAATGTTAGAGAAAAAGAAGAAACTGAAGAAAAGCAAATTGATTCGGAGAAAATTCCAGAGCAGGAAATTTTAGATAAAAGTGAAAGTACTGAACAGGTTCCGGAAATGGCAATTCTAACAGAAGAACCAAAAACTGAAGACATTGAAGATTCATTAAAAACAAATCAAAATCAATTTGAAGATAATTTTAGTAATGGACAAATTGTGGCTGAAATTAATGAATCTGAAAATGGGCATAAAAAATTGGAGATCGAAGAAACTTCTAAAGAAGAAGTAGAAGTAGTGGACAGTGTAGCAATTGAAGTCTTAAAGGAAATATCAAATGAAAGCCCGCAAGTAGAAAAGTTAGAAATTGAACAAAACGTAGCTAATGATAGTGACGAAATTAATAATGAAGGAATTGTCCATATAATTGAAAATACTGAACAAGAATCGAATGAAACTGAAACAGCTAAAAATAGGGAACCAGGAAATGAAGCTGAAAAGGAACAAATTTCAGAAAATCCAGAAATTGAAAATGTTATTCATGAAGATGTTGATCATAATACTGAAAATGAAAAAGAGACAGTAGAACAAACTGTATCAGTTGAAGAAGGTGTTAAAGACGAAGAAAATGAAGCTAAGTCACTAGAAGAAGTAATTTCAGAGAATTTGAAAAGTGAAATTAAAGAAGAAAATGAAGTTTTAAAAATTATTGATTCAGTGCTTGAAGAAACAAGTATTAATGAAATGAAAGATAACGATATGGATAAAAATTTCAAATCATTCCAAGTACTTCCGGATAGCACGCCAAAAAAACATTCACCTCATGATAAATCAATAATTGCCAATGAATCTGAAGCTATTTTAGAACGTAATAATAAGAAAATAAAACAATCTTTAAAACATCAAAAACCTAATAAAAGAAAGGAGTCGGAAATTGCATCAAATCAATCGAAGCAAAAAGTAAAGAAAGAATCGGCAATGATTGTAGAAAAATCAGAAACTCTAGTAAAGCTATCAAAAAATGGTGATATGTTAATAAATAATGATGAAAATGAGGATTTTGATCAATACAGCTCTTTTGTATCAGATGAAAGTATTAAAGATAATGACGATGGAGCTGAGAAACAAACAAAATTGCGTATGAAACATCAAATGCCTGAATCAACATATAGTGATGAATCAGATTTAGATCATGAATCTTACAAAAGAATTGAAGCACGAAAAAGACGAAGTAAAATAAGAAGTAAAAGTGCTGGTAAAGATAGTTATAATAGTGATGGGCAAATGCTAGATAGTGGATTTGAGCCAAGTCCTAGAAATAGTCGTATACCGCGTAGAAAATGCAGTTCAAAACCAGAAATAAATATGACCACTGTAACACAAACTGTTCAAGGAAACATTCGCAGGTAGTATTACAAGACAAAGAATTAATGCATTTTTTCAGATTTTATGAGTAATATATTTGCTAAGTACCCCAATATCATTCAATCAATAATTTCATTTTTGAGTAAATAATTACTTTGCCCATCGGAATTATCTTGAAATTTTTTGAACATTAATGTGATTATATACGTGACGAATAGAAGTGAGTACATACAAAAATTAGCGTCTAAGTAAACAAAACTCTGTTTTATGCTGAAAAGCAGCAATCTTTAAATAAGTTTGAAATAAATTGATTGACCTTAAATAGGAAAGATTAGAAGTTACATTGCTTTTTTATAGGAAAATGTAATGAGCACTAAAGTAGTTTCATAGAAACTATACCCTAGTTCTGATTTATTGCAAAGAAATGTTTAGCTATATATAATAATAATAATAATTATTATTATTATAGTAATGGAGTTTTACCTGCGTTGTTCAAACATACTCCTCCACAATAGAGACCTTCCACATTCTTATTTTTAATTTGTATTTATGAAACTAATTATGATACATTAAATTCATAAAGTGGATGGAGGAAAGCATATAGAGTAAATATTAGAAAATTGGTAGGTAGGGATACTACGGCTGTCTTTTGAAAGGAACGATGTGAACATACATTACCTGGAACTGTGAGAAGGAGACTGTAGAAATCCTCTATAACATAGCCGGAGGAAATCTCCATATGGCTAGCTACTTCGTCATAATCCCATGCATCGATAGTCTAATTAATTTACCGCCCGTTAATTATAGTTGACAAACTGGCGCCAAGAGAAAGAATCTGTAGTCTCCCAGTCAAAGTAACCCAATACTTAGACACCATTCAGCTGGTTATGTTTTCAAAACGATATAATATTTTAGAAAAAAAAAACTAATTTTTTCCATATTCATCTCCATTACTCCAAGAATCTACTTAAAAAAAATACTAACATGAATTATTTCTAGGTATCATTTAGAACGTAAAATATTTCAACATTTATTGGAATTAAAACGTCTGCAAATACGATCTGGACAATCAAATGAAGCAGTTTTAGTAAAACGTGCTATTGATGACTACCATCGATCAATCTTATCAACAGTTGGAGCAGGTCGATATAAACAAAAGGATTACACATTTAAAAGTTTTGAAAAATTTTTATATGATAGTTTGCGTAGATTACAAAAGAGCCAATTGCCTCCACATTTGTTGAAATTACCAGAAACTTCACCATCTCCGTTAATATGCACTCATAGTACTATGAAATGTGATCATGCTACCCATGCTTATACGGGAATTCCATGCGCCGCATACAGTAAGTAACTTTGATAAAAATTAATTTAACTTGCAATTCTTGTAGTTGGCTTCCCCGTGCAACTATTATAGTAGTAGCAAAGTGATGGAAAATAAATTTTGTTGGCTTTTTTACTTAAAACTTAATATTTTCAGAAATCAATCCAATAAATATTTAAAATAATGGTAAGAAAAGGTAACTTATAGAGAATTTAATTTATTAAGCTTGGATAATTATAAAAATGTTAATTAACGTTGCCAATAATGAACTTTCGTCACCGTGCAGATCGAAACGACATCTGTATGCAATAATTTTTCATGCACTTTGCAATTTAAAAAAGATACATTATAATTTTGAAAATAATAAAATAATTAATTGACAGGTTTTTTTTTCAAATTGTAAGAAAAATTTCTCTTATAAAACAACAATATAAATACTATAAATAACATTTATGTAAATTTTTTATGACTTGGATATGACCCACTTACTTGCCTGTATAAATGTTTTATTTCAGATGAATTTCATCAATTTTATAACTAATGATAATGACGGACAATACATAATTAAGTGTTAAAGCTTTAGACTCATTAATGTGCGATTTTTTTAAACTGGACAGTATATCGTTTTAATATAATCGGTGTTAGGCATTCATCAGATACTTTGCCTTCATCTAAATGATCATTACAAAAATATAATCGCTACGTTTTAATATAAATATAACAAATAATTATATATATCCAAATATAATATCATCTATTCACACCTACATCACATCACATCTATTTAATTATATAATTGTTGTTATGTACTAACTTTCAATTTATGGTATTAACTCATTTTCTAGATTGATGAAAATATTAACATCCTGTTGGAAAACTAAGATTTATATTCATTTTTGCCAGTTTTTTTTTTTAAAAATAATTAGCGATTCAACTCATATACAATTTACGGTATTTAATAGGATTTATATCACGTTCAATAATAAAACCAATGTTTTCTTCTACAAATTTCCGTGTCGCGACAATCGATTGATATTCTCCTTCCATTAGTCGAAGATTTAACTCAGTGCTCCCAGTCATTTACCAACTATCATATTTTTAATAATTGTCTTCTTAAAATGCACTTCAGAAATGCATTTTTGTTACGCACAAATGCAATTTGAGATTTTTACATAATTAGACTAGGTCACAATGCTTCTAGAAATTTTCACAAATTCAACGCACCAAACCGCATTAAAATCTGTTTCATTTCTTATTACATAACGTATGCAAGATCCGATAATGAAGTTTTTTAAATTTCTGTGCCCTGCGTATGCGATAGTTTAGATTTTATAAGCCAGGAATGGTGAGTATTCAGACGTGAGCTTCATTTTATCCATTATATTTTTAGTACTACTCTCATCTACAACCTATTTATGTAATTTTTAAAAGAATTAAAAAACTATTTATTTTTTGTGATTAATTTTTCAATATAGCTAAAAAAGTTTTACCTATATTTTCAATAGAGCTAAAATATTTCTTTTGTGTTTTTTGAAAATTTTGTTCATTGATGCTTTTCATTCCTTATAAGTATTTTGTGTTGCAGTTACCAAATTAAATCATCACACAATACCAAAAGTTGGTTTTGGAGTACGGCCAGGAGGTTTTTTACCAAAATTAAGCAGTCATCAAGATCACACGCATAGTGATCGCCTCTTGTCGCAAGGTTCAGTTACTTTGGAATTAACACATGGTGGTGATAAACAATTTGTAACACTTCCAGCCGATCGCTTAGATCAGAATAAAAAATATTTTGTTACGTTTACCGTTAAAGGATTAGAATCAAATGAGAATAAGGATGCAACAACTTCCTCCCATAGACATGCAAAAAGTTGTTAAATTTTTTTGAATATGTACAATGTAAAGAATTTATTTTTGCCTGTAAAGTATTTTGTGTAAATAACGTAAATAAAATCTATATAGCGAAGATTTATAAATCGAATTTTATTTCTTAATATTCAAGAAGAAGCACGTAGATGTTTATACAGATACAAAAATATTTTCCTTTCTTTTATGTCTGTAGTATAATTTTGTTTGTCTTTTCTTCGTCGTTAAAATCATTACATGAAAAGTCGCAGCCAAAATCTGTTTTACCAATTTTATCACTTTCATCAATTTTTGCCAATTTTACAATTTTTTTCACTTTCATCAATTTTACCAGTTTTACCAATTTTATCACTTTCATCAATTTTCCCATTTTTATCAATTTTATTCATTTAATAATTTTTATCTATTTTACCAATTTTACCATTTTTATCAATTTTGCCAATTTACCAATTGATAAAAGTTTTTAAATAAAAACGGTTAGTGTACTTTTGAAAAAATATCGGAGACAGAGCGTCTAGAACTATTTATTTCACATACCCAAGTTGAATTTAAATAGTTCTAGACGTTCTCTGTTTCCGATATTTTTTAATAGTACACTAAAAGGAGAACGAACCGATTTTATGAAAAAATTTATAATCTACATTTTTATTTGATTATTTGTTTATTAAACTCTTACCCTTTTGACCCAACTCACTTCTCGTCCGTTTCAAATATATAAAATTGGATAACACGGTGAGTTGATTACTGCTAGAACGTGGTTTCCGTACTTCGCATACAATAATTTAACACTGCTTTACAAAAAGGCGGTTTACACATATCGCAAGCTGTCACCAGCTCCGTTTTTATGGGTAGGAACAGTAAGCCCTACAGGCCCTCACCAAGAAAAGGCAGCCACCAAATTTCCAAAAATATAAAAGAAGTTGTGAATCTTAGAAAGTATTGCAAATAGCCTAAAATTCAATCTAAAATAATGTGAATATACTATAGAAGGGTATTTAATTTTAAATAATTATATCCTGAATTAATAATTTATTTGTTTTTATTTGTACAAATTCTTAGTACCTAAGGGTCCACCGTAAGATTTTCTGATCAGAAGATCTGATGGTGAACACACACCATTAGACAGTGCTATAAGAAATTCTTATTAGAAAATCTTATAATACTTCAGACAAAAATCTTAAATAAAGTGTATATCATCGGATACGTACAACAAACCACAACAAACCAATGAGAATTAAAATATTTTAAATTTATTAATACTGGATAACTGGATAAGATTTTCTGATCAGAAAATCTAATCAGAAACTCTGATGTCTTATGTAGAGCTCTTACCGTATATATCAGATTTTCTGATTAGAATTTCTTATCAGAAAATCTTACCGTGTGCGCTGGATCTAAATGCATTAGAAGTTAATATATTTATGTTTATCGCATAATATGAATTGAATAATAATTATTAAAGAAGGCCACATAAATTAGTATATAATGATCCAAATTTTTAGTAAGTTATAGTTAACGACACATATTATTATATTAAAAAAATAGGTACATTTCCGATCAATTAACAGAGTAATTTGTAATTAATAATTAATCTCTTAATTGCTCGGCAAGATACTCAAATTTTTATTCGATATAATATGTTTTGTTAACTAAAACATACTAAAACTTCTACGATATTCTACGAGTTATATCAATGATATAGAAAGTATTGCGTCCGTGATTTCAAAAGAATTTTTTTTTTTGCTCCGATTTCAGAAATTTTATATTTATTGATATTTTGGAACTTTCGACATCAGTCAATCTGTGAAACTCATTTACACGAAAGCGCAAAATCCCAAACTACTTGAATAATATTTATTAACAATATTATTATTTATTAACAATATTAATATTAACAATATTATTTTTGATAAACAATAGTGGAGGAGTTCGCGGAGGTCCGATTTTTGAAAAATCTATCTATTAAATTTCGGAGTATATGCATAAGCTTTCGAAACTTACTTCCTTTTTTCACTTAAAATCTGATATTTCGTGAATCCTTTATTCGATTTTAATGAAACTTTTTTTGTACATGCGTGATATAGGCTTACATTATTAGTTTATATTACAATTGATCATTCAAGGACATTGTTATTAAAGAAAAATCGAAACGAATAAACGGGTAAAACGGAAAGTCAGTTTAATAAAACAGAGAATTTTATATTATACTACTATATTAATTTCAAATCAATCGGTCAAGCCGTTAGAAGAGTATAGCTATATTCAATATGGTAGACTAGAGTAGAAGCCTTAAAAAATGATAAAAAGAAAAAGAAAATTATAGTAGGATAAAACCCATTGGAAACGCAAGATAATATGATAAAAATAAAAGGAAAAATAAATTACGGGCGATCTGAGTTCGGGAAGTATGGTAGGGGTGAGTTTTTAGGGGTAAAACACGGTTTATTTCGATTTTCGGCAAAACTACAAGTCCTATGGAAAAAAGTTAAAAACGCAAAGTTGTAGGTAATAAAAAGATCTACAACTTTTGTATTTACACTTTTTTCACATAATCTTAAAATTTTTCGATTGAAAATTAGGGTGCTTTTTCGATATTTATTCAAAATAAGATGAAAAAATAAATATTTTAAACCAAAAAAATTACAATGTATTTGGAACATAAAAAGGTAAGTTTTCACCAAATTTCGGAGAAAATAAATAAAAAACCAAAAACTTGGTTATTTGAATTTTTCGCATAAATTTTTAGGTTATTTAAAAAAAGTGTAAATATAAAAGCTTTAGATCTTTTTATTACCTACAACATTGCCATTTAACTTTTTTCCATAAGACTTGTAGTTTTGCCGGAAATTCAGATAAGCCGAATTTTGCCCTTAAAAACTCACCCCCGCCCCTACTTCCCGAACTCGCCCGTAATTTATTTTTCCTTTCATTTTTATCATATTATCTTCCGTTTCCAATTGATTTCATTGTATTGTAATTTTTTTTGTTTTCAAAAATTATCTACCCTGGTATAATAGGGATTGTTTTTTCACATAAATGTCGACATACCGTGAACCATTCATACGCTTTCATGAAATTTTGTGAGTAGATGCCTGATGTAATTTTACATGGCCACTTATTGTTGATAGCATGGATATAAAAAAACATAAATCTTGTATTTTATTAAATTTTTATGTAAAGTAGGTATCATTACAGAGTATAGTAGTTCCTGATTAAAATTTTATAAAAATTATCTATCTAATATATTTTTGCGTTAAGCTTTTGGTTTATTTTATTATACATTTCGGAGACTTATATTATTACATCGTCGGGTATTATTTATAAACTATGAAATTGATAATTTAAAAAAACTTTGAACCCATTAGGAAAGAGTTTATTTGAAAATTTACATTAAAAAATAAACAATGTATATGATTGAAATATACAAATACATTTTTCCATCTCATATCCAAATTGCAACTTATTCGTTGAAGACACACCAGGCTTATTGCTATTTAATTCGTACATCACAAGGAAGTTTTGTATCCATTATTGGCAATGTATTTCCTTTTACCTTCTTCAATTCGAATATTTGTACTAATAAAGATTAATTCAAAACTTGATAATGTAATTAATATATCTTGAATTTCTTTTGCAAAAAAATGATTCTAAAGTAAAATAAAAAATTTATTTTATGTTGAGATGAATTAAATTCACTATCGTATTATTATTTTCAGTTACTTTTGTTTACTCTAGAAATAAGTAGGCGAAAATTAAAAATGTTACTAGGAAACAATTGAGTAACAAAATTATGTTAGTAGTACAAATTGATAGAAAGGACAGAAAGTGTAAAAATAGAAAGTGTAAAAATTGTATGAATCGAATGTGTGCTCAATAGTTATCAAATTGTTATAAATTTTCTGTTGTAAATCGAGATATTATTGTAAGAGATTTTGATTCACAAAATCTAGCAAGTCAGAAAGTGTGAAAGGAAGATTTACAAAACTTAAGAAAAACTGTATTCAAAGATTGTCAAATAAATTTCCATTATTTATTTTTGGACTTTTATTTAATAACCTTCTGGAGATCGCTGAGAAACAACAGGTTATGGTGCCCAGAAGTCGCTGCAAGTCAGGATTTCCAGTAGAAGACGCAGAAAGTGCCACAGACAGACCAGCGAGAGCAACCTAACCTCAAACATTACCAGCACAGGGGACCCCGGCACACGTCAAACAACAATTCGGCGCAAAATCGGGCACGCAAGTCTGTTAGAAAGTTATTGTCAAATTGTTGTGAAGAAAAATTGTCAGATAAAATCGCCAGATAAAATTGTCAGACAAAATAGTCAGATATAACAGTAAGAATTGTCAGTAAGATAAAATTGTAAGAAAAGTCGTCAGAAAATTGTCAAAAACAATTTGAAAATTAAATTTAACGCAAATTCAGTCAAGTTAAATTCAAAAGTCAAGTTAAAATTTTTGAATTTGAAAGTTGTAATTGAAAATGGACACAGTCAAGTCCAAGTTAGAGATTTTGAGTGAGGACTCACAAGGCGTTGTTAATTATGTGTCATGGCGATTGAAACTTAATTTAGCACTCAAAACCAAAGACATTTATGGTATAGCAATAGGCACAAAAGTTAAACCAGCAGGTGGATCAAATGATCCAGCAGTGAAAGAATAGGTTAAGCTTGACATTGAAGCTCAGTTACTCATAGCCTTGAATGTCAACAGTCACATTACAACGAAACTCGCAAGCTGTGAAACGTCGCGCCAGATGCTGGATAGGATCATGACAATGTATGGGACCAAAACGGACGCCACTGCAGAGGCTCTACGAGTGAAATTCTTTACCTATACATACAACGACACAAAAACAGCGGCGGAAAACTGCATGGACATGGTGACAATTGCTGATGAACTGAGAAGCGCAGGTGACCCACTGAGTGACAAGTGGATCATGTCGAGGATTTTTAGTTGTGTACTGCCAACTAAGCTCGCACATTTCAGGACTTCTTGGGACAACGTTCCGGGAGACCAACAGACTGTCGACAGGTTGATAGAAAGACTCAGGTTGGAAGATGAAAGACTGAAGGATGCTGGGAATGGACCTGAGGGAAATGTACAAAATGCTCTAGTCTCAAAACAACAATACAAACCATAATACAAGAAGCAAGGACACCAAACAAAACCACTAATCTGCCACAAATGCGGAAACAAAGGACACTTTATGAAACAATGTACAGGCCGTGTGCGAAATACTTGGAGTATTGCAAGAGAAATTACGCATGCAACAGCTGCGGAAAGAAAGGCCACTTTGCGAAAGAATGTCATGCCAAAGTCGACAAGAACCAAAACAAGGCACCGCCATATGCACTCGTCAACGTCACCGCTGCACTGCTGAGCTGCAAAAGGGAAGATAAACAAGAAAGTTGGTTTCAGGACTGCGGTGCCAGTCAACACATGTCTGCAATGCGTGAATGGTTTACCGATTACGTCAAATTGGACAAACCAGTCTCGGTCATGATCAGCGATGGAACTAAACTAGATGGCGTTGGTGTCGGAGATGTGCAATTAGAGGCGTACAACGGCAGATTGAAGTGATACTGAAAGGAGTTTTGTATGTACCCAGCTTTGGTTTCAACCTTGTTTCAGTAGGCCAGATTCTTGACAAAGGATTTGGTGGAGAATCAACTCGGAAGGCGAATCAAGTGTCTTAGGTCAGACAATGGAAAGGAAATAAAGAACAGTCGCACAGACAGGATGTTGAAAGAGAGAGGCATTTTCCACACTTTTACGAACACGGATACACCGGAGCAAAACGGAAGAGTTGAGAGGGAGATGCGCACCGTAGTTGAGGCTACCCGCACAGCAATACACACGAACGGACTGAGCAAGAGACTGTGGGCTGAAGCTGCAAACTACGCCACATTTACCCTGAACCAGACAGGAACCAGCACAGTAGAAGGAAAGACACCAGCTCAACTTTGGTTCGGAAGGCAGATGGACATAAACAAACTGAGAGCATTCGGATGTGAATGTTATGTGCTGAAGCACAAGCACAAGACTGGAAAGTTGGATGAAAAATCCAGGAAAGGAATCCTGGTGGGGTACGAGTGGAACCCATCCTGTTACAGAGTCTATTTCCAGGACACTGGGGAAATAGTAAACTCAGACAACGTCATATTCCGAGAGAAAGAGGTCCCAAGAAAGCTGGGAACAGAGGTGACACACGAGGCAAGAAGAGACGGAGAACCAGAACTGACGAGTCGGAGAATGAGGAAAAGGAGGAGCCAGAAGAGCAAGGAGGCCAGCAAGACAATGACGGCAAGCAAGGAGGCGAACCAGAAAGGAGAGACAAACTGACAAGGTATGTCGTCTCTTCAAGGCCATATATGGACTAAAGCAAGCACCGAAAGTCTGGAACGAGGAAGCAAATGGAGAATTCGAGAGCATCGGACTGACAAGCACTGATGATGATCCATGTGTTTATTACAACGAAGACAGGAGCATCGTCATGTCACTCTTCGTGGATGATGGTCTGATCGCAGGAGAAGATGTTGAAGAAATTTACAATCTTCTAAGGAAAATCAGTCAGAAGTTTGATATCACCTATAGCAAGAAGATACAAGAGGAATTTACTTATTTGGGCATGCAACTGAAGATGAAGGAAGATGGAATATTCGTGAGTCAGCCCAGATACACTGAGAAGATACTTGAAAGAATGAGACACGCCGACTGCAACCCCGTTTCAACCCCTTTGGACATTGGACTGGCAAAAGAGTTGATGGAGAGTTCGAACGACCTACCAGTAGCTACCAACATTCCCTACAGGGAAGCGATCGGCAGCTTACTGTACCTCTCCACCATCTTCAGGCCCGACATTAGTTTCGCAGTCAATTTTCTCAGCAGGTTCTGTACAAGTCCGAAAGAAGTCCATTGGTCCATGGTGAAGCGCATTTTTAGGTATCAGAGGCACAACGAAAGCTGGAATCTTCTTCAACGGAGATTTAAACTTGGAGGCATACTCTGACTCAGACTTTGGAGGTGATCAAGAAACGAGAAAGTCAACTACAGGAGTACTACTGATGCAAGGTGGAGCACTGGTGTGGTACTCGCAGAGGCAACATTTGGTCGCCACTTCGACTGCAGAAGCCGAGTATCGCGCTGCAGCCGCAGCAATCGACGACATATGTTGGGTGAGACGAATCGCCAAGGAGCTGAACATATTGGAGAGTGACGAACCAACGAAACCCTACATCGACAATCGATCTGCTGTACACATGCTTCTGAACGCCCACGAAGGGAAAACTTTCAAAGGAAAGAAGCACATCGACATCTAGAAAGTTCATTCAGCAGAACATTGGCAAAACAGTAATTCCAAACCCGATCAGAAGTGATAAGCAGCTAGCTGATATTCTGACCAAACCCTTATCAAAGAAAACTTTTATCTATTTAAAAAGTGAATTAATTCAGGAGGAGTGTTGAGATGAATTAAATTCACTATCGTATTATTATTTTCAGTTACTTTTGTTTACTCTAGAAATAAGTAGGCGAAAATTAAAAATGTTACTAGGCAACAATTGATTAACAAAATTATGTTAGTAGTACAAATTGACAAAAAAAAGGACAGAAAGTGTAAAAATAGAAAGTATAAAAATTGTATGAATCGAATCGTGTGCTCAATAGTTATCAAATAGTTATAAATTTTCTGTTGTAAATCGAG
Organism: Chrysopa pallens; assembly: GCA_020423425.1. NCBI lineage: Eukaryota > Metazoa > Arthropoda > Insecta > Neuroptera > Chrysopidae > Chrysopa > Chrysopa pallens. Next base: position 92,997,495 of record CM035592.1, read on the forward strand.
ATATTATTGTAAGAGATTTTGATTCACAAAACCTAGCAAGTCAGAAAGTGTGAAAGGAAGATTTACAATACTTAAGAAAAACTGTATTCAAAGATTGTCAAATAAATTTCCATTATTTATTTTTGGACTTTTATTTAATAACCTTCTGGAGATCGCTGAGAAACAACATTTTATATTTAGAAAACTCTTTTAGAAAAACTCTTCGTCACGCCCTAAATTTTAATTTTAATATGTGCATAAATTTCATTACATTTGAATACTTATTTTTTGAGTAATTTGTTTGAGAAAAATGAAAAATATTATGTTAATGAGTATATCGGTATTATAGAGGTTATATTGCTTCCTAAGATTATTACTGGCTAGGAATTTTTACAAAAAAAATACACTTGCAAATTCACATTAATATTTATTAAAATTATTCATTAGATAATTATTTTTTAAATAAAAAAATTTCGAAGAATATTTGCTATTCTTTGTGAATTATATATCCGTAATTTTAAAACTCGTTAGGAACGAATACATTATCTGAGAATAAAAACATCAATGCCAGAAAATGTGTTGAACTATAATTAACCCCTTTCAATTGATGTTTATGGGAAACATATAATATATTTCTGTAGTCGTAATATTTGGTTTTTTTACATGATAAAAGCCATTATTTAATATTTATAAGAAAATGCAATATGTTATATGTCGTAAAACAAATAAGGTAATATGAAACATAGACGTAAATATTTGTCTACTAGTTTATATCTGCATTTTCTATCGCTTATGATTACAGTGGATATAAACAAATAGTTCGTGGGTGGTTTTAATAACGGTCTTAATGTAAAGCCTTGTTGAAGCCACATTGATGAAGTTATTATATGCCATGGCTGTGATTGTTTACATAGCTTAAATAAATTGTTACTTGGCAAAATTATGAAATTATAACGATTTTTGATTAATCGTTAAATATTTAGCACTAAACTACTTGATACTTGACTAAATTACTTGCCCAATGTGAACTAAGCTTTAAGCTGTAATGTTTTTCATTGTTGAATCATCGTATGCGAAGAAAGAAAACTGTTAGAAATTAGTCCAGCACGCCGTCAAATTATATATATTTGGAAGGGATGAGAGTTGGGCTAGGTAAAAAATTTTAACAGTCAGAAAAAAATGCTAACAAGTTTCACATAAAAATTTATTATAAAAACTATAACATTTTACATAAAAATGGTCTTTTCTTTTTATTTTTTCTGCTAACATCATCAATTTATTATATTACACAATATGATATATTTATTGTAGTCGAGAGATTTACCTATTTTATAAAAAACATAACTAGTGTTATTTCGGTTAATATCAAGTTACATATTGTATTTTTTTTTTATTGACACAGGTTAATCACGAGTCAAGCTTTTATATTATATAAATTGTGAATGTAATTAAAGATGGGTTCGATGATTACATTTAACGTTTATTTTCTTCATTTCAGATCATTTAAATAAAAGCTTGTTGCAACATTTTATTTTATAATTAAATTTTTTTTTTTTACTTATTATTCATATTCTTCTCAACAAACTTCTTTGATTCCCATACCATGGGACTGCATAAAAAATTGATATCTTTGGATCGTTTCTCCAAAAAGAGGTCGTGAAATGCAAATACATTTTAACTCCGATTTGTCCTCATCATTTCACATCGATTGCAAAAAACCGTATTGTTTTAGCTTCCATTTAGTAATAAATATTATATACTTTTATAGTTTTTGGAGCTTTCAAACGAAGAAGAAGAGAGTTAAAACTATTTTATTATTTCGATTTCTCCTCATCATTTCACATCGATATCAAAAAACCAAATTTTCCTATCGTACATAGATGAAAAGTTGGAATCTTTGGAGATTTTATACAAGGGGGTAGTGACATGCAGGTCATACTCGCGATTAAAATGCGTTGTCATCGGATCCGAATAAAAATGTAAATATTCAAGTGCATCGAATTCAGCTTGCAAGATTTATCCCGTAAAGGCATACATTGCAAGTTAAATAAAAAACAAAGCAAAAAAATACTTTTAACATAACAAAATGTATCCAAAGTTTACCTTATTTATTAAGAATAACTTGCAAATACTTAAATTATTTCGTAGTCTAGTAGTTATATTAGTCTAAGATTTTAGAGTGATGAACTTTTAATCCAAGTATTTTTACAGAAGTATCCATTAACAGTTACCATTCATTACCTTTTGATAGTGCATGTTTATGTGTATCTTCATCTTCACTCGTGTATAATCGTAATGATTATAAACAAAAGTTCAAAGATTTGAAATGAAAAAATACATAAGGTTTAGACATTTTGATTTTTCCAATCGAACTAATAATAACTTTCTGATAAAATAAATCCCCTGTTAAAAAATTCCTATTCAATCCTATAGAAATGAAATGGGAATGGAGAGAAAATCAATTGGATTGAATAGGAAATGTCATTTAATACGAAATCTTTTCCTATTCAAATTTTGAATAGCATTAATTTAGCAGAAATAATTTTTTAAATGAAATTTTCTATAAAATTTAATTAACTACAATGGAGTTAAAATTTATTACTTATTAAAATTCTGTGTTTATAGATTAGAAATTTTGATTTATTGGTTAAAAAAAATTGATCTAATTTTATTTGTTTTTGTTTATTATAATTATCTCTATTTTTTAATATAAATTGAAAAATTCTAAATATTGCGCTTGCTTTCTTATTGTCACGCTTTTAATAGAATAAATAATTTGTAAAAGCTTTTCAAGAATTTTCACAACACATAATCAGACACACACACAAACATTTAATTGCGGGTACTTGCAGCAAAAATATTTATTTTTAACTTCGAAGTGAAAGCAATAAATTTCTGTTATTAATAAACAAAAATTATAAACTATTTGAATTAATTAATTGTTCCATAGTATATGTATAAAAATTGTGCAATAAGTAAATAAAATGACGCATTTTTGACGCATGTCTTTAAGTGTCTACTGTGCCTATATTTTCAAAAAAACATTATTTGATTAACGTCATTCCCTTCTATAATTTATGAAATTCAAGTGAATGACCTAAAAAACACCACACATAATCTATATTTAGCATTCTCCCATTCTCATTGTTAAAGTCTATAACGTATACAAATACAAATCTATAATATACGGGATGTAAATTATGCCTGATATTCTGTGAATCTTGAGAAGGAGACAATGTGTCTCATAATTTGAAATAATATTTATATACCAGGGTAGATAATTTTTGAAAGGGAAAAAATTATTGTCGAATGAAATCAATTAGAAACGGAAGACAATATGATAAAATGAAAGGAAAAATAAATTACGTCCGTTTTGAGTTCGGGAAGTTTGAGGGGGTTTTTAAGAGTAAAACTCGGTTTATTTTGATTTCCGGCAAAACTACAAGTCCTATGGAAAAAAAACTAAATAGCAAAGTTGTAGGTAATACAAATATCTACAACTTTTGTATTTACACTTTTTTCACATAACTTTCATAAAATTTATATGAAAAATTGGATAATTCAAGTTTTTGGTTTTTTATTTTTATCCTTTACGAAAAAATTTTTTTCCACGAAAACTTACCTTTTTATGTTCCAAATATAATACACTGTTTTTTTTTTATTTAAAATATTTATTTTTTCACTTTACTTTGAATAAATATTGAAAAAGCACCCTAATTTTCAATCGAAAAATTTTGAGGTTATGTGAAAAAAGTGTAAATACACAAGTTGTAGATCTTTTTATTACCTAAAACTTTGTTTTTTAACTTTTTTCCATAGAACTTGTAGTTTTGCCGGAAATCGAAATAAACCTTGTTTTACCCTTAAAAACTCACCCCTCCTACTTACCGAACTCAGATCGCCCGTAACTTATTTTTCCTTTCATTTTTATCATATTATCTTCCATTTCTAATGGGTTTCTTTCTACTATAATTTTCTTTCACTTTTTACCATTTTTTAAGGCTTCTACCTTGGTCTATTAAGAATAACTACAAAATCAAATTGTCTCCTAACATTCGTAGTTATAGCAACATGTTCAGGAGTTACATGTTGCTCTTTTTAACAGTTTTTGGTAGATTTTGTGAATTATTCTTATCCAAATTAAAAAGACCTATTTAATCTTATTGAAATTGAATAAAACTCGATAGAAAATGAATAGGATTGATTAGACAATTTAATTTCATATTAAATTCAATTCATACCTATTCAAAATTTTGAAATGCATTAAATAGGAAATGATTTCACATTGGATCCTATTCAATATTTTGAATAGGTTTTAATACGATTTAATGGGAAATTAAATTTAGTATTCAATCGTATTCATTTCCTATTCCATTTCAATTTCAAAACTCTAGACTCCGGACTGACGTAACGTAATGACAGGCTTAGACCAATCAATAAAGTTAAGCAACAGCAGTTTATTTATGGGTGGCCACCTAGCAGTACTGTGTACTGTTGTTGTATAAAAATAATAATAATAATAATTCCCTTTGGTTAATGGCTATATAGCTGAAAGTAGTTGAAGGAAGAAATTAAAAAAAAAAAAAAAAAACTTCAAAATGAATAATTAGGAATTTTTTATTAGAGTATAATTGGAAAAACACTCAAAGAATAAATGCGTGAGTTATTTGATTATTAATATTGTAAACTGTACCTAATTGGTTCCACAAAAATGTCATTGGCGGATTCGTAGAATTTAGACGCAAATATCATGAAAGTTGAATTTTTAAGATATAACAAGTGAGGTAAGTGTTAAATGAAAAGTTTTAATGACAACAATTACAATTATGATTTTAACTAAAAACCATATCAATAAAGAGTTAAAAATCTGTGTTAAAAATTTCTTTTAGTTTTCCTCACATACGAACAATTTAGAGATTTATTATTACTACTGTAAACGTTTACGCTCGTCCAAAAAAAATACATTTTTTTAGTCGACATACATATAATATAGAAAGTATACTAGTTTTATATTTGACATACATTATATATCAGAGTTTAATAATTCTAGTCTTAAGTTTGTTACGCTATCTAATATTGACCGCACAAATAAAATTTTGGTATAGGTGTTCATAGAAACACCTAAATCGTCCATTTTCGACTGTTCACTAGTCCAACCGTCCGTCATCATGATAACTCAAAAACGAAAATAGATATTGATCTGAAATTTTGGTGGGTTTAGGTTAGTGCATGAGCAAAATCGGTCCATTGGGTCCAATGGATCCTTGACCCAACATTTAAACTATAAAAGATAGAATAAAAATTTTTTATTATAATACTTTGAAACAACTTTTGTTTGAAAAATTTTCGCGTAAAATGTTTGAGTTCTCTACTGAGTTCTATTGCTATATATATAACTGTATATACTGGATATTTATAGTATTTTATAAATGCTAATTAAAAATAATCCAAACAATGAAATTCAATCATATGCTTTGTACCTAAACAATTAACTCAACTAGTTGTTATCTTCACTTGTTTTAATGTAAAGTTTGTAACGCTACAATATACAATATAAAATATAACGCTTAAAGTCATCAACAAAATTTTGGTGTTCATAGAATCTACCAAATAAGTCCATTTTCGCTTACCTGACCATAAATCTGCCGTCAGCAAGATAAATAAAAAAAAAGATATAATGACTTGAAATTTTGGTGTTGCTCTCTTTTACTCTACACTTACTGATTGAAGAAAGAACTCCACATTTATTATAAAATAACTCCAAAGAATCAATTGACATAAGTTTCATCTCTTTTTAATACATAGTTTTCGAGTTATTAATTAACTCATGTTAAACCGGCCTCCCCCACGCATTTGTAATTAACATTGACTTAGCTCCCCCAATGTGAACCATTATCGAAATCTTTCAAAAAAAATTTATGCTATTTATGTGCATATTAGTTTGCTCTATTTCATATTTTTGTGTTTCAACCGTTTAGAACAAAACGACATTTGAAACGAGGGGAGGTGCATGTTAGAGTTAGTCTAGCTATCATATTGCCAAAACTTGTACAAATTCAAAAAAACCAATATAGCAGAATTGGTTGCCTCAAGAACTCGACCAAATTACTTTGTAGCGATTTAAAAATCCGGAATTCTGGAATGTATTTTTTATCATATACTTAAATAAGAATTGTGATGGAACTTTATAACTGTTAAGTATACTCAATAATACTTAAGAGTTTTGATCCATGTATATTCTTAAAAATTTCATTAAAGTTCCTTTAATTCTTTGATATTACGACATCGAAATTATAACCATTATATTAAACGCTTGGAACAATTATTACCTAAGTAGTTGGAGCCTTAGCCAAAACTATTTATATTATTAGACTACATTAGAGCCTTTTATGCATAATAGTTGAAGAAAATGATTTTTTATGTTATATTCATAAAATTCAAAATAAATCAATGAAAACATTTCTAAGATTCATAGCCAGTTTATATTTTGTACTTTCCCGATCATTTATACAGAAAAAAGAATAAAAAAAAGTCATTATAGTTGATTAATAATAGAACTTTTAATTGAAGCTTGAAAATTTAATACAGAGTAGAGATATATTAATTATGATGCCTGTGTCTCTTCTCTGATGAAAGCTTATGCTTATACTTTTTATTATTTGTTCATAATAATATCCTGCAAACACTGCAATTTATTATTAATGAAAACGCTAGGAAAATACTTCTTTATAAAAATACAAAATAATTGGAGCAAAAAAATTAAAATTTACTGCAATTAAGAAAAAAAATGTTCCTAAAGAAAAAAATTCCAATTAGTGAAGTTATTGAAAAATTTAGAATACTTTGTAGAAGTACTTAGCCTTAACGTTAAAAAAATGGGTGCGTGTACTTATTAAATATTTACAAAATAAAGAAATAAATTTAATTCAAAATTTTGTCATAACAATGAAAATATTTATTATTTTCTTATTTTTATATTCACTTTTCATTGTTATCACAAAATTTTTAATTAAATTTATTTCTTTATTTTGTAAATATTTAATAACCAATAATAAATATATATTAAATAATAATATTTAAATTTCAACATGTGAATTTTCTGTGACGGTTATGCGCGCGCAAATTTCAATATCATCAGTTTTTTATAACGCACTTAAAGAAGTATAACTACAATAATGGTGTATGTTTATTGCACTGCTACCATTTTCTGTTTAGTATGCTCATATACTTGCCATTGACCAGTTAGAAAGTTCCGAAATATTTGAGAGAGTGATTCGAGAAATTGTGTTAGCACACTGGGATGTGTGAGACGCTTAACACATTTAATGCAAAAATAAAGCTATATAACACTACATACGTAGATGCCAAACGTGATAAGTAATACAGGAGTCGTCTGTTCTGTCTTAGAAATGTATTATTTCTTATAACCACTTTTCTATCCGCTTTTATTTGTTTCTGGCTAAAAAAAGCGTTTTCCGAATATTTTGAATTCAAAAATAAATAAACATACAGTTTTCGTTAATCTTAGTACCCACGCTAGTTTTTAATACAGTACTATCTTTGGGAACTAAAATTATCTGGCGAACGGCAATGTAACTTGTCCTTTGAGTCGTCTCGTGTTCTTTGGTAGAACATGATTAAATGTGCGTCCCTGTATATTAGTGTATTGGATTATTAGACGACACTAAAGCGTCGTTCGTTCGTTGCTGTTGTGACTATAGACTAAAAGTGAACAACACTTTGTACTTTTATAAATGTTTTATAGATGGTAGTAAAGCCAGTATCCTTTCGATATGTAACGTTTAACACAACATCATGCATGTATTATATTTATCGGTATTGAAATAATAATTCTAACCCGTAGAATTATTAATAAATTAATTTTAGTAGTAAGTATTAAGTGTCTAGACCATGGCAACAGTAGTGAAAAAAGATAATCAACAAAAAGATACATTAGAAATAAAAACTCGTAGTATTGAACAAACACTGCTACCATTAATAAAACAGGTTAGATTTTCTTCAGTTTGAAATGTTTATAATATCTCATATGCGTTTTTTTTTTCACTGAGTTTTAAATTATGTTTATCATTTTTTTTTTGCTGTTTTATTTTTAATTCCACTCAATCATTTATATATTAAAGTGTTAAATTTAAAATGACTTGTAATGTGTCATTATAATGTGAAAATTATGACATGAAATGTATTCATGATTAATTTAATTGTGTAATTTCTATTTTAATTCTTGGAAATTTGTGTATTTTAAAAATAAATTAATGTTTATCTAACATTTGTGTTTTAATTTCATTTTATTCGTATTTATTTGATTTAATATTGTTTATATGAAAGCTTCTATTTTAGGTTAATTAAAAGTGACATTTTATTTTAAACAGTCCCTTTTTAAACCAGTTTTTGTACCTGTAATATTAAATGACGTAAACCTGTTGCATGTTTTGCTTTATTTTGTTAAAAGCTTTGTGCCATTGAGTAAATTATTTGTGTTTGTTTTTTGTTCATATGCTTCGAGTTTTATTGTATCTATTTTTTTTAAATTATTTCTAATTAGTTATATAAATACGTGATATATTTTTATAATTAATTTATGTAAAGTTCTATGAAATTGATAGGTAACGTTGCTGGTACATTGTTTTTTAATTTTTTGCTTACTTACAAATATGAAAGCTACAAAATACATTAAATATATGAATATACACAATTTAAGTCAAAAAGTGTTAATAGCCATGAAAAATTTTATTAGTTTTTATTTGAAGTTATTTGAATTGAAATACAGTACAGCATTGCGCACGTCTATTTTTCATGCTATTTATTTAAGGATTCTATTGAAAGTATTTGAAGCACAGACATATTTTATATCTTATCTGTGGTTTGAAGGTTTTCAATAATCGTTGAAATAAAATTAGCCTAAAAATTTAAAAATGTTCTAAAGAAATAAATATATGTTAAGTAGTCGTTATTAGCTGCAGGAATGATATTGCAAATTTCTGGAGTGTGTAAAACATTACGGTCATAAAATTAGTTTAGTTGACAAGTACAAAAACATGTTAGTTTAAGTAATAAATTCTGAAAATATGAGGATTGGATTCTGGAAAACATAGTTTTTTTTTTTCTGGCTTCAGCTATTTTCAGCTATATAGCCATTACCCAAAGTGGATTATTATTATTAAACAACAACAGTACACAGTAATGCTAGTTGGTCACCCATCCAAATACATATTGTGACTGCTGTTGCTTATTTTTTATTAGTTGGTCTAAGCATGTCATTACGTTACGTCAGTCCGGGGTCGAAAACATAGTTAATCGGAAAATTTGGGAAAAAAATTTTTTTCAGACCATTTTTCTAGTTTTTAATTTAACGGAACTTATTTTTCCATCTTCAATGATTAGATTCAATAAGTGGAATTTTTTGTTTGATTTTTGGCTTAAATATTATCATTATGTTCTTATGTTAATTTCCTTTGTGGAAAAATTACTTGTTAATAAAATTTTTTAAAAACATAACAAAAGGTTTACTTATTATTAATTCATGTATAAATAACTACATTTTTTTGTTTGTTTAATAATATTCATATTTAATGCGTTAACGACCACGGTGGGCAGATTACTCGCTTTTATCCGTATTTTTAGAGCTTAATTCAAAGTATAAATATTAGTGGTAAAATTCTGAAAAGTACAACATACCAAAGTTTAAAAATTTTTTTTCATATTAACTGATAGATTCTGAACTATTCTAAATGCCTTTTTTACCTTAATTTTCTTAACTCTTTTGCAATTTTATATCTGCTAATAAAATATCTTTATTCATTTTTCTATACAATCCTAAAACCGATTATTTATTACTCATATTTTTTGGAGCTATTACAAGAAATAACACGATATTGAATTTGTCAACTAGGCTATGTATTGGAAAAGCTTTTATTAAGACTTAAAAACATAGATAGTTCCATAAAGGAAACTGAATTACAATCGCAAACTGGACTGAACTTTTTTTAAGTAAAGAATTTCTATTGGTACCGCGTATAAAATTTGAAAAAAAATACATGTTAAAAATTCAGAAAAGCTTCTACTTACATTATTTATGTGAATTGTGAATATCTTAAATCAAAAGAGATAAAACTTTATGTATTTATTTATGAAAAATTATATATAAATTTTTTAGGTATAAAATTAAGTGGAATTGGAATAAAAATAAAGACTTCTATAGTAAAACCAATGTCTAATGTTGTATACATTCTATTCTCTTTTATGTAACGTTTTCTTATTATAAAGGCCTAATAAATTTAGTGGATGTATTAATACATAAACTCAAAAACTAAAAGTAAAATTAATACATAAACTTTAAAACTTAGTATGTGACATAGTTACGTCTATTGGAGAGTTCTAAGTTGGAGAGTAGAGGAAGTGTAGTATATTTGAAAATTGATATCAACTGACTTAGGAAGCCAATGAATAATAAAACCAAAGAGCCAGACACATGGAAATAAAACCCCATACCTTAGGAATTTTTTTCGGTAGAATGCAATCTGCGATATTCATTTGCCATAATTTGTAAAATCTTTATGAAATTGCTTGAAGTATAGTAGAGCTATTAGTTTATTGTAATGTTTTGATTTTGTGAATTTCAAATAAAAGATTGAAAATTTTATTTGTTAAGAGGCCATATTATTAGGGAGACTATAGTAAGAGGGAACCGCAACCGCGCCCCTTTTACCTATACCTTTTGGTTCTCTGTACCCTGCTTTAGAACACTCCTTATCTGAAGGTGAAGTTGTCTTCTAGCACAAGGTGACAACTATATTGTGATTATGTTGTGGGTGGAGCCAATTACTTCGTACTTATCCAAGCGACGACAGTGTTTACAATTAACCACCCTTTTTTCTATTATAATTGATCATACTGGAGCTGTATGGATTCAAACCCGCAACCACCAGTCTAAGTAGTCATATGGGTAAAAGTATTAGTAAAAAACCAAAAGGTGTTAGTCCTTATTAAAGGCGATGTTATTAATTTATAAAATATAAAAGCATCGATAAATAATATTAAATTGTAAATTAATATATAATAAACTAACAAAAAAAAAAAGGTGAATATAATTTGGACAATTATTTTCTAAAACACCTGCATACAAACAAAAAACATTTTTCATTTCATTTATATTTGTAAAGTTTCAAACTTATTTAATTGTTTGTTTATATTATTAAATTTAAATAATTTTGCAAAGATTTCAAACAATTTTTATTAATCTAACTCATTTCCTCTTCTACATATTTAAATAATAATCATAATAATCAACTAGTATTCCAAATATGCTGTATTTACTGAATAATAATTGAATGTTGCTGTAGATTCTCCTGAAAAAATGTATTAATACTAAAAAACTGAAACTATAAAAGTTTCAGTGTATATATAAAATTTTTCCTTTTACTAACTTTTAGGGAACGTCGGTATGTGAGTATGACTCAGAGTTGTGTTTTTACTTCTCATATTACTCGATATTATTCGAAAAAGCTTCGTCTACCAATACTATATATAGAAAAATAAGAAAAAAAAAAAAAAAAAAAAAAAAATATATATATATATATATATAATATATATATATATATATCGATCAACAAGACGTCGAATTCTTTCAGTCATATTGTCACCATCATCAATAAAATGTACCTCTTACTTCCTTACATTCTTAATGGCATATTTACTACTTTTTTTTACTCTTCTACTGTATGTAATATTCACAATTGCTGGTAAAATATGTCACATTAAATTGTATCTATCAATACAAGATTGGATTAACCAATAGCAAAGCTTGTAGTATAATCTTCTTTTTTTTAGGTTACTGTTGAAGACTTTGTTTTATTGACGATTTTTTATGAAAAATTATGAACATGGTAGTGAAATAAACAAAGAATATAAATTGTCCTCTTTATTGATTTATTTTTTGTTTTAATCAAAATTTGACATAGAAAGTATTGTTTTTGTAAACAAAATTTTTTTTTTGTCATGATTTCAAAATTTTTAATATGTATCACAACTTTTATTTCATATCTGATGCTTATCTGTTAGTCTCTTGATCGGCCTGACTGGACGCTTATTTATAAACATTTCTTGAAAATTAATAGACGTTATCGTTTTGCAGAAGTGAGAAGCACGGCACTCGCACATAATCTCTAATTTTTCACTTAATTGCGGATATTTCGTAAACTTTTTAATTGATTTTGATGAAATTTTATGTGTCAATTTTGTATTAGTCTTTAAATTAATTTGTATTATTTTGTAAAATGGATATTTAGAAAAAAAAACTTGAAATCAATATATTTGATCATGTGGATAACATATTCATATATCATGAAAAAGTTCTGGGCCCCTTATTGACATTACATATTTCTATTCAATAGTTAATTATCAATTATTGTTAACAAATTTCTTGGAGTGTTACATCAGCATGAAATTTACATTATACTCATTAAATTAAGTCTGAATCTAATATTTATAAAATAATTTTAAAAAAATAATACTAGAAATATTTTACTCAAACTATGTTAAATTGCAATTTTTCAGAATGTTTTTGACTCTGGTCGACGAAAAAGAAAACGGTTCATTTTTCAGAAATTTTCTAGAAAAAACTATAACTAATCCTATGAGATTATTTTTAATCATGCTGATGGAACACTCCAAGAAATTTGTTAACAATAATTGATAAATGTATTTTCGATATTAGAATGGATAGAGTTATATTAAAACTTTTATCTATCATTGACTTTGTTATTTTCGCAGTATTATTGGGAATTATTATCACTTGCCGTTATCGATATATTTTGATTGTTAATAAAACCATATTTTAAAAAGGCTGGTTGCTTCGATTTATAAATTTCTACATTTTTGACCTGTGAAAATTGTGAAAGCACTGAACTAAATCTGACAGAGCAAAGGAAAATTTTGGCAAAAAGGCATTGCAACCATGAAGTGTATATTTTATGAATTTATCACCATTCTGTTTAATAAATCATTTCATTAAAAATGTTTTACTATGTCCAAACCATTAATATCACTCATATGTATTGTTACCTAAGAGATTAATTGAATAAATTCAAGTTTTCAATAAAAGACATGTTTAATACATTGACTTGCCCTTCTGCCAATTAATTTATAACCTTGAAATAAGTAGGGAAAAAAATTATATTTCTATACCTTAACTTACAATTGTCGAAAAAGTGGCAAGGAAAACCAAAAGGATTAGTTTTATTTTCTAATTCACTTCAATTCTTACTATTGAAAATGAACAAATGAATATATTTCCGGTTTATTTCGATTAAATTATTTATTGGATAAAACAATTCTTTTTTCTTTTTTTTTTTTTTAAATTTCGGGCTTCAGCTACTTTCAGCTATATAGCCATTAACCAAAGGGGATATTATTATTGTTATACAACAACAGTACACAGTAGTGCTAGGTGGTCACCCATCCAAATACAGATTGTGACTGCTGTTGCTTAACGTTATTGATTGGTCTAAGCCTGTCATTACGTTACGTCAATCCGGGGTCTTCTTTTCTCTTACTCATTGTAATTTTTATCTTAGCCGCATTTTATCATAACAAGCGAAAATTGAAACAAATTTATGCTTTTTAATATTTGATTAAATTTTTAAATGTGAATATTATCAAAGTGAATTCTAGGATTTTTATTTATGTATTTCAACCACAAAGTAGGCATTCATCAGTATGAATTTGCTAATCGCACGTGCAGAATTAGTAATAAGTAATATGTCCTCGGAGAATCGTTACAATTAGCTACTTGATACTGATGATGACCACTTTATAGTCGAAATACATATTTACAATATACCAATATTTTAGATTTATGAAATTGGCAATAAATCGAAATTTATTGACACTAATCGAAGTTCTTAATCGATTGACATTAATCAATTTTTGACGTAAATATTTAAACTTAACAAAAAAGAGCAAATATAACTTTTGTGGAAAAACTTTTCTAAAAACCATTGCCACCTATTATTGTCTAACATATTATTATATTGGTCGGTTAAATATAAAAATTTGAATAATTTCATTAACTCCAGAAAATATTCAAAGCTTTGAGCCAGAAATTGTTTGAAGGAGATTGAATTTACATTAAATTTATCATTTTTGCTTTAGTTTAGTTTTAGTTTTTTTTTATTTTTTTATTTTTTTTTATTTTTGTTTTGTTTTGTTTTGTTTTTTTTTTTTTTTTTTTATGGTAATGTAAAATAAAATAAGAGACATAAAGCGATTTAAATTTACTATGGACCCACTTTTAAAAACACTGGTTTCTCCTTAATTAGCCATGGTAAACAACGTATATGTGATTAAGATTAGATAAATAATAAAGAAACTTCTACTTCGATTTACGTGTTTTAAAAATCAAAATAATTTCCAAAAAAAGAAAATTCTTTAAATACAAATTATGAACTTAAATTTGTTAAGTGTTTTATTTCGAATATTTAGATCGACATTTTGTCGATTGATCAAAGAAAAAATAGTACTAAATAAAGCGTATTATATGAGCAAAAGAATTGTTACAATTTGATTTTACTCCTTTTAGTCTGACATGAAAAATATTGGGTTTATTTGAGTATATGGTACCGGTCAAATGAACACATTAACAATAGCCTTAAAAAATCTACTGCCAGATGATTTGGTTATCAAGATAGCTAATGCAATTCGCCAAAACTCATTCTAATTTTTCGAAACACCTATTTCTCCTGCAGTAGATCAGATTTTAAGACATACATTTTCTGTAGATCCCGTTTGTTTCATTCCTTCGTTTTTTTTTTAACTGAATGTTGCTAATTGTACACCTTTAACCAAACTCTTTGTCCAAACAGAGCCAAATTTTTTACATTCCTAAAAAAATTGGAGCACATTCAAATTGTGCCATTAGTTTTTTTCACACCTTATAAACATTCAAGCAGTATTTATACCTATTCAATTTTTTTACAAATAGTTATTGTGGATCTGTCTATATTCATATAATATTTTATAAACACTAATAATAAAAATACTAATAATCTTTTTGACTGCTAAATAGACAAAAATCGCTACACAATTGTTGCAAAAATCCCATTGTAGTTTTTCCGATTGCAAACGTTCAAATGAATCAAACTGATAATATCCAATTTTGTTTTACGAAGATTGAGAATAAGTACTGTTGATTTTTCAACGGTTTTTTCTTTTATATCGTGTGATAATAATACTGAGATTACTAGAATTCGATATTTAATGTATATTTTATTACAAATAACATTCATAGCTTCCAAGTACATATTATTAAGCTCTGAGGAAGCAATAAAAAATACTTACTACACAAAAAGTAAGCACCTGAGTTTTCATTAACATTATAAATGTATTTATACACCAGTAAATATGGATTGGTGGAATGAAAAATTACCTTCAAAATGAATTCAAGGTTAAAATATTTTATTTGATCAATTTAATCTTTCAAAGAAAGATAGAAATTATAAATACAGTCTGATTGAGGTTATCCAGTTTTGCAGTTTCTGAGAAAACTTTGTAAATGAAAGTAGCAGAGTTAGATCGCGTCATGCAATAGTAGTTCACTCTATTCAACTTTTAATTAATTTAATTTAATTATTCGTAACTTTTTAATTAATTACTTTATTTCATTGCGACTCCACCATTTATATATATACACTCTGAACATATTTTGGTTGTAAACATAATATATATATATATATATATATATATATATATATATATATATATATATATATATATATATATATATATATATATATATATATATATATATATATATATATATATATATATATACTACCAAAATATGTTAACGAAACAGGAACAAAATTTGAACTTTCTTGATTTAAAAAAGATTGTAAATGTAGGAAGTCTATCCATAATACTGCCAGTAAAACTTTGTTTTTCAATAAAAAGATGGAAACTAATATTAGAACTTCTTTGTTTATGAATTAATTTCAATGTTTTAGTTAATTGGTTATGAAATACAGTCTATTTTCACATTTTGATGTGAATTATAAATTTAATATCATTCAACAAATAAACTTTTCTATTATAAAACTTATTAACTAATTACTCCCAACGGTAAATTTACGCATCAACAGTGGACCTACTGATTAATCATTTAATTCAAAACACGTTATCAGCGAAAACATAAAATTTGTTTGCCTATATCTCTTAAATGAAGATCCCTTCAATATTTTGACATCCGTAGCCGTGACATGGACTTTTTTTACTTTGTTTGTGTTACCTGAATACAAATATCAGATTTGAGCCTTTTATTAATTGGACTAATAAAATTCGACCTTTATCATTGTCATCCAGTTAGTGTCTCGATATTATTATGAATATATAAACATGCGCATGCGTTTCAATCAATATTGATTTGGACCGCAAGTTACAACAGTTAACACACTGCAGTACTAAATAAGTTAGTAGAAGACATGTGCATATTTAACAGTCAATGCCCAGTAAAATTGAGCTATATGTGGGCCAAAGTTAAATAGTTAAGAATATCTCCCAACACACACATAAACAATACAATACATCTACAATTCATTCAGGAACATCAATTTCTCAATCAATCAGTAACAAAAAACAATAATTTTTATAAAACGAAGTCTTCCTCATTCAATATTTAAATAAAAAAAAGTTATTTTATAAATAAAAAAATGTACCAAAAAACAATATTTAAAACAATCAAATTTTATATATAAAATAAAATGATTAAAAAAAGTAATAAATAAATAATGTTAAACAATAAAATAGAGTAATAATTATTATAATTGTACAAAAAAAAAAAAAAGAAAATAAAATTTAGAAAATATATTTTATATCTAAATGTGAAATCATAATAAATTTAAGTCTTAGATCAAAAATCATATCAAAAAATATATATACATATTAAAAAATATTATTAAATTTGGTGTTAAGTTTCTGGTTATTTTATGTACAAATTATATTGTTAAAATTTTTGGAATAGTTTGGAAAAAATATTGTGATTTTGTATTAATTATTATGGCAGCGTTATCAAGACAACGTTACGGATCGAGCTATCAACATCATCAGGTAATATAAATATAATTCAGCCACTTTTGTCATTCAAAAAATTATTCATTAACAATTTCTCACGATTAAAAATAATGAAAATCTCTGTCAAGTTTTAAATATACTGTCAATAATATAAATGCAGAAGTTCGTTTGTTTGATTTGACACCAAAACAAAGCAACAGATCTATATGACTATTGTTGATCTGTTGCTGTGGTTTAAGAGGGAATATCTACCGCAGATAGAAGAACATGCCTTTATATAAAGAGTGACCTTCTAAAAAGCTGTTGACTTAAATTGTAGGTAATATGCATTGCATTTATTTCAATTTTCAGGCACAAATAACTCAAAAAATACTTATCAAAATGTTATTGAAAATATTATTGGTATGCATAATATTGGCATGGCTTGTCGAACACTTTTTCAAAAATAATTTGTAAGATAAAAATCAAAATTTGATTTTATATTTAGAAAGTGTTTTTTCGATGAAAACTCTTCGGCAAGACCTCCGTTTTCATGCCAATATTATTATTCGAAATTTCAAAACATTTGAATTCAAAATATTTTTTGAGGTATTTCTGCGCGAAAATTGAAGGATTTGTACTTCTAAGTTGTTTACTTCTAACAGCTGTGGATATTCTCTCTTAAGAAATCAAAAGAGCTGGGTAGTTATTCTTATCTCAAAAACTATATCGCTCTTTTCGAAAAATTTTCATTACATTTATTTAGATTTTTTTGATAATCAAATGCGGTGTAAACGAATTTATCTCTATCATTCAATGTATTTCTAACAAACCTTAGCAACGTTTCTAAAATTTAGAGCCGTTAATTTCAAAGTGGGGTAATTATCTGTTTTACTTGCTTTTATTTAGCTACATTTGGCTTGGCGAATGTTTGTATACAAATCTTGCTAGGTGAATTTGACCCATTTCCCGTTTTCTCATTGAGCTTATATATGTAAATCGAATGACAATACAATATTATGATATACTTGAAATTTAAAAAGAATGTGGTACCGTTGAAAAACTTAATTCTTTTATTTCATTCCGCTTCTACCATTTTTGGTATTAATACGCCTTTTCTATTATTTCAAATAAACTCCTCTTAAATTTCATAATACCATAAAACCTTGTGTTTAAAATAATAGTTTTATTCCTTATAACATGTTTACTAAATGAAAATACCTGAATAGAAGAATCACTTTTGTCAAATGATACTCTGGACATACAGAAAAGGGCCATTATAACCATATTTTATTTAATAATACTTTATACGCAATGTAGGTACAGTATGTTCCATTCTACCAATAACCAAAATACTTTTTCGAGTATGTTAGACACATAATAACAAAACTAATGGCCTCAAAAGTAACTAATTGAGTTTATTTCTGTTAAGCAGCGAATAAGAGATTGTAGATAGGTTGAAATTAAAGGTTCACCCTTAAGAATAAATTAGTAGCAACAAATTTTCATAAATCAAATGGAAAAAACAAATAGTTTGGAAAATGTTTATTGTAAAAATCGAATACATTAAAGAATGTATTTGCATTCCATTTCTGAACGTTTCTGCTACAATAGATAGAAGAAAACGTTGGAAAATTGGTTTTCACACCGATTTAAATATTACATAAATATGAATCATTTTTATAATGTCAATTGTTAGATAATTCAAAGTGAAATAATTCAAATATAGGGATAAATTATACGTATTTAATGATTTGAGCGATACCAGAGAATTTATCAAAAAACGGCAAATAGATTAAAGGTTCATATGAATCTTTAAAGCGGATCGTTAAAACAATTGAGGTTTGGATAAAAATTATCATGTTTTAATAAATTTTAAAAATTTGCTATAAACAATATGTGCGAAAAACTTAAAATTATAAAAAAATGAATTATGAACACTTTAAAAGTGATAAAATTTAAAAAAAAAACTAAAAACGCTCCATGACGTAATAATGCTAGAATAATTTCAGTATTTCTATGAAATATTACCTGTATTTCGAAATTATAACATCATGGATAAGCATCCACATATGGTATCATCAAAATATACCAATATACAATATTGATATCATGTGTGAATGCCATCCACGGTTTTATACTTTCAAAAAATAGACATTATCAACGTGTTACGTAAAAATGTTAAACTTTGGTTCGAGAACTTTCTATATATGTTCTATAATGAATGTAATATTTTTGATTAATTTGATATAATTTTTTAAAAATAACGACCCCTCACTGACTTAATGTAATTACTGATCTCAACTGATCACCGAAGTTAGGCAAAATCAAAAACAGTGAGTACTTGGATGGGTGACCGCCTAGGAATGTTGTGTTCTGTTATTGTATTGAATATACCCACTGTAGTCACTGTATGACCTTAGTAGTTGAAAAGTAGCGTATAAAAAATAAAAAATGAAAATAATAAATAAAAATTATTTTGTTATAAAAGCTAATAATCAAAAGCAGTAATGAATAATTTTATGATCAAGTTAATTAAAAATTATGTATAGATAATTAAAAATTAATAATTTTAAATTTAAATAATTATCTTTTGACCTATAAACTTTCGAAGTTTGCGGCAATTAATTTTAAGCTTAAAAATAATTAGTTCTAACTTCGGAGGTAATTTATCACAAGTTTTTGTATTGAAAGGAAATTATTTTGGAACAGATCAAAACTACTCCGATTTTGATAGTTTTTTTTTATAATGTAGGTAATTAAAAATGCTTCAAACTTTATAGTTTAAAAAATGACGCTCTAGTCGAGGGGGTGAGTGCCACCCACCTCTTCTAACGGATGGAAATTTCAACATAAAAAAAAAATAAATTGATAAAACAAATTTTAATCCAAAAGAGTACTTAAATTTTCCTCAATACTTTTTGTGTTATCTGTAATTTAAAATGTCCGTTTTTTTTTTTTTTTAATTTTTAAACGATTAATTTTTTATAAACTTTAACGAGTTTTAAAAGTTTTGCAATAAAAATGAATTTTATCTAAAAAATATTTTTAAATATATTAAAAATGTATTGAAAAAATCGAGTCTACTTTGCTTAGCTTCCTATCAAAAACTTATTTTTTGGAACGTTTAAAAACTCTAACACACTATAATCATCCAAATCGTAGTTGTTTGATATTTATTCACCCAAAATTTGTTTTGCCCCCTTCAAAATTAATTTTAACGCTAAAAACTTTTTTTTCAAATTTAAATGAGACTTCAAGTATATACAATATAAGAAAAGAATTAGCAAATCGGACTACTTTGTAAAAACTTATGCTTGGTCACCCATAAACAAACAAACAAATCTAGTCGATTCTTTCTTTTTTCGTCGTTTTAAAAAATTTTTCGTCGGTCGAATACCGAAATTATTTAATACGTCATGTTAGATGTTTCCAAAATCTCGTTACAATGAGTCCATTTCACTAAGTTTCTTGTATCTAAACCTTATTTTTTTAAATGTTTTAAAACCTGTATACATTTTTCCTGCACATTTATTTCATACCATTACTCAAACACAATTTGTATGCCAATACAAATAAACGAGTTTATGAAGCATATGTATACAGTTTATGTTGAAAACAATTTATTAGTAAACAGTTTGTTTATGTGCTACAAAAATTTTATTATTGGTACATTGCAAAATTTTCTTCAAAATTGAAAACCATGGTCAGAAATTATAGCAAAACTTGAATTTGATTTAAAAACTATTTTGTAATATAGAAAATATACTATAAAAAGGTACCTGAGGCAAATAAGGCCCACCTAACTTAAATGTGCTATAAATTTTAGAAAAGAAAACTTATACAACTTTCTCTCGGAACAAGCAAAAAAACTTGTAAAAAAGTATTGTCTTTTCTAAAAGAAACTAGGTAAATCACACTTAAAAAATAAGAATTTCTCTTTCATTATCAAAGAAAATATTTTATTTAAAATCTTGTTAATTATGGTCATGATGAAGATATGGATTTAACGTCGTTAACGCATATGGCTATGATCACGTTTTGTGTATGATTTTCATCGACATTATAAAGTCATTTATATAAATTATATAAAGGAATATTTACAATGAAAAACACATCGTATTGAAATTTATTATTTGAAATTCTAGGAAATAATTTGGAAGTCATGTTAAAATTAATTGTATGCAAATAAATGAGAGCCTCCTTTTGATAAATATGCCTTTTGATAAAATAGGCATACCAATATCTGCGAATTATTATGCTACATAATCATTTTCTTGAACAATACTTCTACTCCATTTACGGTTACTCTATGAAGTTAAGGTCGAGTAGGCTAATAAAGCCCACGTAAGCTTACAATGGGCCTTATTAGACGGGATGACTAGATCTTACTAGAGAAAAACGAAAAAAAAAAATTAATTAATTAATTTTTTTAAATCAAAATATTTATTAATATTACAAAACAAATTTTCAAAAATATTGTGACTTTCTATTTGTTAAAACGTCTATTTTTATATGATGGACAAAAAAATTAGCATGAATATGGAAAAAAATCCAGGCAATGTGAAAAACTTAAAAACTTAGAATTAAAAAAGCTTTTTACAATCCTTGTTCAAAATAAATAAGAAATGGTATTAATAATAAGAAATCGTTTCACAGTCGAAAATTCAAAAGCAATGCGAAAATAGAAAATTTTCAGCCAGAAAAAAGTGATTCATAATGAATTTTTTTAATTTAAAAAGTAAATTTATGTGGAATAGAATAGAAAATGTGAAATTAAAAATGTTGTGGAAAAACTATTTATGAAATAGATAATATTAAAATACAAAATAATAAATATACAATGTAATCATCATGAAAATTATTAAAATTTTTTTAATTACTTTTATCACCCTAAGGCACAGCGCACATGAGGTGATTTGGGTGAAATCGGCGAAATCGCCGATATCGGCGATATCACCGATATCAGCGATATCACAGCATTTTAGTCGCACACAGAGCAACAGAAGTTGCTCCGACTTTGTAACGTTTTTTGAAGAAGGGGTACTACGTAGTTTGATTACTAATAACAAAATATGTATATACAGTGTCTTAAAGGATGAAATACATCAAGTAATAAATAATATAGATTATAATAGATTATACTTTAAGCCATTTGAAATTCTCATTTCGTCTTACAAAAACGACAAGAGATAGCTAGTTGAACTTTTGGTAATTTTGAATATTCTGGATCTTAAAAGTGACTCTAAGTTCGTAAATTGACAAAATCGGTATAATGGGCTAATTAGATCTATGATCCAACTTAACCATAAAAAAAGATTCAAAACAAACACAAAAAACTTGTATGAACATTTTTCGGATATAATAAGAATCTGTTAATTAGCTTAAACTGTGGCGAATATAAACATTCCGAAAAATGATCATACATTTTTTTTTAATCAAATAATTATTGTTTTGAATCTTTTTTTATGGTTAAGTTGGCTCATGGATCTAATTGTCCCATTATACCGATTTTACTCACTTACGAACTTAGACTCACTTTTAAAATCCAAAATATGACACCAAAAGTTCAACTACCTGTCTCTTGTCGTTTTTCAGTTATCTTGATGACGAACGGGAGACTGAGATGGGTTAATACTAATATACTCAATATATATATATATATATATATATATATATATATATATATATATATATATATATATATATATATATATATATATATATATATATATATATATATATATTTATAACTGTATATATTAGAGTGTTTTTTGAATGCTAATGATTAAAGTAGTTCAAACATTGATGCTCAACCTTATATCGAATATCTAAAAAATTTACTGTGTTATACCTTAACTTGTTTTATTTGTTTAATGTGATTAGAATAGATACAGATTATAGCCACTGTACAATTACTGTATTTCTACAGTTCATTTTGTAAACATATTAAATAATAAAAGAATCAATATATATAATATTTTTCAGTAATAGTATAAGATGTATTGGCTTAATTTTATAAAATAAGTCTAAGTTCATTTCTGTTTATTTACTCTGTTATTGAAATGAATGAAATTAATATTGACGCTTGAAAAGTGTTATAAATAAGTTTATAAACTCTTGCAGAACGTCATTACGGCCAAAATGAAGAAATGTTGTATCTATTGCAACGTTGCTACAACAATTAAGAGACGTATACCTAGAGAAAGAGGTTTTTCCCTTTTTGCTATCCACAAATAATAAATATGTCTAGAAATTTTTTAGGTTGAGCATTTAACTGAGTAATACTATAGGTGAAAGCTCTTATGTATTTGCCAACGTTGCTTACGAATGTAAAATTACATACGATTGTTGTCGCATCATGATGGAATTCTTACGATTTCAGTATTTGATTATACATATCTTACACAGTGCGATTTCGTACATGTAATTTTCTTATGGAAAGTAATCTCTATCCGTATACGACACAACAGTTGCAACAATACCATATATGTGATAAAAGTATAGCATGTATTCAAAGATATAAATATTGCAGGATAATATAAGCATTTACTTAATACTCGCTACTCTTCGTTCCTTTTCTTTAAAGCATATGTATGTATATAAAAAAATTTATGATCTGTTTTATAAGATGCGCCTATTAAGCCTGTTCTATATGGTTCAGGACATCAATCTAACCTTCTTTTTTTATATATACAAGCATTGACAAGTTTTTATTTTTAAATATTAAACATAACATTATTTAACTCTCTATCTTTGTTATAAACATTGATTTATATGACTGTATAAACAAGAATAAAAAAAAGTTGCCCATATGATTTTAAAAACGAAGCATTTTTACAACGATTTTTTTATCACATGTATGATTTCAAATCACCAAAATCACGTCGTGTGCGACTATACATTGGTTTCCATAAGCAAATCATATGTATGATATCGCCGATTTCACGCAAATCACCTCATGTGCGATGTGCCTAATAAGACTTATAATTAATTCAATATAACTCTTGGTTTTTGGTGGAACTTCAAAATCTTGCTTCAACATCGCCATCGTTCCTTCAAATCCATTATTTTGCTTATATTGATCGGTTCATCGTCAATTTATTCTGAATCACTGACTTCCTCGCAGATTATTTTTTTAATTAGAATAAATGTGTTTTAGAAACTTGACAGTTTGAACATAAATTTGTGCATTGCAATCAATGTCTTCAACAGCTGAATTTTTTATTTACTCTGTAGTTTCAACATATAGTTTTGAGCAATAATTCTGGGTTAAACTCTTTGTTTGTCAATTTGAGCATAATTTCATATTCGTTCAACCCCAAGTCTGAAGGTGATTGTATGCCCAATACAGCGAGTATATGTGTTTATAACATTTAAGCATTCAAAATACAAACACTGGAAAAACATGGTTTTACAAAGTAATGTAAATACATCTTAGCTATTTTATAAGTTTAAATGTGTTTTATAAGTAACCATGTAGCGTAAAGAAATAACAATTGTTTATTTTAAAAAATAAACTAGAATCACTTAACTGTACTCAACGCTTCTACCATTTATTAATAAAAATAATTTAATAAAAAGAAAAATGTATTGGACCTTCATTGAAAAATATTTTATAAGATTTTCGAGTTCAGCACATGCGGGGTCAAATTATTTTTTCAATGGTTGTTCAGTTTTTTATAAAAGAGAATTAGCTCTCATCTGGTAATTGAAATGAATTGAATAGATGCTATATACATATCAAAACATTAATAGGGTAAAACTGTACAATATTACCGGTAATTTTCAATGAAAAATGAAGGTTGAATACAGACACATAAACTGAAATGATTCATTTTTTTTTTTTTTTTTATAATGGCTCTTACGAAGCTTATCTGTTTTTTAAGTTTATGAATCCATTTTGATTTCATATCTGAGGGTACCATAATTAATCCAATTAAGTTTACTAACCTTATTATTATAACCTTTTTTATGTTTGAGAATTTTATTTAACGAATTTTATTGTATCGCAGATTACAACGATATACGATGCGATTTCTGTTATTTAAAAACTCAATGTTATAAAAAAAAAGAAGATAATCTGTTGCATGAGAAATTAAAGTAACGACTGTAAAAAAATACCCTTTATTTCTAACAATTGATCTGATCAAATTGAAGCATCAAATGATATCAATATTCTATATTCTCCTACATTTTTAGGTGGCAAAGATCAGTGTTCAAAAACAAAAATTCGAACAGGTAATCAATATATTGTGTCCTTCAGTAAAAAATCTGAATTTTATATGAGAAAATTTAAATAAAAATCAACCCCCACCAAACTTTTGCCCCTGTGCCCTTTTAGGCGGTTTTACAATATAAAATATAAATAATTAGTATTAGAATATTAAAAGTGGGCGGGTGATCAACAGGTTTCCATACCACTCTGAATATTTCGCGATTTATAAAAATATAGTAATTTATTGAGTATTATAGCATATAAAAAAATAGTTTGGTTGAAACCACCCTTTTAAAATATTTTGTATATTAAAAAGAAAAATATGACGGAAATTTAAAAAATAACTGATAGCAACTAAAGTTGTGAATTCAAATGATCTCCCATATATACATTTCTTGTATCGTTACAGTGCTTTACAAGAATCTTTTTCAAATTTTAAAATTAAGGTTTAATTAAGGGAGTAAAAATAAGGTTTGTCTCATATAACAATCACAAATCAGATTCATTTGAGAATTCAATACCTTGCAAATTTTAAAAAAATAATAAACATGTTCTTTTAAAACACAGGGAATAAATGTATTTTTAATAAATATTTGTTTATTATTACTTCACTACTGGTTTCAAGTAGATAAGCATAAATGACAAAATTGTCTTCTCTATGGAATAATAAAGATGCCTTCTAAAAATTTTATTTTTTAGAATTTAAATTGAAGACCCTTTTAGACTGAAATATTTAATTTCAATGTTTTATATTTTATAATTTTTTACAGATATCTACATTAGTCGAACACCGTAGCGAAAGTAGTATGAGAGAAACAATAGCAACTCCTGCTGCATGGGCGCGTGTTGGTCAAGCGTTGAATGTTGCGGTTGAGCGATTTGTGACGGTTGGTGAAACCATTGCTGATGATCATAGTGAAGTAAGGCAAGGAATGTACGAGGCGTGCAAAGAAGCTCGTCAAGCAGGTACGATTTTTTAAAACTGAAAACTCGAATTAAGAAAGAAAAATAATTTGTTCGTTTTCATCATATATTAGGAGCGGCTATAGAACATTTATGCGAGGCTGCTAGCGAAGAAACAGTAGCAGATCGTGGTGCAGTAGTAC
The DNA here is from genome assembly GCA_020423425.1 of Chrysopa pallens. NCBI lineage: Eukaryota > Metazoa > Arthropoda > Insecta > Neuroptera > Chrysopidae > Chrysopa > Chrysopa pallens. Next base: position 93,023,859 of record CM035592.1, read on the forward strand.
GTGCTTCAAGAGCATTATTGGCATCTGTTACTCGTGTTTTACTTTTAGCCGATATTGTGGTTGTCAAACAATTACTATTAGCAAAAGATAAGGTAGAAAATTACTCGTGTTTTACTTTTAGCCGATATTGTGGTTGTCAAACAATTACTATTAGCAAAAGATAAGGTAGAAAATATATGTTAAATTAGGAGCTCAAATTTTTGAATTTAATTTTATATTGTTTGATGTTCACCCCCACTACATATTTATTACTTTCCCGAGATTTTACCTGTAATAACATTAACATTCTAATTACACTCGATTTACTTCGCACCACAGTGTCCTTATGCGTGAAAATCCTGGAAGTTATTTCATTTAAATGTATATGGAATGTTTTGCTAGCCTTAGCATTTCATTTATCATAATGTTGCTATCTTTTCACGTTAAAATGTACCTAGGAGCTCAGTAAAGATATTTGAAGTTTAACCTCCCTAACCTCTTATTTGTTTCTTATTTCAGGTACAACGTAGTCTAGGTAGACTAGAATCTGTAAGTAATTTCACAGAGTTTGTGAAAGCATTTTCGCAATTTGGTGCTGAAATGGTAGAATTAGCTCATTTAACAGGAGATAGACAAAATGATTTAAAAGATGAACGAAGGCGTGCTCAAATGGCTGCAGCTCGACAAGTGTTAGAAAGATCGACAATGATGCTTTTAACTAGTAGTAAGGTATAATAACTCTGTTTAAAATTTCATTAGTTTAAGCGCAGTGTGGATATGAATATGTAGAATATAGATACGAATAGTCGTAGAATAAAAACAAATGTCAATGAAAGAATAAAAAGAAACGGAAAGGGGTCTAGTGGGACCTCTAAACGCTAGGCTACTTAGACTAGGAAGTTACAGTCGCAGTTGATAAATAATAATTATCGACATGGTTTATGTGTCATCGTTTGGAAAAGAATAAAGTAACCCACGTTATAAACAAGGATTTTAAATGATGGTGTAGGTGGCCTTTGTCATAAGCGTGTATGTTTGAAAAACGGAGGTTAAACCCCATTATTACTATTAGTATAAAAAGAAAGAATATAATTTTAAAATAAAAAGAAAGCCTCTTATAGTTTATGTTGTATAAAAATTTTAATTTAACCTTTTGAAAATTTTGTATGTCACTAAAGTCAAAAGAACTTTTAGTATATAGGTAATAGAACATTGAAATATTCCTGTATAGAGGCTTTGTATAGGTACATACATAAAAATATAAAATACAAATACATCCCACATATATTAATATGTATGTGTATAATATAATTTTATGTATGTATAGAAATTGTAATGTTCTGTATAATAATATTTTAATAATAATATCAAAAGTACTTTAAAACGATCTGTATACTTAAACAGTCGTTTATGCTTACAAATTTAAATTATAATTCTAATTAATGAAAACTTTCCTTTTGAATAAGTAGTTTATACGCAAAGTGAAAAGATTTCGTTAAGAATACCTCAAACTAGTAAATAAAAATGCGCTGTTTTCTAACTATAATAAACTAATTTCTTTTTAGCAAGGATTCTAGATTTTTCTTGTACTTCTGTATTTGCTCAAAATGATTCAACTGAAATCCACCTAGCGCTCTTTCGTATTATTTGTATTTACCACAAAACTTCAACCAAATTCTAATCATAATTTGTCATCTTTAAGGCATGTTTAAGACATCCAGATAGTGTATCGGCAAGAGAAAATAGAGATACGATATTTTGTCAAATGAGACGTGCTATGGACCTAATACATTATGTTGTTAAAGACGGAGTCTTATCTTGTTCTGGAATGCAATCACCTACTTCACAAGTACGTACCAATTTATATATCTATTATAGTTTATCGGACATTGATATTTTGACATAGGATAAAATGGTATTTGATTTGTCACTTGATATTTAGGATTATATATTGTATTGTTTAATATGTAGAATTGTAACCTTCATTTAAAATATATTTTATGTCCATTTTCGCCTATGTTAACCTCCATTAGAGTGCCAAATAATATGTTTATTATCATAGTATCTATTAGCCGAACATTTGTTGGAAACAAAAACTTAGAAATATTTAAAGTACGTACAAGTATGCTAATAGAAATTTTCTTGAAATGCAAAATATAACGCCCACCAAATGTTTCAAAAAAACTTTTTTTATTGGAACCTTATTTATTCCCAAAGAAGGTATATTTTGTTAGCTTCTCGTTCTATAGATCAGAGCCATGTTGTTCGAGTGCACGCTTGTTTGTGCATTCCCTAGATTGACTCTAGACCTTGTTTTTCCCTTTGTTGAGCGCGTGTCCAGTTCGCCGCCATTCGCCTTTTAATATATATACACATATATATATATATATATATATATATATATATATATATATATATATATATATATATATATATATATATATATATATATATATATATATATATATATATATATATATATATATATATATATATATATATATATATATATATATATATATATATAATTATTGGGTTTTGGTGAGTTTTTTTGTTATAGTTTTTTATTAAAAATTATTACAGATCATCGGATTTCAAGAATTTTCCTCAAACATCGATTAATAAAAATTTGTATTTTTTCAAATAAAATTGTTGTATTTAGTCGTGTCTCACATCCATGCAGCAGCACATCTATATCTGCTTCATTGTTTTTTGTCAAAGACCGAGGCAACAAAAATTTTCGCATGTTGCTATTGGCGCCCGATGAATTATAATACAGTCTTTCTTATTATTTATTACCATGTCTAGTCTTGCTTTAATTTAACTTAAGGTGTACTTTCTTCATCTTTTTTTCCATTTGTTGAGATGAAACAAATGTCAGCGACATACGGTAAATAGTCGAGTCTTATTGTAAGAAACCATTGAACTATTATTATTACTACTACTCTTGATAACACTCGCTTTCATGACTTAATTCATAACACAAAAAAATAATATTGAGGACAGAAACATTCTTGCCAGCTTGCACTTCAATGATAAACCCTGATATATTTGCTGTTGTCATATAGTTCTTTAATTAAAAACACTATTTTTTTTACAATATGTATATATACAATAAATTTTATTGTTATTTATTTAAAAAATTATTTTAAAGACTTATTTCTAACTATAATATAATTTAATATAGTGAACTGGGAATATGTAGTTAATTAAATTTTTCATCGATATAGGTAATTTGTAAGATCATATTTTTTATTATTTTAGAATGAAGAGTGGGAAACAGATAGAACAACAGTTAGTGCTTCCATTCGACATTTAGAACATTTAGTGGAATTATGTCGATTAACTGACCACGAAATGCCACACCGATCGGATAACAACACAGGTATTTTGATAATAAATATTATTTAATGCATTCTATATACGCTCGATAAAGAGCAATCTGATAATCATACGAAAAAATTTAGTGTTAATGTATGAATAAAATTATTGCTAATATCTAAATATTTAAAAAAAAATATTATTTTTTTTCCTAGGCTCACAAATTGGACCAGCTTTAGATGCATTATTAGAAAGATCGCATGATTTCACTGACTCCCCATATACCTCACATGAACATAGACAAAAAATTTTGGTTCTATTAGATTCTTTAGCAGATAGAGTATCCCATTTAATAGAAGCGGTAAGTTAATATATAGGATAACTTTGAATCGTACTTATTTTGAAAAATTTATTTCAGTATGAAATGTGTGCCACAGACATTGATGCAGATGTTGATTCTGTACTAGAGGCAACACGGGCATTATGGCTGCAGTTGTGGAGGTGCACAGCAGATCAAGCTGGTGAATTAACATCTCTGATTGCAACTGGAAGAGATGCAATTCATGCAATGAGGTCTTCACCACAACAACACATATCACCCACTTCTAGAAGGCCGGATAAAACTTTTCATGACTGTATTGAACATACTTTGGAGGTATTAGAACTATTTAATGTGAATAGTGCTAGTAACAGAAAAAAGTTTAGAGTCGCCTACAAGTAAATAATTATGAGTACCACCTCAACCTACCATTAACTACAGCAAATTTCTGCTACAGTTTGATAAATTTCTGAATACGTATGTCTGAAAACTGACTGTGTAAAGAGCAATTAATTTCAAATAGGCATAAGCCTTCTATTTTACATTAGTTTAATTTGATAAATATTCTTACAGATTTGTAAATTAGTGAGACACGTTGCACTAACTGAATCTTTACAAGTAGCAGCTCGATTTGCAGAAACAAATTTACGGGTTTATGGACCACAGGTAAAGTTTTCAACAATAATTAAAATACACATGAGATTTAAAATTTACTTTCCAAACAAATGACAGAAGTGTATTAAACAATTATATCTACTTTAGTATGTAGTTTAAAATTTCCGAATGAGGGAAGATAAAGGATAGCTTCAAGTTTCCACATTCCTAATTGTTACATTCTTAATAGAGTTTAAATAGAAAATCACGGAAAATTATAAATTTTGTTATTTAGGTAGTAACTGCATGGCGTACATTGCAAGAAGTACCGCAATCTCAAATTGCTGCTGAAAATTTAGAAGTATTTTCCGATATGTACCAATGGTTAGCAAGCGATGTGACTACGACTGCTCGAGAAGTTTTAGAAAATTCTTCAGGACACCGACAATCAAGTGATAAACAAGTTTATTTATCTTTACCTAGACCAGGAGTAAGTATAAAACTTTTGCTTTGATTAAATGATGTATTTTAGAAAAATCAAAACGATGTAAACAATCCAAACTATTCTTTAGAAACATGGTACTACCTCAAAACCATTAAAAGCTGTAAGACTGGATTCCGAAGAGCAAGCCAAAATAGCAAAAAGTGGATTAGAAATGAAAATGATATCAAGTGAAATGGATGCAGAAACTGAAAAATGGCAAGAAGCCGGTACAGCTGCAATGGAGGTATATAATATTTTTTACTTGAAAAGTCTTTTTATTGTCGGTGATCTTAGCATTTTGAAATTGTCACGGATTTTTTATTTATTCATATCACTGGCAATGAATTCAAATGTATTGATGAATTTAAAATTTATAATAATTTTTTTACAATTATTTTTCACAGGAAAACAACGATATAGTGAAACGTGCTAAAAATATGTCAGCAATGGCATTTTCAATGTATCAATTTACACGTGGCGAAGGATCCTTAAAGACTACACAAGATTTATTTACTCAGGCTGAATATTTTGCTGAAGAAGCAAATCGATTATATAAAGTTGTACGACAATTTAGTTACCAGGTAAGACATATAATGTAACGAGTGCTAGCAATTCAAAAATATGAATTTTATAACATCTCCCCCCCCCCTTTAAAATTACAAAATTACTCGAAACCTGACAGGTTGCACACTTTTCGAGAGAGCGAGAAGCAGTAAATAAAAGAAAAGACATATTAAATAGCCAGATATTCTACAATTCTTCCACGAAACGTTGCTAGCTATTATACTATAAGCTTTTCTTAAAGTTAATAAAGAAATAATATACTGATTTTAATCTACATAGGTACCTGGTGGCGCAAATAAAAAAGAATTATTAGAAAATTTGGATCGAGTTCCTACATTTGTACAACAATTACAATTTACTGTTAAAGATCCAACTGTTGGCAAAGCAGCAACATTTATAAAAGTGGATAATGTTATACAAGAAACAAAAAATTTAATGAATGTTATTAGTAAAGTAGTTACGCAATGTTTCGAGTGTGCAAGCAAAGTAAGTTGATGTATTAGCTTTATAAGTTTAAACTAGTAATAGAGTCTTTAACCACCACACGATTGAACAAAACTTTCTTTCTGTCTCAAACCAGTACTATTCAAAAGCAGTACTATTTCATCTTATACAGTTTGTTTAATAAACATATTGATTTGATTATCGACGGGGGAAACTATTTATAAATATTCCTATATAAAACATTTTAATTTTTATACATACGTAGAAATATTGTATACACTTAAATGTACACACATCCATAATCGATGTGTATCCACAGATTTTTGTGTTATAAATTATAATTTGTTTAAATTTTAAAGGAGGAGGTGTTTGAAAGCACTTCACCACTTCTATGTCTATATAAAGATTTTTATGGTTTTTATAGAAATATTTTTACATTATTTTACATTTCAGTTTGACATATGTATGCCAGTTAGAGTACATTTGAATTTTTATCCATTACAAAGTCGTAAGAATTATGATTCAATACATAAGATAAAACAAAGAAATATAAGAAGTCGTACATTACCACCGCGATGATTGTTTACGTCCAAGCTTTAAAAATAAATTTTACAAGGTTAGGATTCAACACAACATTTTTTTGTTTGAATCTAACAAAATTGAATTATTTGCTAATATTAATTTAAAACATAATATACTAACAATTAAAAGCTTTAGAACTTACAACAAAACATACATTACCTGTGTGAACTAACTGTAAATGATTAAAATGAGCTAACAAATAACTGACTTACTTGCTGAACATATTTACTGACTTTACCCAACTGAACTTGTCATAAAATCAAAGAATATGCTACTAATATTTATTAGTCTAGTATAGGAATCGGCAGATGAATACCAAAAACCATTCTCAATTTTTTACACGATTCTCTATAAATTATCCTACTGATGATATAAATTAATGTTGTTTGGGAAAGAATTGATGTCATATTACTTAAACCAGAATTGTATAAACAATTCCAAGAAATTGTTATTTTCAATCGAGATATATGTTTTATTCTTTGATGACAAAACTGATCCAATGATTTTTTACGATAATGTTTATATTTTTTGAAATATTATTTTTCAATGGTTGAAAATTTCCAGATTCTGATACTTTTGTCCCATTTGAAATATATAAACAAAAATAATAAAATACAAACTTTATATTTTTTAATATTTTTGATGGAAACATCTATAGGCGAGGGTAAACTTGATTGTTGGCGTGGCGCTATATGATGGAATGTATGTACTATATGTAGTCGTAGGTAATGCGCAATCGACTATGCGCAATGTGTGTTGCCACACTGATCTCGCATATCTATAATATATGTAGTGTTATTTACTACGTTACACATCTTAGGGTAACCTACAAAATTATTTCGATGTTTCACATCTGCCAGGCGTTCCGTGACGGCTCACAATTTTTTTTTATACTATAGTTCATTTTTTGTTCCTGTTTTTTAATTATTTATTACACAGTATTCATAACTTAGCGCTGTCTCTATTTATGCCCTACTTGTCTTATAGTAGCAATAAGTAATTAATGGAGATATAAATGTTTTTATTGTTGCCATTGTTAACTATTGTCTAAAAAATATTTATAAAAAATCTTATATTCTATTTCTCCAAAAATAATATCTATATCGAAAAAAATCATAGGACCTTTTTTATCCGTATGTCATCAAAGAATATATTAAAAAAAAAAAATCCATTTGCAAATTACAATTTCTTTCAATTGCAATTCAAAATGCATTCATATCATTAGTAGGACAATTTAAAGAGAATCACTAAACGAAAATATAGTTTTACTAATACAGTTTTATGGTCAAAAGGCGAACATCAATTGAGACCATTAAGATTTTTCTATAACAAAACTTCACATAATTCAATTTAAGTACGTAATTTCTGGTAACCATAAAACATACAAAAATAAAATAAAATTAGCATAAATAGAGACTAAATCCAACCATAAGGTTTCGCATTTAATTTCTACTAAATATATTTTAAAGTTTTTCGTTGTTCATTAAGAATAACTGTCTACCATCAAAATGTAGTCTTTTATCAAGGACGATCAACAAGTCTATAAACTTTTAAACAATCCTGTTATAAAAAGAAAGGAATTAAGCCTTTAAGTTATATTTAACTTAATAATATAATTAAATATTTTTTGTGTAGTACAAACTGGAATTAGGAGGACCTGGTGCGGATGGTGGCTTAGGTGGTGGAGCTGGAGCAGGCGCTGGCGGTTCTATGGGTTGTGCAGGAGCCGGTGGTCAGGGTAGTGGTATGGGTGGCGGTGGAGGGGGAGGAGAGGGGAGTCTCTGACAGTTAGGCATGTCCCGTCGGGGCAAAGCAGACTCACGCCGTACACGCGTTTCATTCTTACTGTTTTAAATAGCAGTAAGAAAAAGTCTACCTTGTTCTGCCTGGACATGCGAGTTCGGAGTATTTTTTTTATTCGTGATTAAAACGTTACAGAATACTTCTTCTATCTTGGAATGTAATTTCATACTGTCAAAAGACTATAGTTGTTTATCTTTTATATAATTTTATTCCATTTTACACCAAAGACATATACATTCTATTCATTCGAATTGAAACTTAATAGTTCAATAGAAATATATTTTTTTAAATTAAGCCATTAAGTCTAACGCTTACGAAGCGTGTTTTTCTGATGGATATAATGGAATATCTGCGGTCACCAATCAATTAGCATTTCTGTAGTTTAGGGAATTTATTTTATTAATCAAACCTCAAAATTTTTAATATATCGAAATAAAACTCTAATTCCAACCACTAACTATACTATAGGTTTTCAGTTCCATGAAAAGAGTTGTGCCTATGTAGACTTTTACCTCAGGTACACCGCACTACAGATTTGCTACATGATTGATGCATTTAATTATTTTGTGTATACTTATATTTATCAGTAGTTAATAGATTTAGAGTACGCACAACCACCGACTATATTTCGCTTGGCATTATTAAATCTATTGCAGCTCAATTTTGATTCAAGGCCGATGGATTTTGTATACTTTTCAGCTAACATGACTTCCTCCATGAATATCCAGTATAGAAAGCATGTTTCATTTGCATTAGGCATTAATGTTGGTAATAATAAGTAGGTACTCAACCGCATAACATCATTAGAATAAAAACGTATGGCTTAAAAAAACTTTTTTAATAATCATTTGTTTGTTTTGTTATTACTTAAGTTTAATAATTACTTGTGATATGGCTCATGGTTAAAATAATAGAGTGTGCTAACAGAGAGCTGGGAAAGTATTAACAGACGATACTTGACCCACCACCGTGACAAACATATATAAAGGATTTATCTTATGGTAAATTATTTCTGCTGATTTTAATATAAAGCAAACCCGAAACAATTTATTTGCGAAAGTAAGACCGGTAAGTACCATTAAGAAATTATTGAAGTATTAACTAGAAATATTGAAAAAGGCCCCTGAAACTACATTGAAGAAAGGAGTAATAAATAAATCAAATCGACCACGGTATAAAAACAGGAATTATCATTATAATATTCTTATTTACTACTGCTTCTTCGGCTACTATTAGCATTATCTTTTTCAATTGTATCCCTTTCTCTATTCGGAGCTTCTTTCAGACCACTTGCTGCTATTATAGTTTTTCAGCCATGATTTTAGAAGCTTTTGATGGAATACTGAGGCCCAGCTGGCATTGCTCTAGTCTTCCATAAACAATTCAATCTTGTTTTTTTACACCACAAAAGAAGTACGAAAATGTACAAAGCGAGTAAAAAAAGGTATCATAAAGCTAAAATCTTGCAATTAGAACAGTAAGTAAGAAAATCCCAACATATATTTGACGATAATAAATGTCCATGCATATAATTACTTATTATTATTTAAGCATTTAAGTACTTATTATTGCAATCACTTTTTGTTAAAATATAATTAAAATAAACAATCAATATAGCGGACTAAAGTTAACGGAAGTTCAGTGTGACGGAAGTTAACATGAGCTTTTACATTTGTTGGGGTATATGTCCACTTTTGTACGCTTGTATTTCTCCTGAAAAATAAATAGAGTATCTGATATGGACACCATTAATATCAATTATAGAGATTCTTTAAACAGTGATATAACCTACAAGCAAACGTGAATGAAAACTATGCTATTGTATAAACGAAAAATAAGTGATACGAGTGGAATCAAAATTGAAGCCTTAGCCTAACCCTTCGGGTTGTAGTATCTTTCAATGATATAGAAAGATGTTTTAAATTCGATAAATTATATTTTTTAGCTCAATTTATGAAGATTCATTCTTTTATGCTACGAATAAAAGCCAGTTGAAAGTTTTTATACCTGTTATATTTTTGAAAATGTGAGTATATTGCTATAAATAACCATAATGCTTATTTAGAATGTTAATAATGTTATCAATCTTTATCAAATGCTTTCATTGTATAAGAATTGAATCTTTATGAAATGGAACAAAAATACCTTATAAAATTTTATTAAGTTTTACAATTTTTTTTGTACACTACATTAAATTGTCAGATAAATTCGAATGAATTCCCCAGTATCCTTTATTTTAAGGTTAACGTAACACTTTAATTAAAATTTTTTTGCTAATACGTTCTTCGAGATTAATTTTGTTTAGTGGGTTCTCATTTTCCAGACTTTTATTTTATAATTTATTATGTTTTTATCACTCGAGTTGTATAATAAACTCAAAAGATGATGTTCAAGTTTTAAAATTTTGATATTGGGGTTTTAATATACTTTATAATATTCCATTCTTCTCTTATTATATTCTCTTCCATTATTTTCATTTTAAATTTAATTAAATATGACAAACTATTTTGAACTATCCAATAAAAATTTGTTTTAATAAAATGTTACTCGGACTATTATTTTCAATACTTTTACGAGATTTAAATAGATATGGTACGAAAATGAAAATGTAATCTTTTCTATGATGTCGTCAGATTGCATGAAAATTTAATGATAAATAGGCTAACTTAGATCATAAGTATTGACTCCCAATTATAAATCATGGCTTGTAATAGTGAAATCACATTATACAAACCGGGTGACATTTAAAAAACTGATTGGAACTACATTCTATTGAATTTTATGAAATCTATAATTGAACCAATCTTAAATTTTTCAATCATCAATCATAATTTCGAAAATTCCATTGTAATGTGGTGCTATTATCGTCTGTCACACCATATTATTTCTTAATACGTTTTTACAATGCTTTATACCCAAGGTGAGCCATGTGTATAAACCATTAATTATTAAAATGAGTTATTTCTAATTTAATAAAAGGCTGTTAATTTTTTAATGCTTAATTATTAAACTGATAAAAGTAATAATAATAATAATAATAATACAAATAATATTTTGTAATCATAAATGTGTAAACAAATTTTAAATGATGACTTGAATCAATATATTTCGAATACAGGTAACTAATTTATAAGTTATAGGCCAATAATGGTATATAGAATCCTGGATTTAAATCACAAAAGGTTCAATGATCAAGGAAATAGGAGAAATCAATATTAAAATATACCTATATAGAATAAACATATTTATAAATAAAAACTATTATTTTTTTCAATAACAAATACCAAATCCCAACTAGAGCAAATCTTTTAAAAATAATAATATTATAGTATTGTCAGATTTTTATTTGTTTATGTGTCTATTCTACCTAGATGTATTCCAATTTATTAGAAAAGCAAAGTTACTAAAGAGAAAAGAACAGTTAGCCAGTTATAATTTCAGTAAACTCTAACTTAAAAAAAAACTTATAAAACTTAGAACAGAATTACTATATTTCAATAAATACAGCCAAATTGAAAATATAAAATCGGTCTATATGGTGCAATTGCCCAATTTTAAGCGGAAAATTATCACGGATATCTTATATCTTTAAATGAGCAATTCTTGTATATATATATATATATATATATATATATATATATATATATATATATATATATATATATATATATATATATAATTGGAAACCCGGAATCGGCTCCAACGATTTTCATGAAATTCAGTATATAGGGGGTTTCGGGGGCGATAAATCTATCTAGCTAGGAATCATTTTTAGAAAATGTCATTTTATTCGTGTTTTAAATATAATTTTTTATAATGTAATGATATATTTGTTTAATATTTATAGTCTTATAGTCATTGGAGTGGCTAAGTGTTAAGGTGCGAGGCTCTCATACAGAGTTCCCGCGTTCGAATCCCTGCTCGACCTACGAGTAAAGTCATTTTTTTTTCATTTTAAACCCAACCCAATAAAACAACACAATTAAGTGAATAATATTTTTCAAATAAGATTTTCTTATTATAATTATATAATTTTTTATAATGTAATGATATATTTGTTTAATATTTAAAGTCATTGGAGTGGCTAAGTGTTAGCGTGCTGGACTCGTCTTCCGCCTCAACGTAATATAATTTATAAAAAAAAAAAAAAAAAAAAAATACCGAGCAAGGCTCGGTCATCCAGGTACTATAATTTTAATCGAAGTACAGTAAGATAAAGGTGTAGTTGAATATAATATATTTCTCGTGTTTTATTTTTAATTGTACCTGGATTTTATTAAATCAAGCAGCATGTGTTATTACTCCTTTACTATATAGTCTCTCAAAGCGAATCACATTGGTGGAAAATTTAGGGATAAGTTCTACATAGTTTTAACATGAGCTTTCTTTGGATTTTTACAGATCTGTAGGATATAGGATTTGCAATTTCAAAGGTGTTAAAGAATGAAAAACCTGTTTATAAAATTAATACAAAACTTTTTCTTATAAAAGTAGCAACAACATGCTCGGAACATGTTTTTGACAGCTTTAACTCCGCTTTAACTGCCAGATTTTAAACATCTAATTGTTTTAGAATCTATATTATTTTGGATTTATTTGTAATGTTTTGATTTTCAGAAAAAATCTCTAAAATCTCAGTCCGAACAGACAATGAATGGGAGGTGGGGGATTTTTGAAGTTTAAATTTTTTTGCTGTTTTAACCAAAATTAACCAACAAAATTGACTTTGTTTCCAATGTGATTTTTTCAAATATATATAATTAATATATGGCACATTCAAAAATATTGAACCTTTTGTAAATATGCCACTATTGGCCTATTAAGGACTATTATATAATGGCTAGTTAGTTGATATATAAGTTGAATAAATAAATATTGTAAACTAAATAAATAAATGTACTATGAAAGACTATCTATTATGGGCTAGTATTTAAATGTTATAAAAATGTATGAATGGCACTTCATATGTACAAATAGATTTTTTTTAAATTTATATTTAGAATTTTTTAATAAGAATTATCAAATAAATAAAACTGAAAGGAACTAAATATTTTGTTTCAAAATCAAAGCAAACTATCATTTTTAAAATAAACATTTATACTAATGTGAAAATATTTTGCTGTTTTATTTCTTTAGTAAATCCTTAGTAGTAACATCAATGTTTCCCATGTTAACCCATGTTTCATGAAAAATCTGCTCCATTTATGAGAATTTTCGTATAGAAAACAGTTATAACTCTTATTTAAATAATTGAAATAAGTAAAAAAATTATACATCAGACGGAAATCAAGCTCTTTCAATTGTTAGTCGAACAATTACACCACAGATGCCTCGGTAGTCAACCACGGTTACTAGTACCTTCTTCATGCCAACTATTTTGTTTGTTTCTATATATAGCGTGAGTTAACATTGTTCAATTGTTTTTTATTTGTCTAAATTCAAGGGAGAACGGGATAATGATGATCAGTGTACACAATTTTAATCGCGTTGTCCCATACAAAATTTACCCCCGTTTTCAGACCCTCAGGTGTAGAATTTCGATAAATTCTTGCTTATAAGTTGTCTGGTATAACATGATTTGGGAATCCCGGTTCGATCGTTCTGTAATACTAATGTACTTGATGAAAAGTATATGGACCTCCAGAACCAAGAATGTTTCCAGGGATACTTATATTGTTGACAGTTCGACATACTGCTAGTGTGAATAGATAAATCAATTTTATTTTCAATTAAAAATATATTGATTTTGGTTTCGTTGGAAATAATGATAATAGACTTCTAATAAAAATAAAAAAATTGCTAAAATTGCTATAATTATTTCCAACGAAACCAAAATCAAAACATTTTTAATTGAAAATAAAATTGATTTATCTATTCTCACTAGCAGTATGTCGAACTGTCAACTATATATAGCAGTATGTCGAACTGTCAACTATAAAACGGTGGCAATTTTGGCAATTTTTTTTTTTTACTGAAACACTGCTTGTATTTCAAGCAATACAAAACATTCTTTTGATTGTATCTTCAATTAAACACTTCCCCAAGTTTCCAATAAAGCTTCTATTGCGAAAACTAAAAAAGAAAAAATTTGTATAATTTTTTGTCATTTTGATTATCAAAAACTGTATATGAATATTAAAATTATATTACCTTTATAAAATACGTAATTCATATAGTTATGATTATATAATTAATTATAAATATCATATATGTATTAATTAGCTGAAATTGAACGAAATATTTGGCATAAACAAATGTTAATAAAAGTTGTTTGTTTTTAATAAAAATACATTTTTTGTTTGTTTGAACATTTCTCTGGTATGTTAAGGAGTCCTAATTGAACGACTTTGTTTTTGAAATAATATAGTTAATTAAGATTTTCAACATGCTAAAAAATGTTTTTTAAAGTATTCATAAAAAAGCTAGGTATTACAGCAGTTGTTTTAATGCGTGAAGAGGTGTTAGGAACCTATACAGGCCCATGTGGATACAAGCTATAGTTAAAATCGATATCCCAGTAGGATTTGTCTGCCACCTTATGGAAAATTTACTTATCCATGGTTATTGGAGCAAGAGCAAGTGAAATAAATTTTAATGGACAAGTGAAATAATATTTTATTATTAGGTATAAATACATATTTATTTCACTTAAGATTTGCGTGTTTAACATTTTTGAATTTTAAGGTCAATTTAACATATGATAAATTGTAACATGTAACATATGATAAATTTTGAATCATATGTTTTTAAGTTTTTGCAAAAAACAAGGTATTATCCACTCAATCCTCGTTAGAAAGTAGTAGCTAAGACCCAGCTTAAAAGATAAATCAACCAGATTTAATAGGTTTCGTTATAACACAGGTATTTTAATATATTATATATAGTACTTCAGACCATGATAAAAATTGCCTCCTTTTAATCCTCGTCCTCCCAGAGATTCTTTAGAACTTTCTTAAATTTCTTATTCCCATAAATTTCTTATATATATTTCAAGAAATATTTTGCAAAAGAAAACTGACAAATCCAACACCAATATAGTCAATAATATCCATATCACATTTCTGACATAGACTTTTTCCAAATTGTTGAATATGGAAGAAACCATTCTAACGATTCTGTTATTTTTTATATACACTTTAAGTAACTCTATGAACCAAATAGCATAAAAATCGGTCATTCAAAACATATGGATATTCAAAACGATTAAAAATCCAAAATTTATATAATGATAAAGCTATTTTCGAGCACGAATAATTGTTGGCGAAAATTATGCATTATAAATATCTCATTTTAATATCCATTATGTTATATAGAGTATATTAATTTTAAGTTTGTAAAGCGAGAAGATATTGATGCCAGTATAGTTTTGGTATAGGTGTTCATAGAATCACCTAATTAGTTCATTTATGGATGTCAATCTGTCCGCCACTCAACAAAAAAACTCAAAAAACGAAGAGATAGCTAGCTGGTGGCATATAAGATATAAAAAGTGAGTTTATAATCGTGAATTAGCAAAATCGGTTCAATGGACCTATGACCTAACTATTAAACCATAAAAGATTTAAAACCAAAAATGTTATTTTTTTGAAAACAACAACTTTTGTTTGATACATTTTCTCCAAAATTATTTATATTCGCCACAATTTCAGCTCTAATTTAGCTAATTGGCGCATATATGCATTTATAACAGTATGGACTGTATATTTATGAATGCTAATCAATAAAAATAGTTCAAATATTGATACTCAATCATATGCTGAGTATTTAAATAATTAACTCTTTTAGTTGTATCTTTACTTGTTTGTTTTTATTCCCGTTCAAATTTTCATTTATTACCGCCGATTAACTATTCGAATGTATAGAATCAACATCACAAGATACGATTTATCTTTTGTTATAAAGAAAAAAATAACGAATGCCCAAAAATCGTCGGATATTTAAAGTGGCGTAATCTTCAAACAGATGTAATCAAAGAAGTCATCAACAGGTAAAAATTTGATGTTAATTAGACGCTAGAAACACATTTGAAAGAAAGTTGTAACACGTAAAAAGTCAAACTGACTGCAAATGTATACTTTTTAAAGACGAATCTACCTCCTGTATCGAATTTACCTCCTGTACTAAGGTTTATTTATAAACTTAAATAATTAAACTTATGGATTGTTAACCGTTTGTTATGTTTGTGTAACCATAGCGACTAAAAATTGTCTTTACTTGTAATGTTAATATTACTATGTAAATGTACAAAGAGATTGGAAATAGCTGATATTAATTCAATTCAATTGCAAGTAGAATCGATTCTTGATTGAGTAAAAGTCATATTTTATAGCTTCGTACGTTTATTATTACTCGTTACACGTAGAAAAAAATCATGATGAAAGCGTCATCTGATAAAAAAAACAATTGAATATGTTTGTCTAAATCCTTACGGACACTCGTAATTTATTGGCCGAATACATGCTAAATATTATTATAATTTAGTTACATATTTATGAGAACGTAAAACGTTATTGAAATTGAACAAAAGCGCCAATGTTTTCATTATTGAAAGTAATATTTTACTTCTAATGGAGAAATGGTTAAATGATAGAAAGCTGTGGCTCTTTGGTAATCATCTACCATTATTATCCAGAAAGTATGTTCTATCGAAATTTGATAGCACGTTTTCAAAAATCAAATAATATTAGTGAGACAAATCATACTTCTAGCAGACCAGTGCGAGCACAATCTCGTAGTATGGAACGTTATGAGAAAATTTGTAAACTTGGTGAAGGCAGTTATGGTATTGTGTTTAAGTGTCGTAATCGTGATAATGGTGAAATTGTTGCAATAAAAAAATTTGCGGAAAGTGAAGATGATCCATTGATTAGAAAAATAGCGTTACGTGAAATTAGAGTGTTAAAAGTAATTTATTTTTAAATAATATTTTTTTCGTAGTCCATAAGTGAAATTTTTAAAGTTTAAAAAATCCCCAACGTTAACTAATTTTAGAAATGTTAAAATTATTATTATTTTTTTATGTCGAAAGCGCGATGAAAAAATAATTAGCTTCTGTAATCCTAGTGTTTGTCTTCAACGTAGAAACGGATGTTGAAATCAATGTGCGTTTCATATTTACATTAAGTTAAATGGAGCCTATCACAATATCGTTTATTTTGCTTTTAGCGTTAACGGAAAACCGATATTTTAGCTTTCAAAGACATTTAATATATCTTGTTTCATCAGATATTTTTAATTATTTTACAGTTATATTAAACAGACGTAGGGTGTCCCATCATGTATTTAATATAAGTAATATTAAGAAGCCAACTTTTTTTCTATACATAGGAACGAAGCGGTTTTGCAACCGTTGCGGAATGAAATGACATATATAATGAAAACACAAAAACTATAAATTTTTATTGCTCCCCTAACCGCTTTTGACAAAAATCCCAAAACCAATTTTTTTCCAATATAAATGATATAAACAAACTAGATAACGGATTCTGAACGCTGGCAAGATGATCAAACTTTGCATCTAAATTTATATTAGATATTTTCATTTCACATGTTTTACGCATATAATCAGATAGCTTTTATTTTTAAAGATATTGCTATCTTTGGATCCTTATCCAATTTGTTGCACTTATTTACATATATGTCTTACTTATTTGCATATAAAACTGTTAAAATAAGCTAACTTTTCATACGTATTCAATTTGTTACACTTATTTGTATATATGTAAGTTTTCAAGGATTTTTGCTATACGATTTTTTCTTAAATATTTTCATCCCTTTTGCCCAAAAAGGACTGTTTTTCGAATTTTTAGAAATTTTAGAAAAAATAAAAAAATAAAATAAAAATTACTAAAAAAAAAAAACTAAAAGAAATGTTCTAATAAAATACTTTCTATCTTTTATTACAACATTTCTTTGTTTTTTGTATTGCATAGTAATTTTTATCTTATTTATTTATTTTTTAACTTTTCTGTCTACTTATTAAAATTACGTACAGTAATTTTATTAATTTTTTTAAACTTTTCTATGTACACTGAATTAAAGGTCTTATTTGTTTTTCATTAGCTGACAAACCGTGATACAAAGAGAACAATACTTTACCTAGCTATAGTCCACTCTGACTAGTATTTTAAATTGTTCAAAAGTTTTCGATTTTATAAACTTTAACTGTAAACATCAGTGGCAGTAAACTATACCTAGGAAGAGTCAACCATTACGGCAGGATGAAGTTTTCGAGTAACATATATACAATTATATGTATTGTTATTATATATGTGTTTATTAGCTTTATTTGAGCTATAATTGTGGCGAATCCATCCATTTTAGAAAAAAATGTTTCAAACTAATGTTGTTTAGTGTAAAAAATTAAATATATTTTGTTTTTTAATTTTTTTTATGGTTCAAAAGTTTTAGGTCTAGAACAAACCACCAAAATTTCATCGCGTGACAGCGTATGACAGCTAAACCAAATTTTTGTTTGTGCGGTAATTATTTGCTAACGATATGCACTTTAAGCTAAAACTAATATAAGTACGCGGACATAGTTCATATGTCGAGTATAAAAATATCATTATGTACAATAAGACATGAGGGATAAAATTATTTTGAAGGCAATTATAATTCATTTAATGAAATTGATATAATACATCATAATCAACTGCTAAAAATGTTAACAAAAAATCATTGCAACATATAACTGAGAGTAGAAATAAAATTTTTTCAATCCCGAAAAGAACTCACTTTTATTAATTCTAATCATCGGTTGGCCAGATGAATTGGTCCAACATAGATTGATCAATTTCAAATAAATTTATCTTATTTGACGATTGATTGAAGATAATTTTTTCTTGGTGGCTGAATGACAATATTTGAACACCACTTGAATGATCATTACCTGCCTCTAGTCATGTAAGAACTTGTAGATAAAGTGCTGAGAAGACTAATAATAATGAATGTGAATTATATTTCCTGTTATAGATAGACGTTTTAAATTGATAATTGTTAGATGTAATTAATGATAATTACTACTGTTAGATTATTTAAGGAAGTACGAGCACCAAAGCAATTTTTAATAAAAGGCTTGAATTTTTTTTTATATGCAGTTGAACTAAATCTAAACCGATCCTAAAAATTTTAGGGGGGGGGGGTTGCCCGATTATTTAAATATATAAATGTATTCAAAAGTAGGCATATTTAACATTGGCTTTATGGCAAAACGGTACACGGGTGATACGTTTTCGTAAATATCTCCGAAACTAGCCGGTAGAAATTTAAAAAAAACTATTTAAATTAAAGTTAAAACCTTAATAAATAATTGAAAAAAAAACCCGTTTTGCCCAACTAATTAAAAAGATATTTAATTAAAAAGATGAACTTTTTCAGTAAATTCGGTAGCGTCCATTATCTTTGGTACTAACCGGCAACATAGAAAAGAGATAAAAAATAGTAGACCATTAAAAAGAGATAAAAAATATTTTTATATTATATTTTAGTCGGGCAAAACGGGGTTTTTTTTCAATTATTTATTAAGGTTTTAACTTTAATTTAAATAGTTTTTTTTAAATTTCTACCGGCTAGTTTCGGAGATATTTACGAAAACGTATCATCCGTGTACCGTTTTGCCATAAAGCCAATGTTAAATATGCCTACTTTTGAAGTCATTTATTTATTTAAATAATCGGGCAACCCCCCCTAAAATTTTTAGGATCGGTTTAGATTTAGTTCAACTGCATATAAAAAAAAATTCAAGCCTTTTATTAAAAATTGCTTTAGTGCTCGTACTTCCTTAAATGGACTTTTATTCATTTTATCCATTATTTTAACAATTTTATCCATGTTTACGTATTCATTCACTGTATTAAATATTATAAGTGTAGATCATGGCCCTGCCGATCACCATTGTTACGAGTAAAAGAATAGTCCAAAGTACAAGTAGTATATTGATCAGGCTTGGCGCACATTGCGGCGTGTGTGGCACAACTCGACGGGAGTGACATGACGCGATCGCGTCACACGTGTCATGTTGGGGAACGCATAGCGCTACTACGAATATGTCAAAAGATCTGACGCAAACCGTCTTAGCAAAATTTTACTTTTAAGGTAAATATTTGTCATTTATAACATTTCTGAATTAAATTATTGATAATTTTAAAATATCTCTATGATTCAAAAACATTAAGTAATGACATCTTTGAAGAAAATAAACAGCTAACCTTAAATATAAAAACTAAATGCACTATAAGGAAACTGGGACTAGTGAAACTAGCGACGCATGGCGCGAGAAACTGTGTCTCGAGCATTCGAGCGTCGTGTCGTCAATTTACACTGACCCATTAACTTGTGTATATTACAAAAAATTGCACTGTGCCGTGTCGCGTTGTGCAAGCTACCATTTAGTAGTCACCAGCATTAATTTAAATTTTCATTGGGTAGAAATCATATATAAAGGAATTATAATGATGCAGGTATCGTATCTTATAATAAAATAGAGTACCTGTATCAGAAAATAATATCGTAAACATTACAACAACGTTAGATAAGCCACTACAAAAGAAACCAAAAACTACGCATAATGAAAACGACATAGAAAGTTATAATACACTAATGAAAATATCAATAGATCGGTTGTACATACTAGAATTGGATGGCATATCAATATTTTTTATATTAGTTTTTCCCGGTTTGTTTTGGCGTGGTATTTGATCCAACTGAATTTCAGAACTGTTAACAGAAATATAAACGAAAAGTATTCGCCAATTTTTGGAACGACCTTCCAGTGAAGGAAATTGCAATTGGAATATTATACTTAACAGAAAAAAACTTTTTATACTACAATTTATTTTACACTGATACATAAATAAACGAAAGATTGCTGACATTCTTAAAAAATTAGAGAGAAGAGAACCACGAGTCCAAAAGAAAAAGACCTACAAATCTTGTGAATCTCAATCTACAACAAAGGTGGACGGGAACATGTCCATGTCATATATGACTGTTTATATATGATTTCGTCCAAAAGTTCTGGAATTCAATTGGACATCGCGTTATCAAAAATTTTTGTTTTATTTATATTTATTTTTTTAAACAAACTAGTTTTTTGAAACATTTTTTTTCAAAATGCTTAGGTTGGACACAATTTAAGCTAAAATTTTGTTATTATTTAAGTTATATTATTTAAGTTTTGTTATTTTATAATATATATATATATATATATATATATATATATATATATATATATATATATATATATATATATATATATATATATATATATATATATATATATATATATATATTTATATATATCTATCTATATATATATATATATATATATATATATATATATTTCCGAAGTAGTGTTGTATTTAATCTTCAATTAAAAAAAACTGTGGTCTGTTAATATTTACAATAGGTATAAATTTCTTTCAAATAATACTTGATATATATCTTTGATAACCTTGGCAGATGTACACATTATGTATCGATTCTACCTTGAAATATATATATATTATTATATTATTTATAAATTATTCTTCTAAATAATTAATTATTTTTAAATATTCTTATTAATAATTACTGTGAAAATTTCTTTTTACCAGTAATTTATAATTGTTTTATTATTAAATTATTAGCTCTCTTTACGGCTCTGATTATTTATCATTTGTTTACTCATTTATCTTTTCATTAAAATAGATATTTTGATTGAACAGTAAAACCGAAATTTCCCGCGTTTCGAATACTTCCATGATATTTTACAGGAAAGTACAAATAATAAAATGTTCGATTAGGATTGTAAGATGTTCAGGATTGAACTGAAAATTAAAAAGTTTAATCATTCCTACTTACCTATTATATCAGAATGTAAAGGAAATATTTTCAAATTTATGCTGATTAAACTTATTCAACTTAAAATAGGAAATCAAAAAACTATTTAAAATTCTGATTCAATCCTTTTTAATAAGGATTCAATTCAAATGTTTTTAATAGTGTCCTACCTACACTTAATATGTAGTAAAACGCACGATTGAAAATTTTTACCAATTTACGTGCTCGCTACATTTAATAAATTAATTAGCGCGTATCAAGGAATAATATTTAAATAATCATAATAAAGTATTATAATATTAACACTTATTTACCATTTGTGTTTTTTATGTTGCAGTTGAAAATGAGTATGAAAAAATTTCATCGATCTTAATAAAAATTTTAATTTTTTATTCCTTCGTTACGAAGTAGAAGATGTATTATTTCGTAATCATGAAAAATTTTACATATTATGATTTTAATGAGAATATTTATTTTAAACAAACCGAAATCTACACTAAACTAGTAATAACTATAATATCTCTACACTTTGTTCAATTTTCAAAAAATTATCCTTCTTCTGCCGCTTTGTGAAAATCTAACTAACATACATCACTTCTAAATTTTTCAAACAACTTCAAAAAAGGATAAGGTGCTCATTTCATTTGAAAGTATACTTTATTAGTATACGTTTGCGTATAATTGTTTGGAATCCCACAATTCGAAAGCCGTATGAAAAGAACAGATATGACAAAATAAATTTTTAGTGATTTCATATCAAAATACAAGCGTTCAGTAGTTTAAAACAATTAATATACAATGCTTCCATAAATGATTTCCTTGTAATCATTTACCTTTAGAAGTCAGCGCTAAACATATTCTTAGCTTAAATTTGGTGTCAACTTCGAAAGATAATTGGTAACAAGGAAATTCTGTAGAGACGTATTAACTTTTAAATTATTTTTTATATTTTAGAACATTTTTGAAGTCGTTGCTTCTGAATATTTTTGGAATGCGAACTTTTATGGTATTAAAGGGATAGAATTGAAAAAAATATTTTTTTTTTTAATATAAAAAGGCGTATTTATCAGAATATAGTGGAATTGCAAGAAAATTAAAAAATAATTACATTTTACAAGACTACTAAATTATTTTTTTATTATCTATATCATTTCATAATATTGTATTATTATTCATAATATTGTCATACGATTTAGCATGTATGCTCAATTTCATTTCAATCGAACTCTGAAAAATGGATGAAATTTGTCTTATAAGATTTGATTTCATAGGTATATACAGACTTGTAAAGGTGAAACTGAATAAAAGATTCTAAAATGTTTATCAATTTTGAAAAAGCAGTTAGTAAATTAGCACAAAAACATTATAAAGGATAAGAAAAAAAAAGCTCTCAAGGGCTCTTATTTTATTTTTTAAAAGCTGAAAGGTTGAAAAATTATTTTATTAAAATTATAACTTCCCGATAGTCTCATATTTTGTTAAATTATAATTACATCATCCATTTAAAGGTAAAAATATACACAGGCAAGAAAGGCCTGAAAGGTTCAAAAATTGTTTTTCATGAAAATCCATCTAGTTTTTAGCAATTGGATTCAGGTTTCTGAAACCATCTTTAATCTTTCTCTGCGACTTTTATAGGGCTACATATCTAGAATTAAGGATCTTTTTTCTTAAAATTCAAAAATATCAACAAAGAATACACAACCGTTTTTTATATTGGTTAATGTCTAGTGGAAACTTCAGGAGGTATCCGAGTATAAAACTGAAAACTAAAATATGGTTGGAATTTAATTAGAGAGAACAGATATGCGTCGCGTTAAAACGAAGCTACTCGTGATGTTTTCGCTTGATAGATACAAAAAAAAAAAATTAATTAAAATTAAATTTTTCTCATTATTTTTTATTAATAACGAAAAAATAATTAATATATTTTGTATGATTTATGAAATAATAATTTAAATTTTATTAATGGTGCTAACTATGTAGTACTTTTAAGCCTTTTATTTTCACACTTAATTTTGCGAACAAGGAAATTATGCAGTATCATTAAATCACCGTAGGTAACAAAAATTATAGTATAGTTCTAAATAAGACATCCTAGTTTTCAGCTGAATTCATCAGGCAAGATCCGAATTAACATTTGTTTTTTTAAATTCTTAGATATATTCGCCAAGCATCATTTTTTTCTGGCCAACATATTGATTTAAATAAAGAACACTGCACGTTAAATATCATTAAATATCATGAACTTGTTCTTTATGGAGGAATGAAGAAGTTTGTGAAAATCAGTAAACAATAAATTAAACGATAAAATAAAAGATTTCATAATGTCTCAAATTATTACATTGAAACGATAAAACCAAATCATAAATAAATAAATCATTATCTTTATTTTTGTAAATATAAATTTTGTATAAGAATCCGTCAATAAATGGGGTATTTGCGTCTACGGCCGACTTTTAAGGGAACTACTTCAGTATTACTTTAACAACATATTGGAAAACGGTAGAAAATTATGCCAGAATAGCCGGTATTAAAATATCTTCCCAATATAGGCCATGATGGTGTAATATGACCTATTTGGTAAAAGGTCATAATTAATTATATCGTTGAGGTGCAATCAGAAACAGGTGTTTTCCTTGTGATAGTAGATCCCAAGCATAAGATACTCGTACACAATCTTATTAATAATTTACCTATCATTCATAGAATCCTTTTGGTAAAATCTTATTCATTGAACTAATGTAATTAATCTAATGAGTTACATGATTTTTTCCAAGGTAATAATTTATGATAATTTTCACCTATCGAAAATAAAATTCCATCTGCCCTCTGAAAATATTTTTTAATTCACAAATCTTGCTTTCATGGTTCCCGCCCTATTCTCCTTGCTGTTGCTACTTACTCTAATTGAACTGTTATCCCATTGGTCTGAAATAAGATCAAAACGTTAAAGTGTAGATCTAAGCTCGTACAACTACAGCAGCTTAATATTTTTCAAAAATAGCAAAAAAACAAAATATTTCTTAGCAGCAGAAAAAAACCTAGCTAGCACAAATTTCATTTCTTCCAATTTTAAAATAAATTTATAATTTTCAGAATTTAAAGCATCCAAATCTTGTTAATCTAATTGAAGTATTTCGACGAAAACGGCGATTACATTTAGTGTTTGAGTTTTGCGAACGTACTGTGTTGAATGAAATGGAAAAATATCCAACAGGTTGTCCTGACCTGATTTGTAAACAAATATTGTGGCAAACATTACAGGCGGTTTCTTATTGCCATAAACATAATTGCATACATCGAGATATTAAACCTGAAAATATATTATTAACATATAATGGTGTTGTTAAATTATGCGATTTTGGTTTCGCACGCATGTTAAGTAAGTATTTCGTTTTAATTAATTTGAATACAGACACAAAAACATGTAAGGTGCAATCAAAATTTAAAAATCAATTAAGATTAGGTTTCTATCAATGTATGGGAAGTATTCAGTAAAATATTTCTAATAATATTAAATTACCAACGAATTTAAAATAAATCATAACCAAATTTTCAAATGACAAAATCCTTAAAAATGTCTTCCGGTGTGAAATAAAAATAAGGTAATTTCACACTAATTGAAGATGTTTTTTTATATTCATTTAAATCTATAAGGTATAAATCTATAATTAAATCAATAAATCCAAATCTTTAAAAAAAAAATACTTTTTTTAATTTGAATAATCATTTGAATAGAGAAAAAAGGGCACCATTTCAGATGGAGCTTAGATCTGTGAGCCTAGGATGGTAAAATAATTGAGTGCGCCAAATGAAAAGAATTAAAAATTTGAAACCAATTTCAATTTAAATTCTAGAAATTAAAATGAAATATTTCAAAACATCTTTATAATTAAACAAAATTTGCTATTCGCAAATGTAACTATTATTCTTTTAACCATTAAAAACTTCGAAAAAATAACCATTGGTTCTTCTATTTAAACGAAAGAAGTAAATGTATATGGACGTGTTCATTAGTTTCGTTTTGAAATAAAAACAATATTGAATTCAAAGTATTAATTTCGACAATGTAGTCTTTTTAGAGATACTAAATTGAACTTAGGCTAAGTTTTATTGATTTAACTTTTGTTCTTTTGATAAAGGTCCTGGAGAAAATTATACAGATTATGTAGCAACACGTTGGTATAGGGCTCCAGAATTATTAGTTGGTGATACACAATATGGACCACAAGTAGACATATGGGCTATTGGATGTCTAACTGCAGAATTAATAAGAGGAGAAGCTTTATGGCCAGGAAAATCGGATGCAGATCAATTATATTTAATACGTTGTACAGTTGGTGATTTCTTACCTAGTCATATGAATATCTTTCGAGCAAATGAATTTTTTAAAGGAATTACATTACCTGTACCACAACCAGAAGAAAATATTACCCTGGAAGAAAAAGTTCCCAATGTAGACTATGCTGCAATTGATTTTTTGAAAGTAAGTGTCTCGCAAATTATAACTTCCCGATAGTCTCATATTTTGTTAAATTATAATTACATCATCCATTTAAAGGTAAAAATATACACAGGCAAGATATGCAACAACTAAAAAATTGACGACCAAGACCTATGTTATAATTTATTTGATATGGGAAATGTTAAAAAAATCGAAAATACTATTCCCATATCAAAAATTCATAGGGACTCTTATTAAAAGTAAAGAGCCCCTATGAATTTACGATTTTATTTATTTATTAAAATCTAATTTATTAAAATGTAATGATTTTATTGATGTTTGTTGTTAAAATAATTTTCCTCAAGTTTTCAAAATGACCCCTACACCATTTTGCGAGAACATAAGCAACAGTGTTAACAGAAAGCCGATAAAATATTTTGCCTTGAATATTCGAAAGGAAACACGTCCTCCTCCTCACCCACTTCTAATTTAAAAAGCCCTATATATTTGATTACTTTATTAAATGTTAATTTTTATTAAACTAACCATTGGGAAAATTATTTCTTAAGATTTTTAATGATATAATCATTATTAATAAGCTTATCATTATTATTATTATTATTATTTTTTTTTTTTTTTTTTTGCACAGAAATGCTTAGATAAGGATCCAGAAAAACGGTGGAGTTGTGATCAGTTACTGGTTCATCGATATTTTGATAATTTTCATTTTAAATTTCCCGAAACACAAGAAGAAAATAGTGAAAAGGCTAAATACGCAGGAAATCAATCAAGAGTGAGTAATTTTCATTTAGTATTTAAATTTAATTATTTAATTACTTAAATTTTGAATATATACGATTGTATTTTAACCGTAACATTGACAAATTAACACAGAAAAATACGGAATTCAACTATATTAAATATATTGATCGTTCAACGCAGCTCTTGGCATACGGGAAATAATGACTGTACCCTACATATATTATAGAGATCCTTACTAATAAAACTTTAAAAATAATAATGTATGTTGACAAAGCCAAATAAATGCAAACACTGTGGGTTTTAAATGTATTGGTTGTCAATTTTTTATAAATATATGCGTACCACCAATTGTTGACCAATCATTTAAACTCTTTTTAATACGCTTAAATTGAATTTTGAGTTTGCATTTCAACAACTTACTTTTAAAAAGCGTGATGTTAAATTATAAGTCATATAAGTGAACAATTGTATATTACTACGTTGTTTATATTGGTGAATTTTTAGTGATTCGTCCGATCTTCAACCATGAGTATCAAATAGTCAGTGGGTCTGGTTCACAGCTAAATGGTTCATCCAGACGCTCATTAGCTGTTTAACACATATTCATCGCTACGTAACATATATGTATTAATTAGATAATTTTATTTCCGTTCATTGTTTCCTTTTTAAATACAATTTTAAATTGTATGGTGAAATCTTGGCCTATAATATGTTACTGTTCATTTTTAATACGCTTATATTAGCTTCAGACGTATGTATGTTAGTATGTATGCAACGAAATCTTTGAACATGATTTTGACCCCCTTCAAAACGTCGAATTAACTCGAAATTTGGCATTAAGGACCGATGACAATTCAATATTATAAACAGTTAGATACGTTATCCTAACTAGGATTTTTTTGTTTTCCTGAGACGCGGAGTGTCTGCGTCAAGATCAAGAAGGGAATAAATAATAATTTTAAAAAACTAAAAAATACGCTTTTACAGAAAATTTAACTAAAAAATGAAAAATAAATAATAGTTTAAAAAAACTCAAAAAATACGCTTTTACAGAAAATCCCACTAAAAAATAGAAAATAAATCTTAATAAATTTGAATTAAAAAAAGTGTAAGAAAAAATGATTTTATTGTAAAAAAAGCGTGTGGTGCTTGGTATCCATAGTTAAAAATATTTTATAAACAGATATGAGTAGAAGAATTATTTTGATAATATCCTGAAAAGCATCCCACGCTTTTTTTACAATAAAATCATTTTTTCTTACATTATTTTCATTCAAATTTATTAAGATTTATTTTCTATTTTTTAGTGTCATTTTCTATAAAAGCGTATTTTTTTTTAGTTTTTTTTTTTTTAAGTATTATTTATTCATGTCCATAATCGCACTTTGACTTGCTACAGAATTTACAGAGTTAAAAACATGTTTAATCATAATTTTGAGAAAATAAAGCTTGGCAAATTTCCAAAATATGTTGACCAATTACGACCTATTAAAAAATCAATCAATTTAAACTATTTTGTAAGATAATATTTTATCTTTATGATAGAAAAACTAAATTTCGGGCTTTGTTCGTTTATCATTTTGATAATAGCATAAATTTAGGTCTTTGACCATCCATTTTCTTGGCGCTTAATATCATAAATTATAATTTTCCGGATATAAAGACTGCAATTTGACGAACTAAAATCTTTCCAATGACTATGAATTTAAATTTATTATTATGGAGAAACAAAACCGAACCAAAATTTGAATTTTCTGTATACTAAAAAACGTACCATTACTTATAAGCTGATATTCACACTTTGGCGTATTTTCCTCCTGTAGCCTATTGTATTCTATGTAGGTTTATTTTAACAAATTTTTTCCGTTTGTCAAAAACTGCGAAAACGATCAGAATCGAAATAAAAAAAATATAATAAATTAATAATATACTACCCAATCATATAATTGATTGTCTAATTATGTAAACAAAATTTGAGATCACTGCTTTTCTAATAAATATGTTAATTTCAGACGTCAAATAATAGTAATACTATGAGCTTACCACAACTAAAGAAAAAAAATATAGATATGAAATCCCCCAGCGAAAATGTAAATATGCATAAGTTGGAGCACTTACCAGCAATTTAATAGAATAATATATTATAATTGTTTAATAAATTTTGTGATTTAAATAAAAAATATTTATTTTAATAACCCTCATCCTTTGATCACCCTAGATTTAAGGCTTATTATTTGGTGATCAAAATTTCATTGTATATTTGAAATATAATATACATTCTTAAGTTATTATTTTGAAAAAATATTGGACAAAAAAACTCTTCAGTCTAGATGAAAAAATAAGTAACCGATAGATTGTATTTCCGTGTGAACCAGTGCTCATAGTGAGAAACTACCTAAAGTGAGACTTATCATGCCAGTAGAGTATTATTATCGTACATAAAGCACAAATTTGCTGAATTATCGTACTTATCAAAATAAGTCCTTAAATCATAGTAAAATATCGATTTGTGAGCAAGTGTTTTATAGTTTATAGCTTTTAAGTACACGTTTTAGAATTTAAAAAAATTTGTATACTCGCCTGTATGTTTTACGTATAAGAAGTACGTAACTACCTAGAATAATACCATTTCCACTTTAAAATCAATAAAGCGGTAATATTTCAAATTTGTTCGAAAAAACTAAACTGAAGAGAAATTAATATGAAGAGGTTAGTGATCAATTACCATGGTTTGCAAGCCTTTTTAAATATAAACACATAAACGTTATATTTATTAAGAAATAAGACAAATAAATGGAGCTGGGGGTAAGCAAAATGAAAAATCATATCAGTTTTTCGATATCATGATAGGAATAAATAAAATTTTAAAATTTTAAATTTTAATCACAACGAAATTTATTGTGTAATGTGTATACAATAATAGGTAGACTATCGTACATCGTACTTTGGCTGAAATTATCGTACGGTTGTGAATCCTGGTGTGAGCTTAGATGTTATTTGGTATCATAAACAAACTCTGAAAAAATTATTTTTCACAACAAAATAGAGTCTTTCTCCTTTTATTGAATACGTACGTATCTTCAGACTTGTCAATGAGAATAGTAGAGATTCCGCCTATTACTAAATTGATAGGTATCAACAGTATATCGTTGGCACTGACACAAAGTATAGTTAAATACCAAATAATACTACCTACTCAACTCATGTCGCCCGACTATATAAATTTTTTTTCTTTTTAATCATAGTTTTAAATTTTTATGTCGCAATTAGAGAAACTCCTGGGAGATACCTAAATCAGGCAGTGGTTTACGTACTTTTTGTTTTTTGCTAATGCGAATCAATTTATTATTTTACGATGTTCATTCTGTTAAAAATTATTTAAAATTTACAAAAATTTAGTTTTTGTTTTTATACTCGACATACATAATATGTCAGAGTATATTATATTCAGGAAATATTGACCGCACAAACAAAATTCTGGTATAGGTGTTTATAGAAACACCTAATTAGTCCATATCCGGGTAGGTCCATACCCCACTATTGTACTATAAAAAATTGAAGAAAAATTCAGGTACGAAAAATTTTTATTTTCTTGAAACAAACAAGTTTTGATAAAAATTTTTTTTTGTAAAATGTTAGAATTCACCTCAATTTAAGTTCAAATTCAGCTAATTATCACATATTGGTAATTACAATATATATATATTATTATACAAGTATATATCTGCATAGAGTGGATATTCATAGTATTTTATGAATGCTAATTAAAAATAATCCAAACAATGATATTCAATCATATGCCGAATATCTAAACAATTAATTCTTATTGTTAACTTCACTTGTTTTTAATCAATTATAATGAGATCATATTTGTAAAGTGCTGCTGTTTGTGAACTGATATGTGATACTGATATTTAATAATGGAGATAGGATTGTATAACAGAAAGAAGAAAAGTGTATTTATTTATAAATAAATAAAAAAATAAGAAATAATTTTTATGATCTAACAATAAAGAAAAAACGACTAACAATTGATTAAAGTAAATAAAAAGTCAAAAATATTAAATTTTAATTTATACGGGGGTCAAATTGAGGGATGAAAATATAAACATATAATATACAAACGTAACGGTATACAATGTTTGTCACATACGTATCGTACAAAGCACATAATTCAGAGTGTTGTACGATTGAACATATGGCCCTCACGATACGCCGGCTACCATTTCACGATAATTCAGTAAATTCAAGATAATTTACTGATAATGTTTTTTTTTTACAAATTTTCCCGCCGTTTATTTTAATAATTAATATAGAAACGTGATAATAATAATAATAATCTGCTCGAAAAATTACTTAAATAATTTGAAAATTTTACTGAGTAATAATAAAATCAATAAAACTGTGATTCATTACTCAAAAATAATTTCAAATAATTTTATTTTTTCTGTTTTGATAATTGTATTAAAATTTGATTTAATACGTAAAAAAGTTTATATGTTCAACAGAAATAATTTTATTTGATAAATCTTTATTCGTATTTTAGCGCTGAAAATTATATCGTGTGTCGTTCAAAAAGTGCCAACAAGTAAAGTCATTTGTTTCAAAGTTAATTAATAAACAAAATTGTAAATAGTATTCTAACACATGATTATTAACAACAATATATCGAATAATTTTTAGTGTTTACTTTATATAGAACTAATAAAGCCAGTATTCTTTGGTGCACGATAATCTTGGGAGGCAAACGATAATTTTGCGGCCCTGAAAACATACTGGCCCCTACCATAAATGCTTACACTTGGTACAGAATGGAATTTCAACAAATTTTTTTTTAAAGCTGCGTTACAGACGTTTAAAGTGTGAACGAAAATTTATTTAGTATGAAAACTCCACCATATAATATTGCGTTTTAAATTATTTTTAATATTAATATTATTTAAATGTTATATGTAAACAATAACAAATAGCAATTTAAATAAAAAAATGTGATTATATAAATTTATTAAAAGGAAGAAAAAACTTCTGTTTTTCTTCAGAAAGGGAAATTTTTATATGCCAGATTTCAATCATTCGACGCAAATATTGTTGTAAAAATTTAAATACTTATTAAAAAATTTTTTTAAAGACATTTGTTAATATCCAATTAGTACATTACGAATATTGAACAACTTCTGGGTGGGCACATTTTGTGCAGATAAATTGAACAAGCAAATTATGCTATAAATTTATAGTATAGACATTTTTTTAAATGACTAAGTTTGTGAATGAACACAATCGGTCATTTGGATTTGATGATCGGTCAATTGGATCCAATGCCATCTTTTAAATTAATATAAAGATAGAAAAAAGTTCAAATACGAAAAAAGTTGGTTTCCTAAATAAACTTCTGTTTGAAACGTTTTTTGTAAACTGTTTACATTCGCCACAATTTCAGTACAAAATTAAGCTAAAAAACACATAATTATACTACATATTACATAACGAACTTATAACTATATGGGTTTCATATTTTAAGTATTTTATGAATGCTAATGAATAAAAATCGTTCATAATTTTATACTTAACCATGTGCCATCTAAACAATTAACACTGTTAATTGTTATCTTCACCTTTTTTTACTATAAAATTGAATCAGAAATTATAAATCCAGGTTACATTAACAAAATTAAGTTGATCATTTATTCTAGAACCCATCCTTCTAAAAATAAGTGTTAAACCAATCTATGCACATAAAAAACAGTCTAACCTAGAGATTCTGCCAAACAACACAGATTAGCATCAAAAGAGGTAAGTTAGGTTTTAATTACCCTCTACTTCTAAGTTGTCAATGAGCCGAAAGGCGGTTTTACTCTGGGGGGGGGGAGGAACGCCATCCCTTCTTGAGGTTGAAAAAGTTAGAGAATGGATATGTTAATTAATTCTAAGCAAGTTTTGCTCTTTACAGTTTTTACTGAAAGTCAATATTTTTCGACTAATTCGAGAGTGAAAAAATGAAGGAATAATCTTCATCAGTGTTGTAATACGTGTTTTGATAACGGTCATAATTTGTGATAGGGTATTTTTCTCGTAGCTCGCTTAATTAATGAACTATCAAGTTCAACAACAAACCATTAATTTTCTTAAAAGGCTTAATTTCTTGGAAGAGCTTGAAAACGTCACTATTTATGAACATATGCAAACTTGAAACGGTCATATGTTAATCAATTTTTATTGTACAGAAAAAGAAAACTTTTAACAGGTTAAACTTATAGTAGACCAGTTATCTTAAGGTATCGTTTTGGAATCTAACGCAATAAACTGAGTTTTGTTATAAACCATTATTTTGGTATTATAAAAGTTGTCCTAAAAGTCAAAATTTGTCACGTTTAAGAAACCTTAGATATTCAGGGTTAAAGGTTCCAAAAATCAGTTTTTTTCAGAATATCTCGTTTCTTCTGCCGCCAATCATATTTAGTATCAAAGTTGTAGAAGATAAAAATGTCACAGAATTGGGCACACATGGAGTGATTAGCCAAAGTTATTGCCAATGACAAAGAGGGCATGGATGCTAAGAATGACTGAAATTGCTGGCCGAAAGGAATACTTATTTTCATAGTTGTTTTGAAATTGTGTTTTTTTTTTTTGTTGACAAATTGACTTTTCCACTCTCGAATAAATAAAAAAGTATTGACTTTCAGTAAAAACTTTATATAACAAAAGTTTCTTAGAATCAGGAGTTACTCAATCTATCCATTCCCATACTTATATTTAATAAAAAAATATTCCATTCCCGAGAAGGGATGGTCTACCTCCACAGTAAAAGCGACCCTCAAACAGCCAATGTGCTACCGAGATTAATCAGGTTTTTCTAACGATTAAACTTTTATGAATCAATTTTCTTGATTAAACTTAGTTTTCTTTTTTTTTTGCATAGGTATATCAAATAAAGAACATTTAACATATATATGATATAGACGTTTTAAAAGTATGGATATGTCTCACGTTTTCTTGTTCTAGCCCAGCGCAAAGCGATTGTAAAACGCCCTGATAAAAATGTCCAATTGAATTCGACTGAATTTGGACCGGATTAAATGGGAATTAAATAGAAATTCAATCAGTTCAATCCGATTAAAACATAATCAAAAATATAATTGGTTTTAAATTAGATTCAATTGGTTTTAAATGGAAAAAAATATCCAATTAAAACTAACCCAAAAATTTGTATTGGTTTTAAATGGAAAAAATTAAAATCAATTTAATCCAATTAAAATATATTCAAAAATTTGAATTGATTTCAAATGGGAAAAATATCCAGTTAAAACCAAATCAATCCGATTAAAAACAATTCAAACTTTTAAATAGGTGTTAATTGGATTAAATTGGAATAATTTTAGATGGAAATTAAATTTCCAGTTTAAAAAACTATAGTTACCAAAGTTGTAGTTGTAAAAAATTAAGAAATTCGTTTTATATAGTTTTAATGTCGGTTCAATGCAAATCAAGTCATGTTATAGCTCATTGAATGTGCCAGAATTTTTCAACGAAAAAATAAAAGATTAAAACATTAAACTTTCAGAAAATGGTACATGTTACGAAGAAAATGATTTTAATCTTTTCTGAAGTACTTCAAAAGATCTTTAAATGCGATAAAATGAAATAGTTTCTAGCATGAAAACTATATAAAGGAGTTGTAACGAAAAAAAGGTTATTAATTGCTGTGGGCTTTAATTTGTGGAAAATCATATTGAATAGATTTTTTTGGTATAAAAAATTTGTTATTTTATACTTTTGATAAATTTTCAATTCCACTTTACTTAATTTTTTAAACGTTTACATGTTTCGGGTCTTATCCCATTGTCGAAACTATGAGAATATACAAACAGGTGATTAGAATTTATACAAAAAAATTTTATATCGATTCTTTAAAAACAATTTACGTCATAAAATAAAATAATTGAATCAACAAAAACAAATTAGATAACAGCAATGAACTTACAATAAAAAGAAGCACATCTATCAAATAAGTCAACATATAAATAAAAATATTGATCCAAAATATTAAACTATTTGCATATAAGGATTTTAGAAAATACTAAAATAAAATTTAGTGATAAAGAAAACAACTTTCAGGGAGAACAGTCAACTTGTTCGATCAAAAGGGTGTTTAGTCCATTCCATGCATATGGATCACCAATTCTCCCAACACATCAAGCCATTTTTCGATATGAAGAGTACATTCAAATTGGTGTAGGTATCGTTATTTTCCAACAAAGTTATCTTCCAGTGGTAATTTAAATAATAAAAATAAAAACCCAAAAGACAGATTTAACACAGTTGTATAAAAAAACTATTAATTCATATCATCAATAAAGAAATGTAATCAAATTAATTTAAATCATTATTTATCTTATGCATGTTAAGATAATGCACAAGATAAGTTTCCCCAGAAGAATTTATCTGTTATTGCTTTTTTGACCTCCGGTAATATGTTTCAGTGGCTTAAGATCCTAAAGCTCCAAGCAAACACTGTGAGAAGTACTCCCTAAACATTTTCGGTCAGTACATGGTTCAAGTACTTGCTTGCTTCATTAAGCTTATATCATTTCTAAAATAAAAACCAATTTTCAAGTCAAGATATTAATAGAACTATTTATTTTGTGAAATATTGTTTTATGTCTATAATTTTTAATTAATTTTCAGAATAATGGCCAAATATTTCTTATAACATTCAAATATTTTAACTAAGTTAACTAACTTATTACAAAAAAATCAACAAACCTGTGACGCGTTACAACGTACACTTAATCCTGCTAAGTTCATGATGGATTTCTCGAATATCAGATGCTTGAAAACAATACGAAATTAATTCAATTTGTTCCTGATTCTCCGCTGAATATTTCACAGTATAATGGAAATCCAACAATAACTAGTTTTTTCCCCTCAATAAAGTTAAGGGTACTCGTCGTTGAATTAGAAAAATTTAAAACTTCATTCATAAAT
Source organism: Chrysopa pallens (assembly GCA_020423425.1). Classification (NCBI taxonomy): domain Eukaryota; kingdom Metazoa; phylum Arthropoda; class Insecta; order Neuroptera; family Chrysopidae; genus Chrysopa; species Chrysopa pallens. The sequence goes on from CM035592.1 coordinate 93,059,961, forward strand.
AAAACATTTTGTTTATTATATTTATATAATAAGTATTTAGTATAAATGTTAAAAACGTGTGTGGCAGCTTATAACGATTGCTATGTAGAATATATTATACACTGAGATATAAATTAGACCCATTTTAACTAATGCAACTTTCAGCCACAAGAGTGTGTAACAGCAATTACCACTTATCAATACTATTTTTATTATAAATATTTCATATTTACCACTCAATTGTTTTTATGATTAAGATTTTTGGGTACATAGTTATTAAAAAATAAAACACTAGATAGCGTAAAGATCGCATATCAGTGATACTTGATTAGTGTATATAATTATTTATTTGCAAACATTATTAAGAAACATTCGTGATCAATGATAAACATCACCATAAATTTGATTTTTAATACAAAATTATGACTATTAAAAAGGACTTATTAACAATTCGAAAGTAAATTTTAAATGATACTAACTTGTGGATTATCGGGGTATTTCTTTAATACATTTTATCTGTATAAAAAAAGTAGAATATTAACATTTATTAAGAGCAATTATGTACAGTTGTTATTGATAATAAATATAAAGGAGTGTGCTTCGAACAAGCTGTTGACTAAAATGTTTTATACATTGTATTTGTTTCAATTTTCGCGCCCAAATAACTCAATAAATACTTTTCAAATGTTTTGCGGTATACACAATATTGAGTTAATTGTGCGCAAAAATTGAAAGATTTTAGGAAAATGAAGCGTGCTTCAGTATTATGTTTCAATCCCACTTAAAGCAATGTGTAATACAAAGACAACGTAAATTTTGACAAAAAAAAAAAAAAAAAAAAATTGGAAAACGGTTGACCCTAAAGGCCATTCTAGCAACTTCCCGGTATTTCCATACCTAAGCACTTAAAATTTAACATATTACAATGTTTTTGAGCTTTGATGTAAAAAATAAAACACTTATTCGTGAATATGTCGTTAATGATATCTCTCGAACCAATCAACCGATTTTGATTTTCACGTTCTTGGTGGTGATCGACGCGATTTTTAGAGCTTTAATAATTTTATTTCATCAAAAACGACCCGAAAACAAATGTCGGAGTTGTATTAAAAAATCACTCGTTCCCAAATATTTCGTTAACGATATCTTTCGAACCCATCAACCGATTTTCACGTTCTTGGCGGCGATCGACGTGATTTTTTGAGCTTTAATAATTATTTCCTTTCATCAAAAAACGGTCCGAAAAGAAATTTCAAAATAATGTAAAAAATCACTTTGAAATTTTTCGTTACGATATCTCTCGAACGAATCAACCGATTTTAACCGGTTGGGGGCGATAGACGTGGTTTATCAAGTTAAAGAGCAGTTTAATTTTTGGGTTTGATCGATAGAGCCGTTTAAAAATTATTCCGAAAAACCACATCAAAAAAATTTTTTTCATGTGATTCCAAAAAACCATATCAAAAAAATATCTATTCAAAATCTAAGTTTGGCAGACCCTTTCGAATGGCACCAACCGCGATGAAATCGGTCGACTCGTTCAAAAGTTATAAGCGGTTCACATACTTTCACACACACACACACATACAGACATAGTGACAACCTCGCAGGGGTAGTCAGGGAAGCTTCCTGTAACCTCAAAATCTGATGAAAACTAAATAACTTCCCGATTTTTGAAAATCTTCATTTTCTTAGCGGGAAGTAAAAAAACAAGTATACATGCTGACACATTTTCTTCGCTAATCTATTGTTTCCTGAGATTTTTAAAAATTTTTAATTATCAACCCCCTCCCCTCTATATTTAGAGTGGTTTTCACCTCTAACGAATAACCGCACGTTAACATGATAACATAGTAGATTTTACTTTATTGAGGTATTTCCTATTGACTGCACATCCATTATTTTTGATGGAAAGTGGGGCCAAAAACCTCCATACGCTGGGCTATTCTATACAGGTAGGAAATAATTTGAATAAATTATAAACCAATCGAAAAAAATAACAAAAAACATTTATTGATAAAAACGAATAACTTAGAATTAATGACTTTTGGAACAATTTTTTGTTATTACAATACACAATACTGTATCACTCAAGTCCTAAGACCCAATTGATTCCTTGTACTAAAAATAATATTAATGGTTGCCATGCTAGTAGCCATCGTATCCAATCCAATAGCTGTCCATATAACATATGAGGTTTCTCCCATGGATTACAAAACATTTTCTTCAAATCAACTTTTTCCTTGCAGTAAGGACATGTTTCCTTTTTACCTACTATACACCAACCACGAATACAAAATTCATGAAATCTAATTTTTTTATTAAGGTTAAATTACTCTATACTTCAGAAGCTGTTAGCAAACAATAATAAAAGTTGTATCAGAAAGTGCTTAAAAATGTTTCGAATGCAATAATTTTGGAGACTTGGTAACACAAATGTCTATAAAATAACGCGTCATAACATCTAAGATTCAATCATAACTTTCTACCGTGCTGTAAATAATCTTTAGAGCAAATTCAGAACATTTTTCCTTCAAAGACGATATTATGTTTGATAGAAAAAATGGATACTTGATCTATAACCTCAACTCGAAACTGTAAGGATGTCCGATTTTTTTGTCCCTCTTCTACCCCAACTTCGTCCGTATACATACAATATGAAAAACAAGTTACAAATCGTCTCAAAATCTTATTAACGACGAGGTAGAAAGTTAGGATCCTTGGATTGAATGATGATGAAAAAAATTAAAATCATTTCTATAATTTAAAAAAAGGATACACATGATTACAGGATAATTTGTAGGTATTTTCAATAATACCTTCTTCATTTTCACTAACTAATAATTTATTACCGCATACTGCACACACACTAGGATCTAAATTTCGAGTTGGCATTCCTTGAGGAGTATAATACTAAAAACAGAAAATTTGTTGTTTAAAATTTAAAATAGCTTATACCTTATAATGTTTACTTTCCAACGATAGTCACAGGCAGGCAGTGCATCAGCCTCCGATATCTACATTACGTATTTAATCTGTTTGCAAATACTTAGACAAGGGCATTTCATAGTCATTAGTCACATGTTCCAAAACTTACGTTAGCGCAATGCAATTCAGTTTTTACATGTATGTGATTTAAATTATATAATCTTTTAAATGGTTTGCATTGTGCTTACGTAAGATATACGACTAAAGGTTTAATTAGAGAGCAGACCTAAGTCGAATGATGTAATGTTTACTCTAATTTATTAATAGACTGCTGGGCAAAAGGAAACGAATGCAAAAATTTTCAGTAAATTATATATATATATATATATATATATATATATATATATATATATATATATATATATATATATATATATATATATATATATATATATATATATATACATATATATATATATATATATATATATATATACATATATAATATAATCTTCAGAGGAGGGCAGATTGCGTGCCTCTGCTTTTTGTTAGAAAGCATGAAAAGTATTTTTTATTATTAATGTAAATGTACCCCTATATGTGATGCCATTTTATCTGCACATATTTCAGCAATATCTCGTCCTAATACACCATAATATAGTCCATAAAATACAAATAAAATACCTACATCCATCCATGTCTGTGGTGGAGTATTAAAAACTAAACTGAGACCAAAAAAAGCTGTCGTAATTATCACATAGCCAATTAAACCAAGTCCGTAACTTAGTTTATATAAGAAATAAAACCATTTGTATACCAGTCTAAAAGATGTATATAATAATGTATAAACCATTTATGTAAAAAATCTACTATATGAAAAAATAGATTCAAAATGAAATCGAAATAGCGTAAAAATAAATCAGTTTACCTTGGTGTTACACCGTTTAACGGTTTTTGTACAGCTTTTCTTACAATTAATCCCGTTATACACGAAAATAATAACCAAATAAATATAAATCGCCACCAATAATTTCGCAAACAAATTACTAATGGAATTATCCACATTCCTAGCATTGTCATTAACTGCAAAAATATCAAAATATTTATAAATTAAAATTTGTAAAATATGAAATGGTTGGCGCAATGAATTTTTGCCAGATGAACTATTGTATAAACAATTGTCTTTTATACAGCACAGTTCCAACTTCTTTCTCATAATAAATTTTCCTAAATTTCATGATATTTTATGCATGAGCTAACGAATGTTAAGAATATATTTAAACAAATACATCCAATTCTAGAAATTTTTTTTGCTTTTGGATAACTCATTTTAAAATGTATCTATTTTTTTGCTCTTTGCAAATTTAAAGTATTGATTGGAGTTTAAGAGTTGGAAAACTGGAGATATTAATTAGTTTAACCACTAACAACAAATATTAAGTAAATCTTCCTCTCTTCTCGTAATTCTAGACCCTCCTCTAAATAATATTTTAAGCAAACCAATAATCAATTCAATTTTAGAAGTTTATTCGCATTTAATTAATTTTTCTAATTACACATTAGTTATTTGAGTCATTAACAACAAATGTATGATTCTCTATGAAACAATTTTTTACAGAATAGTCTCTGAACAAAATTCAAAGCAATCAAAGAAATTAAAAATGCAATTAAAAAAAAATGTTTTGAGTTAATTAACAAACTTCACTCAGTTAATATTAATTATTTAAGCAATAAAAATTTACCTATACTCATTCATGGAATATAAGCTTGAACCAGAATGATTGTTGTTTGTGCAATAAATATTCCATAAACAAAATATTATGATACGTTTGTAATCAAAAACTTTAACAGCGGCTTAAATGCCTTACTGATATCAAATACCTTAATGATTCGTTTCATGATTTAGTTTTTTTTATTGTTTACCGAAATGTTTTTCCACATCAACCGTCGTTTTTCTGAATACCCACATAGATTTTGACAGCAGGGAAAATTGAGTAACGATTTGTACTATCTTTTTAATGAAAATCACCACTATAAAAACTAGGCATATGATTTATAAAATACGATATAGCGTGCTTTTCATCTAATTTTTCAATTGTTGTGATTTTCGATGGTCTACGGCGACGTAACTGCCACCGCCTTACATAATTAAATAGTTAAAATAATGATGTTAATAATGATACAGCAGTGAAATACTCCATATAAATTTGTAATACAGATTAATAAATTTTTTTAAAGTATTAATAATTTTTTAACAGGTTTCAACATTTTAATCATTAACGAATTTTAAGTATTTCTAGTTATGTGACTTTTTCTATAATATATTAAGTCTCTGTTTTTAACGATTTTATTACGTTACTGGCGATTAGCCCAAAATTAGGACTTAATAATTAATTAGATTCTTTTTGTACTACTAACATAAAATATGTCGAAATTAAGAAAAACGGCGGATTAAGGAAATAATTTTACAATTTTTTTTTTTTTTTTTTACAAACCGAATAAGACCGATAATGCCACTGTTTCCATTGTACTAATAATATTTGAGCAACAATTAATGTTACAAAAAGTATAAGGACCATCTCCGCATGCATTGCATCATGTCCTTTATGTTGTTCATGTAATTTCTGATGTTCCAACCTAAAATTTCAGAGCAAAACAGACTCAAAAATAATATCTTTAAAAATGTAATAACTTGAAACATTGATATAGACGTCACTCAAATCAATTTATGAGATTTCTTCAGAAAATAGTTTTACGCTCAAGGGGCAACATATATAAAAAATTAGTTTCAGTTTCATACTCTTAACATTTTAATCGAATCCCAACACATTTTATTCTTTGAAATAGTAAAAATATCATCAAAGAAGGCTATTGTAATTGAGGTTAGAAGGAAACTCAAAAACTATTTTGTATTAAGTGACTATGTGGTTTTTATAGATGCGTAAATTCAATCTGTTATGTAAAATGCAATGTATTTTTGTCAATTATTGCTATTAATATATAAAAATAATTAATTTAATTGTTATGAGTGACTTCTAATGTTATTCGGATTGAAATTCCAGTTTATTTTTCAGTTTGAATACTAGATAAAGCTAATACAAAGTTAATCCTAAAATATTATTAATTTTCTCGATGGGAATTACACGATGTTACTTTTAAAAAAATATATACTGCTACTTTATTGCATTCTTAGTCAATAAACGATTGGAACGAAAAAAATATTATGTTATATTTTTGATATAATTCAACAAATTAAAATTTATATAAATCTAAAAAATTAATAATTTTTGTTTATTATTTAATCAACCATACTCAATATAAGTATGGTTCTGGATATAAAAACAAAGATTTGTACAAAAATTTAGAAACTGTTTTATTGCCAAACGGTTAAACCGAAATAATAACAAAAATGATAATTGGGTAAAAACGTAACCTTGGATATTTTTCGACAAAATTTTACGAATAGGCATAAAAATTATATTGCTCATTATGATAATTTTTATCACAAGCGATAAGCAAACTATGTAATATAAACGAATGACATAGCTAAAATATTTTTTTTAAAGAAAGCAAAATTGAAAAATGGCCAAAATAATTTTTAAGGGGGATTGAAACATAATACTGAAGCACGCTCCATTAAGTTAAAATCTTTCAATTTTCCCGACCAAATAACTTAAAAAATAATTATCCAAACGTTTAGAAATTTGGTATGCACAATATTCACATTAAAACGTAGGGCTTATCGAAGTATTGACATGCCCTCCGTTTTCATGTCAATATTATGCATGCCAAATTTCAAAACATTTGGATAAATATTTTTTGAGTTTTTGACAAAACAAGCAAAAATAAGACGAAAAATTCATTTTCTTCTTATTTTATCAATATTAATCGTCAAATCGAGGCGCCACGGATATCGTTATCTCCCCGTTTAAGTCAACAGCTTGTTAGAAGCTCACTCGTTTAAGTCAATAACAACTGTGGATAATCGCTCTTAACAGAAATATTGTGTTACCATAATATCAAACTGATATGAAGAAATTGAAAGATATTTTCTGAGTGTAATTTTTTTTAAATCGAATTTGATTACTATGAAATTATATTTTTAATAACTTAGATGTACAAAAATAGAACCGAAATAATACACCCAGAAGAATCAATTCTACACGGAAAATTTGCACTTCAATTCAGTCAAATAAAAGGAAACAATCAGTATTTCATTAACGTATAATTATTCAAAAAATTTTAAAAGGATATTTTTAACATATGACTATGAAATTCAATGATTATAAAACATTAATTACATAAAAGCTAACTTTCGGTACTTTTAAATTGTTGAAATCATAATATATTTTAACTTATAATAGTATTAAAAGAGAATTATTGTTACCTCCATTTTTCCTCATCAGTTAATTGATCCAAAGACTAAAAGAAAAATAAGTTTAATAAATATAAAATTTAAGTCTACGAAAAATACAGTATACTGTGTACCTTATTTAAATCGACAGCTTTATGAATATCATCTTTGAAATCCATAACTAAAAATTATTATGTATTTACAAATATATGTAAGTATTATTTGAAAATATATATGAAACAAAGAGGCATTGGATAAAGTTCGTAATTTTTAAAAAGCCATATCTAAATTAAATTTATACAACTTAAATGATTACAGGATAAATACATGAACATTCATCATTCCGGATAGACATGAAGTTTGAATATTAGTAAACGTCATATTGCAGTACCAAATGTTTGATTTGCAATGAAGTTACATGCAGTATAATTTTTAAAACCATAGACATATAAATATAGTCAGTTAAAATGAATTTGAATAATAAATGAGACATCTGTGCATAAAATTGTTTTCTATCTTTGCAATGCTTACGAAATACTACTTTATCAACCAAATTATATACACCTATCAATGGTATGATTTATCATTGGAAATTTCTCATTATTTATTAAAAAATTTAAATAAATAATTATTTATATTTGCAATTAGAAATAATTAGTGATGCAATTTGGTCAATCGTTCTTACGATTTGCATCCTAATTACTAGAATGAAATGCAATTTTTTACCATGAAAACAATCAAACAAATAATATTTTTTGCATGAATATTTGTTAAAAATTTAATTATTACTTTAATGTACTGTGCACGGTGCGGTAAAAGAATACAGACACCCATAGAACCCATAAAAGTCCAATTTTGATGTAGTCAAAAAATTTTAATACTTACTCTAACCACCAGTTGGCTTTAATACTTTCTCTAACCACCAGATGGCCAATATTTATTGTTAAAACAAATGCAATAATAGATTTTATTTTATGTGTCTCTTTTATGCTAATGCAGAAACGTATAATTGACAGCGTCCAATTACGACTAAGCCTTGTCCTATATTATACATATAACTCTTATGTTTTATCTCTCAGTTAAAGATAAAGCTTTGTAAGCAGACTTTCCTCAGTTTTGAAGTTTTTTATCGAACGGAGACGGAGCGTGCGAACTAAGCACTATTTTATAGAAAAATACAGCATTTACTCACATTAACCATTTTTATTCTAGATATTTCATGTTTGACACTCAATTTTTTTCACAGTAATTCGATTTTTGATAAGTATTAAAAAAATAAAGTACGCGTGTCAAATAGGCTTGATTAGCTTATATGTAACATTCATAGCTCGCTGAAGATATGTTTTATTTCGAGAAGTAACACATGAAAATGTCGAAAAACTTACTAATAGTAATTTAATTTGTTTATGAATGTCTAAAGTCTGTGAAAAATTAAAAATTTTATAAAATTATAAAAATAATGACGACAAATATTTAAATAATACATAATGTACCTTTTTCTCAAAATTCGAAAATTTATAGTGCAAAAACCAGTTATTTTAAATTATTTATCAAATAGACGATATTTTCAAAATAATTATCTTAAATTTCATTTTTTAAGCCGCGATAATTCAAAGATGAGCATGTGATATGTAATATGTGAATACCATTTTATTCACTAGAGAGGCGACACTTGTAGCCCGAGAAATTAAATTCAAAAATGTTCTTTTCATAAATAATAATTTATTGTAAAACAGAGTCTGATGTTTCCGGAACAAAATTATTATTGATAAGTTTTAAAGATAATAATAAAAATATTATAAAAACACGGCTAGTATCCCAAAATTTACCTTTAATTGCGAGATATTTTATGTTATACCCTCCTGTAAAATAAATGTTATGAAATAAAAATTTTTAGAAGATAATATAATCAAATAAATGCTTATTACGCAAAATTCTAAATTAAAATTTTACAAATTTGTGATTACTTATTAAAAAACTTGTTAAAAAATGGAATTAACTAAGGACGATATTGGTGAGGCAAAATTCAGAAAATAATAAAGCTATTTTAAAAAGATGGCTTGTGTGCCGGAATTTATCTGTAGTGGTAGTAAACATGATTTAGAAGAGAGGTATGTTCTAAAATACTATAAATAAAAAGTTGTAAAATAAAATATTTTAGTATATTGTGATTTGAATAAATCTTTATTATGGAAAATACATTATTTTTATGAAAACACAAATCAGATTAGTATTTTTCTAGTAGTGTTTTATACAAATTATCTAAAAACTACAGGTAAAAAGCATTTATTTATAGGTACGCATAAAATAATTATTGTTCTAGTTAAAATGGAAAGGCAGTTAAACCAAAAAAAACTAAGTATTCAATAAGTTAATGTATTTTGCATATATCAATTAAATAAAAGAAAATATGCCAACACTTATTTCATGAATTAGTGAGATACAAGCATTATTTTATAAAATTCAAATTACAAATAATTTTTTGATATATGGTCCTTCATCTTACGAATCAGCGCTTACACAAACTGTTTTATTTGGACTTTCAACACGTTCAAAGTTCCTTCCGTCCTTAGAATTTAGACACTCAAGTATTTGTAGCATTAATATTGCCTTGTGAACTTTTACTCATGGATAATTACTTTCTTCAATAATATTTAATCCAGAACCATTGTTATCACTGATATGAAGAGATTCTGATGATTGCTAGATCTTCTTATAATTATTATCGATGCTTTCACGTTAGCTGGACTGTTTCAATGGCAACTAAATTAAATAAATTTTATAAATAAACATGTATAATCCCGATAAATAAAGTCCTATTCAATCCTGTAGAAAATGAATAGGAATGAATAGAAAATCAATACGATTGAATAGGAAATATCAAAGAAAAAATGATTTCCTATTCAATCCTATTCAAAATTTAAATAGGATCGAATAGGAAATGAAATTTCCTATTCATTCTTATTGATTACCTTTTCATTCGTATTCAATTTCTATAAGATAGAATATAATTTTTGATATCAGGGTACGCTAAATAAGTTATAATATGTATAAAATTTTTTATTGGCTTCGATTATGCAGCAGGTATAGGATATGGATATTCCAACTTAGGGTCTTTACCGCCTAAAAAATACTACGTGCATGCGAGAAGACATCTTTTCACTTAGCAAAATCCACTTTTGGTTAAAAAAACGTGATAAAAAATACATATTTTTGCAGATATCGACTATCCGAAGTGCATCTTCTATAGCAACAATGCTCCACTGATACTATTTATTGTATTATTTGTTGAAAAAACTTTCAATAACAAAGTTTAAAAAAAAATTATAGTTCGGTTCTCCAAATATATACTATATATACTCGGTGACCTAGTATTAATTTTGAAAGGCAAGCTTTATTTACTATTTTATGAAAAATCTTTGGTTAACTGTGAAAGTTTTTTTTAACAAATAATAGAATAAATAAAGTGGGGCATTGTTGTTATAGAAGATGCACTTCAGATTAGCAGTCATTGTTGTTTTTTATATACTCAAAATATATTATACAACTAAATCTATGCTATCATAATATGATATTTTTACCATTTGAACCCTATATTTAAGACACAAACCTAATTATAATTTTAAATGGCGCTGTCTTGCAATGCATATAAAATATACACTGATTTTTATGAAGAAATATGTTTTATATATTTATATTACATATAAAAAATTTAATTTTTCTATCTAGTAAAGAAAAAGAGAATACTATCTGAAAATAATAAATTAAAAAATGAACAATGATAATTACAATAATGCACGTTAAAATAACCAAATACGTTTTTGAAAGATAACAATTTAAATTATCTCTGTTTTGCCGTCATCATTTTCACATAAGTTTTAGTTCTCAAAAAAATCTGTAAACCTTCCGAGAGGAGTGCATCTTGTCTTCAATACAATCTAAATATTTAAATAATTTAAAATAATTGGTTTTTGCTCTTCACTATAATGTTATGATGTCCCACCGACTATGAATCCATGTGTTGGCAAGTTGATAAATTGTATTTGAGAAAATGATCCATTATTTAGAGTTTCTTATTCTTTATTTAGCCAATTGTACATGACTTGATCCTTTGTTTTATTTTGCAAATAGTCTTTCCAAAAGAGATAGATATATACTAGCCTACTTTATTTTTAATAAAAAATAAATATAGTTACGTAAAAAAAGCTAATAACATTTTTATTTTTAATAAAATCGAAGATCACAGATAATAATACATAAGAAACATGGTGCGATTTGTTAATAATATGATGGAATTCTTAATTGTATCCAGGATAAATAAAACACAAGATAGCATGTCAAAGACAATTGATTAGCATAAAAGAAAGATATTGACGATTATATATTATTCGTTGGAAGACAAAGGTATTTGCGGGCTTTCATCTAACTGAAAATCTTTGAAACGATAAAATTCCGTAAAAATGTGATCCATAATTCGTAGATATATTTTTCATTTGATTTTCATTATCATGCATGTTTGTAAGGAAAGTTATATAAAAAGGCACTTTTTTAATTTTAGATTCAATATATATATATTTTTTAAGTTTTTCGTATGATTTATTTTTTATATATAAATATTATGTTACATAACATTACATAATATTTGTATCCACATAACAATATAATGTTTTTTTTTTATTATTAAGGCCTCATTGTTTGTGTTTGTGTGTATAATATAATAATTTTTAAATTAATTAATTATCAGTAAAAAATTAGGCTATAAATTAATTATAATAAATATTACAATATTATTCGCGCATATAATATATGTAATATAATTTAAATAGTTATATTTAAATCAAAACGAAAAAAAAACCGTGAAAAACGTTCAGCATTCAACTAATTATGGGCCCTTTGTTATGAAAATCTAATTTTTTTAGTCAATCATATTTATAATAATAATCGATGCATAATTGATTATTTATAGAAAGAAATTTTATTAAATTTTCTTTGCCTTAATTATGAATGCAATTTGTAAAGCTATTTAACTAAAATCAATTATATAATATTTCAATTGGTTTAATTGCTTTATAAATTAAATAATATTGGTGACTAGGTAACTGTAGTTCCAAAATGATAATAGCTAACCATAACTTCGCGATATAGAAATTTTTATAATATATCAAAAGAATTTAGGTAGAAATCCTGATGGGAAAATACTTTTTGGTCCGTTCGTGAATGAGTACTGCGCTTTCAATAAAATCTTCAAAATAATAAATACACATTAAAATCCTTTAATAAAAATTAAAAAAAAAAAATTTGCCATTAAGGAAGGGCATAGAAATGCACCTTCGTAGGCCCTTTAAGTTCTCGATTCACAAAAAAGAAGATATTTAATTTAACAAGAACCATCAAACTAATCTTATTTGAAAAGGTACAGTTACCTTTCATATTTATTTTAAATAAATAGTTTATTCACACATTACTTTAAATTACTTGATATACACATTAAATTCAGTTTTATTACGATAAAAATAGTTCAGTTTACATCTTAAAATGATAAATTTATAGTGTACAACCAAATATGCCTCTCATTGGGTGTATTTTGAAAACCAACAGAATAGACTCGGTGCAAGTATGACGAAACGACATGATGTATTAAATTTTTGTTCAATGAAAATTATTATAATAAGGAGTAAACATCGTTTTAGAAAAGCGTCCATAATAAAAACAGGCCGATTAAATCGTATTGAAATTTATTCGAATTGATGATGAATCAGAAATTTTCGATTTTATTTCAATAGATCATTGGTAGTTTTTTTATTAGAGATAGTATAGGATGAAAATGATTTATTGTTTTATGCCATTATAAATAGCCTAGAAATTTATAAACATGCGTTTCTTTATAACGCTTATTGCTAATACTAATGTTGACGCCATCGTTATATTATTAAATACATTAAGTGGAATTATGAGACCGCTATAATAAAAACAATGTCTAATCCAACATTTATTGTATTTTAGTCAATTTTTGTGCCCGAATAACTAAGAAAATTAATTATTCAATGATATGCAATTTGGTATGCACAGCCTTGACATGAAAGCAGAGGGAATGTCGACGATTTTTTCGCGAAAAAACATTTCTAAATAAATTTTTTTTTTTTTAAATTCCGTTTTCATATCAAAACTGTGCATACCAAATTTTATAACATTTGGATAATTATTTGAGTTATTTGTATGCGAAAATTAAAAAATATACAATGTATGTTACATTAGATATTATCTTTATTACAGAGGCTTCTATCAAAAATATAGTCCCCCTTAAGTTGAGTACTGCGCGTTTATAAATAGTAAAAATTTTGACTTAAGAAATAATAAATAAATGCATATAAATCGATGACCTATTAATTATTCCGTAATAATTTGTAAAATTTAATAAAAAATTTGTTAAGTAATAACATCTGAAGAAAAAAACTTCCAATACAAACAAAACCAAAAACAATACGTCATTTGTGAAAGGCATATGCGTCACACCATTCCTCTTTAATTTCTTTTTGATCATAGATTTAATAACTGCCATACTTAGACGTACATTTTAGACTGAGCGTTATCCATCTATAAAGTAAATACGAGCAGAAACTTGTGAAAAGAACAAAGAGATCTGACCAGAACCTTTCTCCGTCTTTGTTACAAACGTACTGAAAAGAGACAGATGTTGGCCGCACGATCACTTTCTCTCTGTATAGAGGTGATTATCTATAATTTCATGACGGCATTGCTCAGTCCATTCTGTATATCTATGCTGTCTTCCTATAATATATTAGCACTACTAAATTTATCAATATAAACAGTTAATAGAGACAATTCTCATTTTTTATGAATATAATCTATTATTTTATTTTAATATATTTAAATTTGGTGTTAAACCTTTTTTATATTTGTTCAGTCCACTTGAAAATTTCATTACTCATTTTAAATCATGTTAAAAAAATACAATTCTTTTGTTAGGTTATTCGATTTGAAAATTGCTTTTGCGGTAGATTATTTAACGTCTTACAAAGTAGTTAATTGAAATTCGAAAATTAGATATAAAAATATTGAATTACCGATAAGAAAAAATTGTCTTAAACGAACTCCTTCCTAAGTCAAGATTAAGTAAAAAGTTTTTGGGTAGTATGCGGACACATTGCTAGTAGTATGAAGTATCTCAAAACTAGAGCTTAATTCATTACATTTGTAAATGATTCAAACAACTGGCATAAATGAATGCGTAAATAAATGTCATTTGTAGGTACATGCAATATTTTTAGTTCTCCATTGCCTGAATTAATTCAAACTACAAAAAGCACGAGTTAAATTTTATATATTTTAAATTCACCATTGTGGTTGTATCATATATAAATTAATGATATGAATAAAATATAACATATATTTTATAAAATATTTGTTATATAATATAAACCTGCCTTCGATATATTTGTCTTGTAATGGTTTTTTCTAAATATCTTCTCATTTCATATTTTCGATATATTATATTTGAATGTAGTAAGGGTAACTCTTGAGAAATGAAATTTAAAATTTGTCCCAATACTTATCTCTGATTTTGTTTTACAAATCTGTATTTCGACTACAAACAATTCATCATCAGTATAAATCGCAACTTTAATATTTCACAATATTAAAGTACCATTTTTAAAAGAGTAGTAAATATTGATTTTCTAATAAAAAATCACAAAAAATAAACATTTTGCAAAACCATCGTCTACCATTTTGGTAACGTAATATCGGTATGTAAAATTGAGAACACATTAAGAACAAAACATAACTGAACTGACAAACTGACTAATAACTTTTACCAAAATGGCAGCTAGTGTAAAGATAAAAATATCGAATTTAAATTTTGACATAATGAATTAATCATGGGATTTTATGACACAAATTTAGATTATTTAAGAATATTTCAACATAAATTATAATTTTTGTCAAATTGATAATTATTGTGCGATTGCGAACCCTGTGAAATAAATAGAAAATAAAAATATTAACCAATAATTATGTAAAAGTTAATTAAAATAAATGTAATTAAAATTACTCTTGTTATATTTACTTTTGTTAAATTTACTCTTATAATATTCTCTATGGATATGTTACTCGTCTCTAATTTATTAACACTGTCACGACGACTTTTTGAACTATGTATAGTATAAATGTTTGTTTTTAAAGTAAATTATGATTTCTCAATTTTAAACTGATGATTATTACCTACATTGTACTCGAAATACATATTTATAATATAACAAACTGATCTTGGTACTAGGCGAATTTACTGTAGGTTAAGGTGCGTTTAAGAGAGTAATATTTTTATTATAAATATAGTATGTGGTTGTATATACGCTCATCGAAATGATTTTAATGCAGATAATTTCTCGGCAACATATTCATAGGAAATATAAAACCAAGAAAAAAATAGATTGTTGATTTCATCTTACTTTAGCAGGCGTGATACTTTATATACACAATGCACTAAGTAAAGAAATAATCCTTGATAACCAATTTTTGAAAACTTTACAAGAATACCCAAGACTAACTTGGAATTCATTTTACACAAAATTCAATGAAAAACAAGTGAAAAGAACAAATAACATGGTTAATTGTTTAGACACTTGAAATATGATTGAATATCAATGTTTGAAGTATTTTTAATGATTAGCATTCATTACATAACCTAAATATGCAGTCTATGCACTCTTATAACACATATAATAATGATATGTATTGTAAATATATATGTGCTTACTAGCTAATTTTGAGCAGAAAATTAGCTAATAAGTAAAGCTGTTTTAATTTTTTTTTTTTTTTTTTTTTTTTTTTTAACACATTTATATTTGTTCTTTTTGAACCCATTTTGCTCATTCACGAACTTAATTTAATTTTATGTATTTCTAATATACGACACCGGAATTTTAACTCGTTATTTGTTTTTGTTTTTGAGTTATTTTGTTGACTGACAGATAGTCAGGTGGACGGATGGGCGAAAATGGACTACTTAGGTGATTTTAGATGATTCTATGAAAACCCATATCCAAATTTTGTTTATAAATCTAATAGATACAAACATATGATCAATGACAAACAAATTATTATAAGACTGTCAGTTTCTTCGATTTTTTCTACGTTCCAGATGTTTGTGTAGCTTTAATAGATGGATTGAAATAATATATCAAGGTAAGTTAACATTGTTTTATAATAAAGGATTATATCAAGGTAAGTTATGGCCGTGTAATATTGAGTTATTTTCGATTCCCATGCAATCTTTCTGATACATGACGGCAACATAAAAAATACATTGGGTATTATAAAAAAGTTTGGCTCTACGACGTGTTCACAATTAAAATATTATCATATATTGGATAGCCTAGGTGTATATTGGATAGTATTGGATTAAACGCACCATTAGTGCTTTAATCTTGAATTTGGAGCTCTATATAAGCAGAATATATAATCAAAATTTGATGCTATACTTTTAATAATTTCATCTTGAGAATACTTTTTGGTTTTTCCTTCGGTTCAATATATTTTACATCTATTTTTACGATATTAATACAGAATTTACGTGTTGTGTTCAAACAAATGTTGAAAAGTAATCTAAATATTTATTTTTGTGCGAAGAAGCTCGTGGTACAAAATTTTAATTTTTTTAATTACCAACATTATTTAGAAAAATAATAAATTTGTATTTTCTGTTTTTGTTTTTTTTTTCTTAAGAAAAATGTCATTACAAATATTAAAAGAAGAAGTAAATATGACTAAATCTCATTTTATAAAAAAGTAGATTTTTGGTTACTTAATTAAAACGATTATTTGGTCTTTGGACTGTTTTGTTATAGTAAAAAGTTTCATTAGAGATAATTTTTTTTTTCTTATAATTTTTAAAGATATGATTTCTATGCATAAAGTTTTAATTCTAAATATATAATCAAGTAATAAGCAGTTAAATTAAATAGAGTAATTCCTTAATCGTATTTTTCTCGAATTGGGCATAATTGGGCTTTTGAAAAAATCAATTTTATTGAATTTTAAAGACTAAGTTTTTTCAAAATTTTGAATTAATATTTCATCATCAAAAATATTTTAGTACGTCACACTGTAAATATTAACTCTAATAATAGTACAAAAAATTGGTCACTAATTAATTAATTGGTCATAAATGGCCAGCTTTTATTTTATGAAAATTTTGATTTAAAATAATAGGCACCCAGAAAATTGATGGTCAAAGCTCAAAATGTATAGTCCTATCAAAATAATACTTGAACAAAGCCCGAAATTAAGTTTTATCTTCTTTTATTTTACCTTACATAATAATTTTTAAATGGTCGTAATTGGCCAGCATATTGTTAAATTTGGCCACGTCGTATTTATAAAATTGGCGCCTTTTGTTGATAGCACATCAAAGTCGGAATTTTAACTTGTAACATAAATTTAAATGATTAATTATCATGATGAAATTGGTCAGCATGTTTCGGAATTTGGTCAGGCTTTATAATCTCAAAATAAATGATTTAAATTTGTCTACACTGTAGATACTGCAGCTCTTCAAAGTGCGATTATGGACAAATAATTGTTCAGCAATGGGTTTGGTCAGCACTAATAATTGTACTTTGACATGTTACAGTATTTACAGCGTAAAAAAGTTAAAATAATAACTTGAAGAAAATAAAACTAGACCAAATTTCGAAACACGCTGACCAATTACATCTTATTAACTATCATTTAAATTATATCGCAAGTTAAAATTCCAACTTTGATGTACTATAAGAAAAAAACACCAAAATTTTAAATTTACGATTTTGAGTGAACCAAATGCACAGCATGACCAAATTTCGTATTATGTTGAACGATTACCACCCATTGCTTGCCAATAATTAAAACTCTTTTTGCTACAGTATTTACAACGTTAACAAAAATTTATGACTTTGACCATCAACTATTAATTTAAAATTTTGAAAAAACTAAGGCTGACCACATTTTGAAATGTTCTCACCATTCATGACCAATTATTTTTGGACTCAATATTTGCAATTTGACGTACTAAAATCTGTCCAATGACGTTGGAAATTTAAATTTGTTATTATGGAGCAATCCCTGATCAAATTTTGAAATTTACTGAAAATTTATAACAAAATAGTAACCAAATTTGAAGCTAACTTATAAGCCTATATTCACACTTTGACGTGTTAACATTTTGGAGCCATAAAAAGGTCTGTTAAAATTTAGTGTATAATATCCATAGCCTGTGTTGTTGAGTACAAATAAACATTATTAGCAACGTGTGACGTAATAATGTTAAACAAAATTATGAATTTAAATGTTTTGTGGTAAAATAAAATTTTAGGCTAATAATTGGTCTAAATTTTTTATTTTACCACAAAAAATTATATTATTCGAGTCAACATTAGCAATTTAATGTGCCAACATCTTTTTTTATAACAATACAAATTTTAAGGAAATGAAGCTTGATAACATAAAATAATGAAATATGCTAACCAATTAAGACTAATGAGTGACCAATTTTTCAGATAACTTGCCAAAAAATATCTTTGTCGCTAACATTTACTAACATTCCGATTGTTTTAATTTTTATTCTTTATATTATTAAATAATATATTTCCATTCATTATTTCAAAATTTTTTATGGAAATTTGTTTCTCTTTATTGTTTAATGTTTAAAAGCTATAAATTTATAGCCAGGTTCATTATTTTATTTAAGGAATTACATAAGCAAATCAAAAATAACATTAGAAACATTAAAAATAAAAATTTATAAAGATAATTAATTATTACTTGTGTGGAGAGTGGAGTAGAAAATTTAACTACTTTTTTATTTATATATGTATATAGTTATTAAAATTTTAGAATAATCGCCTTACAAAATAACAATTGAGGCAAAATAGCCAAATTTATAAAAACTAAAAATAATTAAATAGGATTTATTTAAAATTTGTTATCTACTTGTTTGTTTTCTATTGTTAAATATACTTTTTTTTTTTTATTATATTTTTTTTTAATACTATAGGAGAAATTACATTGACTAAAATCAATATTTCGCTTAGCCTAAATTATTTGTTTATTAAATGTATTTTTTTATTCATTTCGCTTTTTGCACTAAGATCCGTTAAAGTATCTTGTAAAATTCAAGTTTTTTGTATAGTCGTATTTTTATAGTAGTAATGTCTTTTGGTCTAGTATTTGCATAATTATTTCTTATTGTGGTAGTGAGTATTCTGCAAGAAGCTAAATGGTACCATTGTGATTATTTAGGCTCATTCGAAACATTTGAACACTTTTATTATACAAAAATGTTGGACTGAAATGATAATTCTTAAAAATTTCGTTTATTTATTATAAGTTAATTTACTTTAATTTAAATTCTAATGTAGGAATAACAATAATTATAAAAACAGGTGAATGGAAAATGAATATTTTTCAAATGACCAATTAGTATTAATTATTTGGTTCTATTATATTATTATTAACTATTATACACGTAGTAATATTTTTAATCTGAAAATACAATGTTAAATTCCTTAAGCCTTAAGGCCTCCTGCTTTCAACCATATTATTTTTACTAAATATTTTTTAATAAAATTTGTTCGAATTGATTTTTTAATTTCCCCGTGTAGAGTTCTTCTAATGAATACCGAATTTTGGTATATTTTTACGTTTCAATGTCACTGGAACCCAAACCCATCGTTTTTATAGACATCATTCTGTACGTTCGCATGTAATATGTATCTAGAAAATAAATAATGATAATGACGTGGAACCACTTTCATTCGATACGTAATTACGTAACTTAACGAGATCGAGACAGCAACAAAAGTATTAGGTTGGTATCTTTTCAAAGTATTTAAATGAAACTTCTCTTGATTGTTCTTTTATTAATAACAAAAAATAAGAGCCTTGTCCGATTGAAATAGACATGTATAACACAAATAAAGTTCCAAGACTGTGGCTATATTTTTTTAACGTATTGTAGCTCTAACTCATGTTATATACAATTTATACATACACTCACTCACTATACTAAATGCATGCATGGAAATAATCTTCTTAATGTTCACTATTTTATTTGTTTATCTAAACGGCTTGGTTTATTCATCCCATTTTATGTGATTTCTAACTTTTCATTCTAGAATATATTAAATTTTGATTGAATTTTATAGAATAGATTTTACTTGGAACACTCATATTATAATGACTTGAAAATTAAAAAACTTTGATCCTTTGAAAACTGTGAAAACAACAATCAAGAGAAGTTTCATTAAAATACTTTGAAAAGTTATTCTTCGACCCAACTACTGTAAAAAGGCTTAAAACCTAATCATTACAGCCATTTTTTTTAGAGGATTAAAATCTTAAAAAAATCTCATATCCGTAATAATAATTAAGTTATTTTTTTCGCCTCACTGAGAAGTTCGTCTTGTAGGCCTTGTGGGTCACGCATAGACCACTTGCTAATATCCATATTTTGACATATATATTAAATATTATGTAAATCTCTTGGAAGGTAATTTAATCGAAAAAACAAACAATTTTTGGGGTCCATCAGAGATCTAAATATGTTTCAATTATTTTTTTATACCTATAAAAATTAAAATTTTTTGAATATTCATTTTCCAACTGTATTGTATTATATTTTGTGTTTCTAAAGAAAATATTATTATTATACAACTAAAAATATTTTAGGTACATGATTGGATATAAACTTTAGAAACATCAATTACTTCTCTAATAACATTTAACATATAATGGACTGAGTTTTTCTTGACTAATGACTCTAGGATTTAATGAATTACGACGATGTAAAATGTAGTAACGTGTTTGTGTAAAATAAGAATCGATTTTGATGTATGTTTTCTTTAAATAAAGTTTGATTCTTTATATTGCGTGAACGTTATGTTTAATCTTCTCATATTATGAGTATTCTGAATAGAGTAAAAATAAATATAATTAAAAATTAAAATATAAGTGAAAAAATAATTTGTTTCTAGCATATTCTGATAAATTTTAACTTTCAATATATCTTTACGTTTCAAGGCCAATAGAACCCAAATCTAACGTTTTTATGGAACTGTCTGTGTGTTTGTATGAAAATATCTATTAATGTACATTCTTTCGAATTGATTATCTCGAGAACAAATAATGAATGATATCGCCACTGAACCACTTACTTTCGACACGTAATTACGTAACTTAAAATTTAATAGCTTTTCATCAAAATTAACTGTAACGGTTTTTGTAAATAAACAAATTATTGTTTTTTTTCTCCTCATTCGTCCTGTGGACCTTGCGGGTCACATTTAGATCACAATTTATCCATTGAGATATAATGCAATCTCTTGTATACCGGGAAGCTATAACTTTGTGAAAATGCAAAAAACGGATTTTCAAAATTATTAATTATTATTGACAGTCGATTTTGTCATATTTTCGGCTTTCAAACATTTTGGTATAAAAACGAACATTTATAAGAGACCCTAGATTTTTAATAGATTTATATACTTGTCCCATACATTATTTAATATCTATCAATTGATATGAAAAACTTGAAAATCCGTGACCAATCTATACGATTTCTAAATTCAAATAATGTGTAAAAATGACTACACTGATTTTTGCAAATTTTCTCTGAAAATAATGTTTGCCAGTAAATTAATTGTTATAATTATTAACATTTTTTCTTTAAATTTTTATAATAATTTTAATTAAACTTTAGAAAAATATAACATATCAAAGTTCGCTTTTACAGTAAAACCTAGGATTCCTCAAGACGATGCTCTGTAGATGATTGGGATACTTTAAAATTAAATTGAAATTCAGAAGCTAAAAGTCAAGCAACAACTCAAACAGTTAAGTAAAACTAATTTTGTATAAAAATATACAAAAGACCATCGTAATCGATGCTTATTTTTAAGACACTTATGTTTCAAACAAAAGTTAAAAACATTGGTATTATTTACTGAATGTAAAGAAGTTATATTTATCAAAAAGAAAATTAATACATTTAGTCTAGCAGGAATCGGCGCATGAGTACCAAAAACTATTCCACCTCAATTTTTTTATGCGATCTTCTTCAAATTGCCCTCCTAATGATATAAATGCATGTTGCCATGGCGCAACCCGGTGCCATATTGTTTAAACCGAAATTGTTTAAACAATTGCAAGGAATTGTTATTTTTCAACCGGAATTTTTTTTATATTCTTTATTGAAATACCAATAAAAAAGGTCCTATGACTTTTAACGATAAAGTTAATATTTTTAAAGATATGAATTTTTAAAGGTTCGAATAATCTCAAATTTGGGTACTTTCGACCCATGAAAAATATATTAAAAAAAAACATAATGTCTAAGTAATATTTTTTTTTAATTTTCTATACAATTGTTAATAATATTGTAAAAAGAGATTTTAAAAAATTTCATTGTTTATATCTTTTTTTTAATTGTTAATAAGTATGCGTCGCTTACCTTCTTTTAAACAATTTCGGTTTAAACAATATGGCACCGGGTTCCGCCATGGCAACATGCATTTATATCATTAGGAGGGCAATTTGAAGAGGATCGCATAAAAAAATTGAGGTGGAATAGTTTTTGGTACTCATGCGCCGATTCCTGCTAGACTAATTACAATGATTTGTAGATTTTAAACAATAATATGTATAAAACAATTTGATATATATATATGAATGAATCATCAGTCCGGTTTGAAGGAATGATGACTCCTTCCAACTATATATCCAACTTTCTGTATGACATTGCACAATGCAAATTCGGAATTAAGCCTTTCTAGTTGTATTACCGTGGAAGGCTCTATAGTAAGTTAATTGCACCACCTCCTTACATTCGTTTAAAAATATTTAATTAATTGATTTAAAATTATTGTAAATTGTAATGGGAAGATCAATACTGCATTTAAAAAGTTAAATAGAATATTAATTTAAAATAAACTATAAAATAAATGATGGAAATAAATGATTAATGAAATGAAATAGTGAGAAATTATCTCTATAACCATCCAGTCGAAATATTATGACCACTAACAGGTATTACACCAGGTAATTTAGGGAGCATGTCAAATGGTGGTGGTTTATTGTATAGGCTATTCTCGTCATCATCGTCGGGAGTTTGTGCAGATCCAGTGCCCGTTGTTGTGCTGGATGATGTCAACAGTGGCTCCCGAGATGAAGTCGCACCCTACAATTGAAAAACTTTATAATAAAAAACTGCCAAAAAAATTTTTTTCGTAAACTAAATTGTCTTTTTTTTTGATAAATTTGTTGTAGGCATGACCCAATTATTACCTTCAGTAACTGTATTTAGCAAAGAACCAAGTATTATAAAAAAAATCATTAATAATCGTGGAATGTTATGGACGATAAATATATTTTTCAATATAATAATTATCCTAGTATAATAATAATATAATTTAATAAAACAAACTTATCTCCAACTTCTGATACACTATTTTTGTGATTTTATCATGCGTAAAAGCTTTAAGGATTGTAAATGATCATGGGACATTAGGAAAAAAATTAGGTTGTTAAATAAAATTTCTAATATAAAGCAAATAAGCAAAAGTTTTTATTTTATTAAATCACTTCAGTTAAGGTTCATGCTGATCACAGATGTTTTTCACTGCTTTTTCATATCTAGTTTTCTTGATATAATTTGGGAAAATTAATACTCAACTTACCTGATAATTTATTTGACATCAACTCGGAGAGAAGCGGAATTGATATTATTTATTGTGAAAAAATAAATCATAAGTGTCCATACTTAGTATATGCAATTACAGGTTGTATAACCTTATTTTCCGTTATAAAAAATTCAATTTTTTCATAATATATTCATAGTATGAGTTAAAATTCGATCGAAAGTTTAGTAGAGCAAGAGTTACAAATTCAGATTAACATAATTAAAAAAATACGTTACGTGTATATATATATATATATATTCAGTATTATGATCATTATTTCAAATAATGTTTCCAAATAGTCCAATTAATCTACCAAAATGCTCCACACAATCGGAAGCAGAAAACAAAATATATAAGCGTATAGAAGAATTAATTCTAAGAAAGATGGCCTGTTTACCCGAAACTAAAAAGACATTAAAATTCGCAAAGACCATGAAAAACAGTTTTTTGCAAATAAATCAAAAAGTTTAGCTTGAATCCGAAAAGGGTTTCTTGAGAAAGTTGTATTGAAGTTATCTTTCGATTTGTACGTGTTGATTCAACGGCCGGAGAGTCGTAAAAAAGTACTATCATTCTATGTTGTTTAGTGACAACAAATAATGAACTAAAAAATCTGCTTCTTCTTATATAAGTAATTCACATTCATTTAATGTCATTGATTTTAGTATGGATGTTTGAGGCATTCGAAAATTTTAAAATAGTAGAACTAGTCTAGTCAAAGATATGGACAATTTGAGAAATTCGAAAATGTTTAAATAGTAGGACAAGTCTAGTCGAAGATATGGATATTTTAATCGTTAATAGAAAAATGTGCGAGGGAAAAAGTGTTAAGCCGATATTGGTGGAAAGGCTTAGTCCAAAATAACATTTAAATTTAAAACCTAAATGATAGGCTAGGTGCCTCTGTTCGGGTATGATATTGCATTTACAGATTAAAAAAAAGGTATTTCATTTAAATTTTCACGTGTCTCAAATGCGTAAACAAAAAAGTCTCTAGGACTAACAGTTTAGTACTGTATATTGATTCTTTCTCTACGTGAACGCCGAAATTTTTTCCTTCTGAAGCACTATGTTACTTTATATATATGAAAGAATGACATCATTCCTCCATTGGTTAAGATTTTGTTTATACCAAAATAAAAAAAAAAGATTTCTTTACCAGAATTTTAAGACTTCCTCTCAAGGGATGGAATGACTAGTGACTAAATAATACTTGTCTAATAAATGTTTCTAATATGTTTCAAATAATATTTTATCTTAGATAACTACTAATGTTAAAATGTGTATTAAAAATGATTTAATCTACGTGATAAAAATGATGAGAGCAAAATGAAAAAAACAGGGATCTACAACTAAGGGACGTATGCTTGCACCTTAAATCTATACCTGATGTTGTGTGCTTGTTGTGGCAACACTTTCCTCGGTTGTAGATGGTGTTAAAGTTTGTTGATGAGGTTGATGATGATGGTGGTGATGCAGTGATGAAGATGACGGAGGATTTATATCAATTCGTGGTCGATCACCTCCACCAGGTATTTCAACGCTCTGCTGCTGTGATTGAGTTTGCTCATGTTTTTGTGACATCACCATTTGCACAACCTCTGTTACACGTGTTGGTACACTACTTGCTCGTTTTAATACTTTCTTGGTGCCCTTTGTCATTACAGCAGCTATGGCATGCTCTACAGGATTAGTAGGACTTGGAATTATAACAGGACTTTGTGTGTTTCTAGACGCTGAGAATTTTTTTCGTTTTCTACGTAATGCCGCTAGAGCACCTGTATAATTTTTAAATTATGATCGAATTGTATAGATCGGAATATCATTACTTTTGCAGACATATTTTAAAGATTAATGAAGAACGTTTTAATTTTTTAAACTGCCTTAAAATTGATAAGAAATTGATTTTTGTAATAATATTATTTTTAGTAAAAATAATTTTTAATGTATGCTAAACGTAATTTAAGAAAATTAGGTTAAAATTAAAAAATAAAAAAAAAAAAATAAAAAATCTTTTTATATAATCTATATTTCGCTCGAATAGTATAAAATAAATTGAAAATTAGAATGTTTCGATATGTTGGATTTAGTGAGAATAATAATTTGCTTACATGGTACTAAGAATATATGGAAAGAGTTACTAAAATATATCTTTATTTTATTTTAAGTTCTATTGTAGGTTTTAGTTTAAACTGTTTTTTATACAGTACTTTTACAAAATTTCTAATACTAAGACTATTATTTGTAAACTTAACTTTGTGTTTGGAGAAATATTATTTGCATTATGTAAATTGGACAGTAAAATAGATATTAGGTTTATCACTTATAATCTAATGGTTCCAGCGTAGAAACTTATTTCTGGATTCATTTGAAAATAAAACGTAGGTTCGGCGAAGTTAACGAATAAATCAAAGTCGACTTTAAAATATCATAAATTCCACATGTATCCACAATTAATTTAACACAACTTTTTATCAATTTCGTTAAATTATATGGAAATATTATAACATTTAAACTCAGAGCATCCTTACAATGAAATCCAGATATTAAGGCCGTGGTCAAATTGTGGTGGTAAAACGATATAGCTAAATTATTAATATCCTATTCACTTTAAGAACTTTCATATATTTCTCTAATATTAACACGAAATAATTTTTTTTTTTTACATGAATATTAACAGCAATGTTGTAATTTGTCTAATAGCTATGTTGAAAACTTCGAAGCAAAGTCAAAGATGAATGTACAATAAATAGTCTTGTAATTTATTATCTATATACAAAAAATACATTTCATGGCAATAAAAATTAATGACGTATAAAATTAATATTTTTCAGTAAAATATATATTAATATTTCATGATGATTTCAATAAATATTAAATATTCCAATGCTCTCTTGTTTATGGTGGTCTCGCGGTTCCTGTAATTTTAAAGTTTTCTATTAGAAAACTCATTCATATTGACACAAAGTTTTCGACCAATTAGCAACAAAAAATTGTTTTACTAGGCGTTATACAAATACGACATAGCTATTTATGGAAGATTTGACACGACATAAAACAGTGCATTACATAATTATGTATGCCATTTACGTAGCAACAAATATATGGATTTAACATAG
This sequence comes from Chrysopa pallens, assembly GCA_020423425.1. Classification (NCBI taxonomy): domain Eukaryota; kingdom Metazoa; phylum Arthropoda; class Insecta; order Neuroptera; family Chrysopidae; genus Chrysopa; species Chrysopa pallens. The sequence goes on from CM035592.1 coordinate 93,087,074, forward strand.
ATTTGACAAAACACAGATATTACTTAGAAAATACAAACATTGCATAGCATTTCTATCACTTGCTGCATGATAACCTCGAAAAAATCAAAATAGGATCTTTTACAAATAATACTTTATATAAAAATACTATTATTCAAAAGATATGGTAAAATTCTCCAGGCAAAAGAACCGTAGGTAATCCAAAAGATTAAAACGAATAAAAATCAGAAACATACCTACGTCCATGAGTGTCCGTTTTGTTACCAGTTTACCAGGTTTACTTTTATTTACTTCAATGAAACACTATTGTGAATATGGATATTTTATAAAAAATACGATAAAAATCGTGTTTATTTTAATTTAAAATGTGCAAGACACAAATCGTTGCATTTTTTTTAAGGGGTACTAATAGTTTATTAGCAGTAAAATTAGGTAATTATTCTATTCTATTTACTCTATTTGGATCGTTTACATGGATAAAAAAATGTTTTTTACAGTTGTGTTTAACACATATCTCTGTTTATATAAAATGTAAATAAAATGTTACTATGAACATAAAGAAAGTGTTCAGTACGTAATGGAGTAAAGATTTTAGATAAATATTTCATCAATATAAATGGTTATTACCTACGCCTATTTATGACTCTTTATAACACAGTAAATAAGCCGGAAAATTTAGTAAAATGGAGGCCGATAACAGCTCCGATTATTAAAATTCTAGTTTGTACGTGTTCTTTAGACTTTTATGAACATTTATGATCACTAACTTTGAAAATTGCAAAAATTAGGATAGTTTTCCCAACGCAAATAGTAACATTAATAAAATATTAAAAAAACTATAAATTTCAGTACAAATATTGTCTCTAGGCAGTTTTTGGGGTCACGAATTTGAAGTCTAAAAGGATGGATTCAACCACATTAATACCCCTTAGAAATAAAAGAGATAAAATATAATTCAAATTCAAACTGTCCCCTCAGAAATCGTTCTTTGGGGGTTTTCATGGACGCTGATTGAAAATTCATGGTTTTAAGGCAATCGACGATAGTTGCAATCCTATTTATCCCTAGAAATGATAGGGATAAATAATTTTTGTAAATTCATAATTTAGCAAACGAGAATTGTTTCAACCCCATTAAAATTACCCCTAGAAGTGATAGATATTAAAAAACATTTATAATCAAATGTCAACTTTAGATTCTTTATGGTTTTAATGGCGTTGTAACCATCCTCAGTTACTTTACCTCATATTTGTGATCAGCGACCCCAAAAACCCTTGAAAAACTACTTTCTAGGTATATTTAAAATTTTGAAAATCTTTGTCACATCTGGGGTTGGATTATTATCATTATTCTCGGTTGGTTTTTGACCTCGGATTCGTTAATCAATGACTCAAAAGTTACAATTTAGAGATAAAACTTTGAATTAATATTTATTTTGTAATTTGTCACTTCTAGGAGTCATTTAATTTGGGTTGAAACAATCCTCAGTTCCTTTTTGACCTTGGAGATCAGCGACCCCAAACCCTCCGAATGGCTATTTCTGAAATTCCATTTATACTTAAAAAAATTTCTTATATCTGCCACTTCTAGAAGTGGTTTTAATAGGGTCGCAACTGACCTTAGTTGCTTTTAAATCGTAAATTTGTGATCAGTAGCCCCAAATGCCCTTGAGAGATGTTGTCTGAGGTGAATTTAAAATATATTTACTTCTGTTTATTTTTGTTACTTCTAGTGCGTTTTAAATGGGTTGAAATCATTCTCAGTTGCATTTGAACCTCGGATTCGTGATCAGCGATACTTAAAACACCCGTGAGACAATTTTCGTGGTAAATTTTTTTTATCACTATTAATTGAGTGAAAAGTTAAGTGATTAATGTTCCAGAAAGTGTAAGGAACAAGTACAAAACAGAATTTTTAAAACCAGAGATGTTCCAGGAATTTTCCACATTAATTGATAAAAATATTGAGATGTTAAAAAATCTTGAATAAAAAAATAGCTACATAATTTTAAGAAAATCCGTCGACACATCAGAATCGACTATGCAACATCGTACAAGCATTGTATTTCAATATAAAAATGATATAAATTACGCACGCTATACATAAATGATTACTCTTCTTCTTATTGCAAGAAAGAGATGAAAAAAAAAAAACGTTAAGAGCTGATAATTTTTCTATTTTGGTATCAATTTTAATACAATAATATAGCAAATTCAGTCAAATAACCTTTAAAAATATAATAGAACCTCGTTGTTGATATTATATATTATACCTAATGTAATTTCTTATCAATTTTTAAAAATCAAAATAATGTATTCAATAGACAATTAATGAATTACTTCTAAAATGGTGCTTTGATTTCAATTTATTAAGCCAAAGAAGCAAAATTATAAAAGTGCTATTTTTTTATATAAAAAACATTGATATACGACGATTCTAAAAATATGCGCGAAAATTAAAGTAGTATTTCCTTGAAGATCTTCATGTAGATTGACTATTTAAAGTTTTGAAATTTTTTGCTTTTGTATACTTATAATAATAATTAAATACTTTCAACAGATTTTCGATTAAAAAATGCCGCGTGAAACAAAAGTTGGAAACTTTTGGATTCAAAGTCTTTATAAATCTTTCAAGGAATTACTGAATAAAATTGTCTGCATTTATTAACAAATATTTTGTATTTCAAAAAAATATTTGTAAGCCATTAATAATTGTAATATAATAAATAATAAATAATTGAAAATTTACACCAAGTTGCGAGTGAAAAACGAAAAAAATTTCAAGCGAATTGTACTAGTTAAGGCATAAGCAAATAAATGGTATTAAATTTATGACTTATAGACCTTGAAAATTTCACGTGCAATATTCCGAAAAATTGAACTGCTGAATCAACAGTACTGCTCATCCCCATTTCTATTTTATGCGCTTATAGTCATAGTAATTATAGAAATAAAATTTTGCTATGGAAGATTTTCTCGATTGAAAACTGTACTGGTAAAGCTTCTTTTCAGCTTAGACTTTTTTTCAACTTGTTCTTATTTTTTTTATGAATTATGAAATTTTTAAAAAAAAATTACGATTGTTTTGAAGATATTTATTTTATTTTTTTTACATGGTATAAACTTAATAATATAAACTTTCTTCAGCAAATTTTATTTCTGATTGCTCCATACTAGCCAGAAATTAACTATAAAAATTAACTTCAGTAACATTTGATCAAACCATTTTTATTCGCTTATGTCTTTAAATCAATAAACATGCAATCAAGTATTAAAATAAAAAATCAATTTAAAATAAATCATATAATATGTAATTTATTTATTTTATTGAAATAATTTTTTTGCTTATAGTTTGGAATCAATTTCATTCATATGTATATTTATAACTATGTAGATATGTAGATAAATTAAAATTTGTTTGTTATAATATTTAATAAATATGCAAAACAATTTTAGTATGCAATATATCATGTATCTATGATAATCCAAATAAAGAAGAGTAAGGGTTTTTACATATACATCGTTCACTAAATCACGTTTCATTCGAAAAAACAATGTTAAAATGCACCTTCATAGAATATAAAACACACACACACACACACAACAATTTACTTTTATAACCAATACTATAACAATGCACTCAACCCAAAGTGTTATTATACTATTATTATTTAGGATTTAATATTGAGCGTAATCTCGAAATAAGAGAATGCGAGCGAACATGTAAGATCGCCTAGCCACAATGTAAGATTCATAAAAGTATAAATAAATAGTTTAAAAATGAATAGTTGAGAATCTTTGGAAATGTTTAAAAGAAGAAGGAAAGGGCAACAAATCTTAAACACTCAACTGGATACATACAATCGTGTTGTTTAAACTAATTTATTTATTTTTTAAATGTATTTTCCAAAATAATTTAAAATCTAGACAAGGTTTCACTTGACAATTTTACAAATAGTACAAAAATTATTATAAATAAATAAATAAAAGTGGAATTAATCAAATTAAAATGTGTTTTTAAGAATAATAATATAATATTTTGTGTTGAAAGAATTATTATAGAATTGGTCATCAATGTATATTTTTTTTATTTATGTATTTGTTATATTTTATATAGGTGTATTTGAACGATGTCCTCTTTCTTTCTTCTTATGAAAAGTAATCTAATGGACGTACTGTATAAAGTCTATCATGATAATTTTCAAGCTTCTTTTGCATTATATATATTATAGATAAGCTGGTTACCCATAAGCTTATCATATCTGCATTGATAAATATACCTACTTCTAAACATTTGTATATGGCTTAACTTTTATTATTGTAAGATCTTTTTCCTCTACAAAAATTCTCAATAGTGAAGTGCTTTCATTTTTGCAGTCCCCGTCGTTTTTCGATTGAACCCTCCGTCAAGCTTCATATTGTCAAATATTCGTCTTTGTGTTATATCATTAGGAAAATTAACAATTAAATTAGTATATTTCTCAATTGTATGATATGTTTTTGTTATACAAATATCATTAAAAACAATTGTGATATTGTAATTGATAGAATGGTTTTGGCATTTGATATTTTATGATCTTCAGGTAATAATAAAAAAACGTAGATATCCTTCAATTTTAAGTTTGTGGAGGCTATCGAACATTTTTCGGGCTTTGAAAAAGGCCCAATTTTTAGAATTTTCGAAGAGGAAAAATTAATGGTTCCGAACCCATATATATTTTGGATGGATATTTATCATACGATAAACTTATGGGCACCTGGTGTAAATGTTTAAGTTCCATGAATTGTTGTACAAATAGTGCATACAAAATCATATTTTCATATCATATAAATACAACTAAATACAAAAATATTTAAATACTAAGCAAAAAAATTAAGCATTGTGTTTTAATTCGAAAATAATACACATTTTTTTTTTCAAACAATAAAAATTTATTTATCGAAATTAGAAAATAATCTTTATTATTAGAATATATTATTTTTATAGAAAATTTTATATAATTAGTATCACGAAAATATCAAACTGTCTGTAATTCAGCAACGTAGTTCCTAGAACTTTCATCGGATTCGCGGCATCTCATAAAATATTTATCAATTAATCATATCGGAACAGTCAAATATGCTGCGTAAAACTTTTAAACCGTTTATCATATTGGAACAACTTTGGTAAGTAAAAAAGTATGAAAAATATTTAAACCAGGGTAAATAATTTTTGAAAACAAAAAAAATTATAGTAGGATGAAACCAATTAGAAATGCAAGATAATATGATAAAAATGAAAGGAAAAATAAATTACGGGCGGTCTGAGTTCGGGAAGTAGGAGGGGGGTGAATTTTTAAGGGTAAAATTCGGTTGATCTGAATTTCCGGCAAAACTACAAATCCTATCTAACAAAATTAAATGGCAAAATTGTAGGCAAGAAAAAGATGTACAACATTTGTATTTACACTTTTTTTTTTAAATAACCTCAAAATTTATGTGAAAAATTGAAATTACCAAGTTTTTGGTTTTTTATTTTTTTTCTCTGAAATTTGCTGAAAACCAAATTTTTATGTTCCAAATACATTAAAATTTTTTTGATTTAAAATATTTATTTTTTCATCTTATTTTGAATAAATATCGAAAAAGCACCCTAATTTTCAATCGAAAAATTTTGAGTTTATGTGACAAAAGTAGTACATCTTTTTATTACCTACAACTTTGCCATTTAACTTTTTTCCATACGACTTTTAGTTTGGACGGAAATCGAGATAAATCGTGTTTTATCCTTAAAAACTTACCCCCTTCTACTTCCCGAACTCTGATCGCCCGTAATTTATTTTTCCTTTCATTTTTATCATATTATCTTGCGTTTCCAATGGGTTTCATCCTACTGTAATTTTCTTCCACTTTTTATCATTTTCTAAGGCTTCTACTCTGGTCTAATTGCAACAGCCAATGTTCTGGCGATCAAAAAAAAATAGCTAATTTTTCGTAAACACAACAATGGAATGCAAGCCACGGCACACGGAATAGCTTCTAATTTATCCAATTGTGCCATCAGTCTGATAAAACCACACATATTTTGGTATTATGTGCAACGAGCTTAATTTATTTTGTAGATATTTTGTTTTTTTTTTTTTTTCAACAAAAGTAGGCAGAGATTGAGATTTCTCAAAAATAAGTATTAAGGAAGACCAATTTTACGGTAAGTTTTGTAAGTGCAATTCTTACCTTTAATTAAGTATGTTATATTTTCTATGGAATGTTATTTTTTTATATTTAGACCAACATTCTGAGAATAACTTCTAATGATACTGACTCAAGTTTTTCAGTTGGGTAACACATCCATTACTTTGAGCAGTATACCTGTGATGGGCTATTGTAGTGGCAATTGCTTACATTGGATAACAAAAGTCTCATGAAATAATGCTTAATTGAAGGGCAGAAATAATCAAGTGGTAATTAGAAGGATCGAAGAGAATGGCTTACTTGTCTAGCTTGATCTGAGACTAAATTCCCGGTTTTGAACAAAACTTAGTAATAATACATGTCATGGTGTGATGGACACGTGTAGTATAATAGAATCAATTTATACTGAGATAATCATCGACAAATTAATTATAGGGATTATTAAAAAAAAAAATACGTTAAGGTCTACTCGCCAGGTTTCTTTATTCCAACTACTATAAGGTCATATATCTCTGCCAGTCTATATACTAACAGGAAATTTATTAACTAAAATACCGGTTCATAAATTTTTATTATTTGAATAGAAACTACTTAAAAATCTTAATATAAAAATAAAATTGTGTTTTTTTATATAAACCTAATAATTAATTATAAATAGCAAATCATAAATTTAATGTCATAAAATTTACATACCTAATCCATGATGATGGTGATGATGTTGGGAAGAAGAATGTTTTTGTGAATGATTCGTCGTGGACGTTGTGTGTTCATCTGGAGTATCTAAACTAGGATTCGAATCACTAGGACTTTCTGTTCCATTCTCATCAGATGCTGGACTATTACTATGGCTATGATTATGTCCATCCTGACAATGTGAATTACATACAGAATCTTCGGATCGTGATCGTCCAATAAAACGTGATACACGACCAGATTTTGCTGCTTCGATAAGTGTACCCCATCGACGTTTATGGGATGACGTGCGTTTTGAATGAAATCGGCTGAAAAATTGAATGAATTCGTTTTTATTCGTAGAGCTAGAAGTATAATTAATAATTTTAGTCTTTTTCGTAAAATACAGAAAAATTGCGTTTTTTAAATCCATAGTATAATAACATAGTATAATTTATATTCATTTTTTTAATGTAACAATTAGATCCTCCCTGTCTATTTAATTGAATTGAAAGGTTTAAATGTAAACACTTATCTTTATTTACATAATAACTTATTTAAAATAGTTAAGTCATGTTTAATCAGTTCTTAATTCAAATGAAAAAAAAATGTCTATTTCTATGGATGATTATTCTAAGAAGTAATTGCGTGTACTGTTCTTTGATCTCACGTAAACGATATTAAATATAAATAAATAATGAGTGTTTACTCTTATCTATCAGACATACCCGCCTATAACAAAGACCACCCAGATAATAATGTTAAATCTATGTTAATTACATCTAACTTTTTTATACTATATAATTAATTTCATCAGGAATATATAGATATTGGATAAATACTAGGAATTGGTAGGTTATACGTATGCAGCCTTTTTATGTGAGGAACTGAGCCAACTTAAGCCTGAGTTGCGAAATGCAAACCACTAAAAAACCTCCATAAGCATATCTGGTTACTTCGTTCTTGCCTATGGTTAGAGTTTGTCAAATCAATTTACAACCTCGTCAATTATCATTGACAAACTATTAATGTGGGGATTCGAACGCATTACCTAGCTCTAAGATAACCTATAATCAAGCACTAAGAAGTGTCAAAACGTCTTAGCTTGCACGGCCACTCAGATCTAAAATACTAGTTTTTAGCAATATGATGCTTGAAAATATTGAATCAATTACAAAATTTAAGTATAGGTGTATTCAGAATCACTTTATTAGTCCATTTTCTTCAATTATTGCTTATCCTCCCGTTATAAGATTCTTTTGAGTTTTAGGCAAGTGAGATTTGGTATAATCAAGCAATTTGAAGTCATTATTTTATAAAAGTTGTGGTTGCGGCATGACTTAAAGATCACGGATCTTTTCTTTTTAATTAGCAAAATATGGGTCTAGCACTTTTCTTATTCTTGTTTTCTGATTATTTTTAGTTTAATAAACATAAATATATATTTTTATTTATATCATAAAATATTACCATTTTCTTAGTTAATTTTTTTTATTTTTAATATAATTTTTTTTTTTTTTATATCACTGCAGGAAATAGTAGAGACGCAAAAAAGTGTTTTTAGTTTTTAAATATTTAGATCTGCCACAATTTCATCTCAAAATCAACTAATCAGCGAAATAAAATTAAAAAATAAAAGAGTCTACTATTACTCGAATATCCCCTGAATTAGAAATATGTAAGAAATATTAATAAAAGATATGGAAAAAGGGACGGTTTACAATAAAATTATTAACTTCCCGTCAATCTATCTCGATTGTTTATACTGTTAATTTAATGTTGAAATTTCTAACACCACGATACATTAAATTGTTACAATGTATTAAGTTATTGGTGCTATAAGCTTTAGAGACATCAAAAATGAAAAAACCCAAAACTAAATTAGGTATGGTTTTTTTTTTTTTTTGTAATTTTTTTTGATTTTTTATTGTTGTTAGGTTGGTATTTTTGTGTATAAAAACATTACTAAAAATAAAAAATAAAAAAAATTTTGTTTATCTATTACGTTAAAAAAGTTAACTAACGAATTGAGTGACATGGTTTTGTTTTTGGTATTCGATTTTTTTTGTGATTATTACGACTCTCAAAATTGAAATAAAAAAATTTTTGTTTACAATGATTTTCATAAAAAATCCATTTAGATTTTTCAATTAAAAATGGACCGCGATGTTATATTTTTATTAACTACTGTTGCGTTCAGGTCCCAACGAAAATTAATCTTATATACCATTTTATTGAAAACATTGAAATATTTGAATTACCTACGACCACTGCCTGAATGATGGAAATTTTGACCTTCACAAATACTATTTTGTGACATTGAAACACTATGTGATTGATGTGGTAATTTTTTGGGCGTTGAACTTGGATGATTTCCAAAAATATTTGATAATGTTGAACCAAATAATTCATGATGATGATTCGCATCACCATGATGTTGTTGTAATGAGGCAATAAATTCGGCAACTGGTGGTAATGTTGCTGATGTTGGGGGCGTAGGAGCTATATTGAAACCTTTCATCAAACGTCGTTCTTTTTGTCGATTTTTCTTTCCACCTGATCCTGAAAAATAGCAATGATATTGTATATGGTTTTTTATTAGTTATTAACAAGAGTGTTGGAAATTTTTTAAAGAATAAGTATAACATATCCTGCGCCCAAAGTTAGGATTAGCATAACAGTATCTTTTTTATGATAAAAATGCGTGCTTTTACATAAATTTTATCATTGGAATTGTCACTGAATTTTTTTACTAATATTTAACCTTTTTCGGTTCCTTTATAAAAAAAAAATTCCTTTTCACACCTGATCCAATTCCGGATGCGGTTGAGGTATTCATTCCACTATTCTTCAAAATTTCAATCAATTCACACCGGAATGCGCTAATATCTTGTTTAATTTCATTGACATCATCTTCTGTTACTCCTTGACTTTCAGCTTTACGTTGTTCAACTGTTACATATCTTCGAACTAAATTTCGCATAATGCTCTAAAATTTAAAATGTGATTATTACTTGATTAAAAATGTAAACGATTAGCAAGATTGCAGACATTAAAAGTATTGTTTTTAATTATTTAGTAAGATTATTGAAAAAAGAGAAAAAAGTATACAAAAAGTCTATATCTAGAGATGTTTTAATGATGGAAAGCGACTTCAATTTTTTATACTTAACATGTGGAATTTGTCTAAATTTTAACCAAAATCATGGTCTTATATAGAAGGACTTGAAAGCATAAATGGATCACTTTTGACTCTTTTTGAAAAAACATGGTGTATATATGGTGGGTATGTGCGTGAACAATAAGCGTGCATTAATAGTAGTCAATAATCCCCTTTGGTAAATGGCTATATAGCTGAAAGTAGCTGAAGCCAAAAATTAAAAAAATAATAATAATAGTAGTCATTACTTCAGTAGTGGTTATGGTATGCTATATTTGCATACACGGCGACTTATCAGTGAAGCTGTAAATATAATACTTTTATAACTATATTGACCATATATTTAGAATATTTTATTATTACTTATAAAATAGTTCGGACATTAGTAACGTCATATTTAAAGCATCTAAGGAATTAACTCGGGTAGTTATTATCTTAACTTGTTTTATTTTTTGATTTTATACAATGGTATTAGACAAGTAAAGAAAGCTCTTTATAATCAAGCGTATTTGATTTCTGAAGATTCTCCATTTAAATAATCTCCAAATTCTACGCGAATAACGATAACCGTAAACATTTGTTCTAATATTTGAATATCTAATTGTAATATTGTGGTTTGTTGTATCAAATTAGTTTTTCGGTTGTACTTCTCTGAATGGTTCTAATTGAATAATCAAATAAACCTCATTCAATAATCAATAGCTACTTGCCATTCCAATAGCCTGCACATGATTAGGGTTCTGCATTTCCGAGCTCGAACTCCGAGTAAGTTCCATCTTTTACTTTTATATTCTGAATATATATGGTAAGTGGGAGCGTATAAGCTATAAGATCAGAACTTGAGTTTTTGTAAATTATAGAAATATCAAATCTTATTATTTATTATATATATTTAGTATAAAATTTTGGAGTCAAAGTGTCCAAGTGTTATACATAGGAGTATAGTATTTTGCTAGTATATATATTCGTAGATTAATGATTATATTATTCGTTAAAGAAACAATTTTACAATACGAAATAAAACTTAATTTTAATTAGTTTTTTGTGCAATATAATTTGTGTTATGTAAGAATCATGCGTGAATGCCACGCAACTCCTGTATGCACATTGGAGAATGTTTAAATATAAATTCAAATGTAAAACAATATTAAAATACACCTACATAGTATACTACATTATTAAAATATACCTACATAAAATATTACACACATAAAAATATTTACATTGATTACAAATACATACAAATAAATGCTATTATGTGTGTGAGTAAACGCATTTATTTATTATGTACACGGATGTAACGAATCGTTAAAAATGGAGATCCGCGTTAACGGATTACCAGTTTCCAGATCCGCGAATACGGATACGAATCTTAACTTTTTAACTCAATCAATCGGTGCTGGTGTATGTGATTTTGAAACTAATCGACGCTTCGCGTTAGTTAATATTTTAAATTTTAACGCACAAAACTAAAGGCAAAGAAAAGTAGTTCTCTAAACTTGACTTATTTTGGATTGTAAGTTGTACTTATATAGTGGGCAGTTTTTTAGTGTTCCGTGAATTGTTTATGACCCTCTCCATACTAGACTTTTGAGAGAAAATGCTGCTATGTTACTCTTTTTGAAGTACAATCTACCACTAATTAATTTTAATTATAACAAGTTTTCTGAATTTCCTTAAAATGTAATTTTTTATGTTTATAGAATTGTAATTGTTTATAGAAATATGAGGGTGATTTGTGATATCACTTAGCAGTTGTATTTGATTTGAATAATAAATTTGAATTTAGGTAGTATAGTCAGTAAGACAGTCAGCTATAAAAATTAGTACGTACCTCAGTAAAATCAGGGTTAAAATATTAAATTTTTGTTAAATATGTAATTTTGAAAAAATAAAAACTATTTGAATGGGATATAACAGTATAATCTTGTTACCTTTACTTATAAATTCATATACATAGTGAAAGTTAATAATACCAGAGAACCGATGAATCAGAAATCAATACGGATACGGATCTTTATTTTCTTGCGGATATCAGTATATATGGATATCCGGCACATCTCTGATTATGTCATATAAATAGTGGGGATCTGTATAGGTAACCATTTACCATTATTTGCCGTATGTCAAGAGATGTGAATAATGTACTATGTTAGTCATTTTAGTAACGCTGCTTTGACTGCCCTTCTTTTTACAGTTTTGTTCAAAAGTAACTACGATGTATTTTTTGTTACAAACGAATTTTATATTATTTCAAAGAAATTTATTTATAAAAAATACAACAGTTATTTTCGAGAGTTTTTTTTATTAATTAAAAATATATATGTGTTCTAAAAGTCTCCTTGAAAGTCTATGTACAGCTGAAGCTACTAATTTATTTTTATACTATTGCGGGCAGGTCTATAAGTTTTTAGAAAAAGATAGGAAACTACTTTTTTTTTTGGTAATTTTTATTTTTATTTTCAACATAATATTCGTCTTGTTCAATACACTTTGACTGACACTCTTCCAACTTTGTACGGAAGTCTCTGGAAAATTATGATAGTTCCTCAAAATAAGCATGCTTGTATGTGATAATCTCCTAAAAAAATAATAAAAGTCGTCGACCACTGAGAAATTTCTTTAAATTTGAAAATAAAAAGAAGTCACTCGGAGCCAGAGTTGGTCATTAAAATAGGTAGTCTATCAATTCCAACTATAATTGCTCAATTTTAGCTATTGAAACTGCGGTTTTGTTCTCTCGTTTTGTATCTCGCAGATATTTGTTTCATACCCAATTTATTATTATGCAAAATTAGAAACGCATATACATTTTAAAATTTCTGTTGCCTCAACTGTTATCGCACATTTTTATTCTTCGATCACAAAATACCATATCGTGTATGTTATCGATCATTTCTGGGCTCCTTTCATCATTTTCAGGCGTTTATCCTCTGGCGTTCGTTTTCTGTTTTTGTCCGGTCATGTTTAAATGTATTTATTCAATTGAAACTTTGTTTAGTTAGATATTAAGTATGCTTTTCGTAAACATCATTCTGTTTACTAAAAACACCACAATGATTAGTAATGCGACAAATGCCTGCTCCTAGGTTTTCTAAGGACTTATTGATATACCGGTAATTGTAATATAATGGTAATTTCTATCATATACAAATTGTTTTCAGAATTATTTTCCATATGAAAAAACGGGGATATAATATAAAAATACACATACATATAATATACACAATAGAAACATACACATATCAAATATAAGTACGTATTAGTACGTATTAGTTCTTTTAAATATTTTTAAAATAAACACATATCAGTTTGCTATTACGTAAGGTTAGTAAAGTAAGTTTTAGCTATGAACGTTAATTTTTTTTTTTTGTATGTGTATACTCTAAAAATATATTATAAAATTGGCTTCCCCTTTTTGTCATATGCTAAAATGACTTTGTAGCCAATCTTCTTACAGAGATAGCGTTCTATAAGGTAATGATTTGTTGTAAATTAATTAAATGTATTCAAATAAGTTTTTGTTCTTTGTCAAACAAATTGTGTTTATGTATGGGATCAGGAACTGGACACTGTAAATGTATCTTGATTCAGTTACAAGATGCATATAACAAAATTTTCAGAAACTGATTGGTTAAAACACTCCAAAAAGAATATCTCGAAACCACGCATCCAATCGTTATTAGTAAGCTTTATCTCGACTTCTCGCAATTCACTTAAGACATCGAAAATAGTTATATTTAAGAATTTGATATAACTCAGTTTACAGCATAATTTTGACTAAAAATTTACACTAATTGTGTATTTGCTGATAGAATGAGTAGTGTTTGAGATATTGTTTAATATTTTATTCAGAGAACGATATATCAGAGTCTTCTAAAGCGATATTTTTTAAATTTTCCACCAAATCTCTTAATGTCAGTTACTGATGTATTGTTAGTTAACAAACATACTTAAAATCTTAAAAAATACTCTTAATACGATTTTTTTTAAGGAAGTACGAGCGTCAGGCGGGGTGGGGATAGGTATCGACTCTAGCGCGGTAAGGGGAACGCAGTAACCATATGATTTTTTTCAATATATAGATATACATTTAACATTGGCTAGTGGCGGCATTTATTTTTCTTTTAATTAATACACTTTAATTAGTCGGGCAAGTGTAAATGTTTTTGAAGTAAATTTATCACTAATATATTTACTTTCATCCATAAGTTTTTTAAAAATATTCACCGACAGTTTTACGAGAAAAATACAGAAATGTATCAATGTTTGAAGGTTACCCCATAAGACCAATCTTAAATTGCTCAACTTTAAAGTTAATTATTTATTTAAATGATCGGGCAATCTCCTTCAAATTTTTAGAATTTGTTTAGGCATATTTAAACTTTGTATTAAAAAAAAATCAAGCCTTTTATCAAAAGTTGCCTTGGTGCTCGTACTTCCTTAAATTTAGTTCAGTTAAAAATTATGAATATATAGTGGAGACATTAACGTATTAATTACAGCACATAAATATTTAAATATTTTAGATTTCTGCCATATTATTGTGTATGTGGATGTAAAATATTAATAATTTTTTATATAGCTCTTCGTAAATCGAGGTAATAAAATTGTTAGCACAATGTTATATGATGTTCAGTCATAATAAAATGAATGTACTTTTAACATTATTTAACCAGTTTTTTTAATAACATTTACAATAGGAATTGGTCGATTATGAAAAACATTAAATAAAATTTTTGGGTTGGAAAATTTTTACAACAAACTGTAGGATGTAGTACATTAAATTTAAGAATGTTGTATGAAATAGACGAAAAAAAAATATACATAGATGATAAAATGTACGTAAATTAATTATAATACACTCAATAAAGATGTTCGTATTTTATATAAGGCTTACTTACGGGCTTGGTGTTTTTGATAGAAGCCTTTATAATAAATATACTATTGTCGCTCATAAATAACCAAAAACATAGATACTCCTCCAAATGTAATGACATATAGTACGGACAATCTTGACATGAATACGATAACCAATTAATAGTTTTGAGTTCTCAAAAAAAAAAAAAAAATTAAGTAAAAATCAAAATTTAATTTTATATTTATAAATATTTTTTCGTAAATTTTCGGTATGCCCTCAGTTTTTATGTCAAGATTGTGCATATCATATTTCATTATATTTGGACTCAAGTATATATTGAATTATTTATGCACGAAATTTGAGACAATATTTTTAATTTTTCGAAATTTGTTTACGATCCTAGTAATATGATATATATATATTCTTATTTTTAAAGTATATACGTTTCTGTATGTAGACTATACAAATTATTTGCTGAAAAAAATGTTTTATACATGGTGCATAACTTGAATAAAAATTCTATATCTAGATATCTACATACATATCATGAAACTAAATTACTTTACAATTTTTATTCAACGTTTAAAAATTTGCTTTATTTTCAACATATATTTAATTTCGATAAACATGCCAAAATATTAGTTGAACGGAAGCGGTGAAGTTACCATCGTAAAACTTATTTTATTTAAGCTCGAATGTGTACAAAATATAGTTGCAATTATTCTAATAGCGAAACAAAATTTCTGTATTTTATTTTTAAGTACACAAAAATTAAGTAA
Organism: Chrysopa pallens; assembly: GCA_020423425.1. Classification (NCBI taxonomy): domain Eukaryota; kingdom Metazoa; phylum Arthropoda; class Insecta; order Neuroptera; family Chrysopidae; genus Chrysopa; species Chrysopa pallens. Next base: position 93,102,695 of record CM035592.1, read on the forward strand.
AATCTTTGAAATTAATACTTGATTATGAAGACTACCGTTTTGAACATTTAATTTTTTTCTTAAATTTAGGAATTCAAGTAAATAAATACTGTGCGTGTTTCAAAACATGATTTCGTTGTTGGCCAGTAAGGTATGATGTGATCATTATTGTATATAAGCAAATAAACAATTTCACATTTTATGACATCATCCTTACTGCCCAGTAACAACAACATTGTTTCAAAACACAAATTTTACATTCCTTAAAATTTAAATTTTGATTTTAAATATTTAGGAATCGGAAATAATAAATTTACTCACATTTATGTATTGCCTATAGATCACAACAAAATTTGTAAAAGGTATAAGAATAAGTTGAACACATTTGTGTGGAATATAAAGCGTTTGTCGCAGAAAGTTCTGCAATTTTATCCTTCGGAACGTTCTTAACCGACAGATTTTTCATAAAATTAGTAAAAAAAAAAATTGGTGTATAATTTGATTTTAGCTTGGATCGAAAGGATATTTGCCATTAAATAAAAAAAATTGCTCACATCATACTATCGATTCTATCTTCAAAATTACCTTTGTCTATTCAATTAGACCGCTCGCTAGTATTGGGAGATTGATATAGAATTCACATGTGATATAATGTTTTATCACAGAATGAATTTTAAATTTCAACTAAGTTCATGTTGCAATTTTATTTTATAGTAAAAGCTCTTGAGATAAGAAGATTATTATTGAATATATTATTGAAGTATCAAAAGAATCATCTATACAAATATGAGACATAAACAAAGTGTGAATTTTATATAATATATACATTTGTTGAAGTATAGTGCCTACAAACAATAGCAAACAGCATTCGAATTGAAAATATAAGAAATATTTTATGTAATTTTTTATGTGATACATAATATTTTTATATCTATTCATAATATATATATACAGTGTGCTTCGATTCAAGTATAACCACCCTCTTATTTTGAAGAGTTTTGAAGTTTTGAACAAAAATTTTTTATACACCCAAAGTGTACTACTTAAAAGGAATTGACACGAATTATTAGATTTCTAATAATATAATCTCTATTGTAATATATACTGTATTTATCTCATGTTTTTAGCTATTTATATGCGAAAATTGAAAAACATGCAATGTATTTTAGATAAGAGATTGTCATAGTTATATAGGTCTCATTTTTTTTGTTTTAATGCCCCTTAAACAGGTCTATCAGATACTTTAATAATTGAGTTAAAGTAAGGCGATGCATATGAGTATTCCTACGTACCACTGACTGTTGTTAAAGCGGAATAACAATGGCGGATTTTGAACAATGAGAAAGTACTTTTCATGAAAAGTGAAAATGAATGAGTTTTTTCAATCTTAAAAAATAAGAAATTGTAGATACAAACAGATAAATATGTTTTACATATAATACACATTTCATAAAAAGAAGCTCTAATGTTGGAAACGTAGGAATACCTTTGTATATATTACTTTAGTTAAAGCTATAATATTGCAGCGACTTGATTCAAGTAACTTTTGCAATAATCATTGCTTGTTGCGATCAATAGCTCTTAGATCGGGAAACTGCAGTAGAGGCAAATTAATTTTTCAAAATGTGTGCAAAATCGATTTGTTCATGCCATAAAGTGGTAAACTACCACGATAGTAATGTGGTAAGAAATCTATAAAATTTAGAATATAAATCATTTAATACTTCACAAACACGTTATGAAAATTTGAAAATCATTTTTTGTACATGAAGCACAAGGACTTTTACTGTCTAAATGAAAAACTAATATTTGTGAGAGCAGTATGTTCTGAATAACAATAAAAATGGAATGATTTGATCGTTTAGACAAAGAATTAAAATAAGTAAATGTAAATAAAACTTCACGTATGTATTATTATAGTAAGTGAGTGTATGTATAAACAATATATATACTAAAGTTATAGATACAATGCATTATAAAAACATACCTAACAGTATTTGGTACTGCATTTATGTTTTGCAAATGTTAATGAATGATAATAAGCTAGTATTTTTTCTACTAGTCTATCGTCTTAATCATCTTCATAATAGTAAACTAACCATTAATGGCTTTCGAAGATGTTTTAGTACTAACCAAATAATAAACGATTGATTGTATATTAATTATTTATGTACCACACATTCGAAGTAAGCTCCTTTTTTATTATTGGAACAAAATTCAAGTTAAAATTCCATTGTCAAGTTCAGAACACGAAAAAAAATTAGAACCGCACTGTACGATAAATTTTACGAAACACTTCGTCTTCGATATAATGGTACTTTTTTCAGAATGAATTTGCTACCATTCTTCAAAATAAATCAATGTTTAGTATCAGCACCGTGCATACCATATGGAAAGAGAATAGGGCTTTTCATTTTAATTTTTGATTCGTTTTTGTTTCGGACAGAATGTCAAAAAACTAATGTAATAAAATGAAAAGCAAATATTTTCTATCTTTGTCAAACTTATTGTCAACAGTACGAAACAAATTTTAAAATGAAAAGGTCTATTTTACACCTTTAATCACTTATGTACTATTGCCATGACATGATAAAGTTTATCTCTAATAAAACGTTTATACATGCAAGTAGGTGGTTCATATCTCAGTCTTTGAAGAATTCACATATTAAAAAAATTTTTTTCTACAGAGTTTATATTATTATTTTATTATAACTTTCGTTAATCTAAGAAAAAAAATTTTCTCATTGTTATAAATAAAAATATAAATACTATTAAAAAGATTTTGAATTAATGATTTTATTATTTTCAAAATCATTTTGTACTATTTTTACAATGAAATGCTGATGACAAATTATTGCCAACAGATATCGTTTTGATGTGCACCCTACCCATGCTTGCTTAATTCTAGTGCCATCAATATAATCACAGCAAACCATGAAATTAAAACTAAACGTAAATAATTTTACCAAATAACTGACCTCTTTGATTAGTACATATTTTGGGTGTATAAATTATTAAAATCGATCTTTTGACTTCATAATAAAAGTATAATAACAATTGAACTGGGACACACTGTATTTAAAGAAGGAAAGAAAATGACAAAATTGAAAAATAATTCTATTACTTACCTGATAGCGAAAATCACGTTCACTAGCCTGTTTAACTTTTCTCTGTAATCATAAATAACATTTTTTTTTGTTATTATTTTTTTTAGGTCAATTGATTTTTTGAGAGAAAACGGTAAAGATTTGTTGAGTGATTCATAAATATTAATTATTAGAAACATAATCGATTTAATCTTGTTATCAGATTTCATAACTTTTTTTTATCAACTTTTGTTCTATCTACGTATTATTATGAGTGTAAAGACGTTGACATTTAAACCTTAAAAGGTAAACGTCTATTACGCAATTTAATTGAAAGATTAAAAGCATTGAAAACATTATACATCTGACTTATAGATATATAATTTATCGTTATAAGCGATCACATGGTTAAATAGGTTAATACAACATTGATTTAAACCAGATGTTTAAAAAGTCATATTGTAGTTTATCATTTATACAAATGAATCGTCTCGTCGTAATGGTTGTAATCTTAAGGTTTTTAAAATTTCAAAAAAAGTCTAAAGAAACATTATATTAATTTAATAGAATTATAGAAAAAATACCACACCTTGCGGAAAATCGAGGCTAAGACCATCCAACTACTAATGGAAATTGCTACCATCTATACCACGGGTGCCTGGTAATCAACTACAGATAATATAATATATGTGCTATATCTTAAATCATTTCTATTACGTTTGAATCAAACATGCTACTTGACTGTATCGTACGTTATTATTTTTACTATGAATACAACGAATTATTTTCATTTTGTGTGTGCCATTTTTTATAAATTTAGATATTTTAACAACTTTGGTTTTATTATATATCTATTTTACAGGAATAGAAATATTAAGTGCACCTCAATAGACAAACGTCTATTATTTTATATTATTAACTTATAGTTATTATTGTAATAATAACACACCTGCTTGACTAATATTCTTTAATTTAATGAATTATTAAACACCTACCGATTTTTTTTAATTAACTTTTTAATTATATAAATATTTATAACTGCGTAAACAAAAATCTTATTACTTACTCGAATTGTACGCATATGTTCAGTTCTTGCCGCTTTTGAATGTCCACACATTTTTCTTCTCAACCACTGTAGTACGTAATATACACTTTTTGGTGTTGGAATTATATTAAATGGTGGTGGAACTGTACCACCCTCCTCAAAAAAACTGATCCAAAGTTTACTTCTTGCGAATTTCCATTCAATATCTGCTCGTTCCTGCACATAACATAAAATTTTTTTCAATATTCAATCCATTTAAATAATTTTTGGAACAATCTGAAATATGTAGTTATTTTTTTAAGGATAATTAATATAGCCATTTTCTTTTATCAACCTTCTAAAATATACAAAAGTGTTCATTTCGCTGACTTTAACATTTTCTTGTTTTCTAAATGAAAATTTATAATTGAATAGTAAAACTTATTAACCAAAAAACTAAAATACTATTCTGAAATTATTATTATAAGTACTAAATGTAACCGAAATTTATTCAAGCAATCCTCTTTTGTAGGTTGGCATTAACTGTTAAACGCGTGAATTAATATTAAGGAACATTAAAACATAATATTGAAGTACCCTTCATTATGTAAAATATTAACATGAAAACGGGAAGTAGAGGAGTCGAAGAGTTTTCCTCAAAAAAACATTTTACAATAAAAAATTCGAATTTTGATTATTACATTAGAATTTTATTTTGAAAAAAAAACTCTTCGGCAAGCCTTCTTTTTTCATATTGATAAGTATTTTTTATGTAATTTATGCAACAACTTTTTAGAAGCACTCTCCTTTGTGCCAATAATAGCTACGGATAGTCTCTCTTAAATGGAATTCTCAAACACGATACCTAGTTCATTCAAACGGGCTTGTGTTTTTGATAGAGATCGCTATAGTTAAAAAAAAAATTATCAAAATTTTATGAGGTTGGTATATACAATCTTGAAATGAAGATCAGAGAAAAATTTTTAAATAAAAAATTAAATTTTGAACTTAAGAATCCTATTTTGGGGCCTATCCATGTGTCAATATTGTGTATACACAATATTTCATAACCTTTGGATATTTAAATTTTTAAAGTTGAAAAAATATGCAGTTTATATTACATTATCATATAAAGTAAAAATTGCATCGATAAACAAACAAATTAAATTAGAGATTCATTAGTTCATTGTATTGAAATTTCGATTTTTGGCCGCAATTTTCTGAATCTAAAATTTAATGTGTGTTACTCGTTGCTAATTGCAAACCGCCTTGCTAATTGCAGTTGAATTACGTATTTATAAAATACAAACGTGATATGGTCTAGGAAACTGACAAAGTAAAGCTAAATTGATTCGAAAAATCCTAGAGTTCTTTTTGATAATATTCATCTAATTGTTTTTAATAGCGTTCTCCTCCTGTGATAATCAAAAATGATGCATATCAAAAATTTTTAGTTACTTAAAATTAATTTTCTTCCAAATGATTAACGTTATCAGAGTTAGAGTATATAAAGACGGGAACCGCAGCCGCCTTTCTTGAATCTTTACTCTTTAATTTTATAACACTCCTGCACCTGAACGCAAAGTTGCCTTTTGGAATAAGGTTCTATTAAATTTTTATGAAGTTGGTGCAGGTGATTATTTCGTTTTTATCCAAGCGACGGCGGTGTGATCAATTAACTGCACCATTCCCTCATTCAGTTATTTCAAATTAACTGGAAAATAGACCAACATTTTAGATTTTTACATGTACACTTCTTCTATTGAATTTTGGAAAATTTACGTTTTTCAATGTATTTCTAAAAGAATTCATTCATAACTTTTTTTGCGATGAATCAATATTCATGAATGAATTTAATTGGTATATTTATTACAATGGAATCATGACCCATCTTTTAAACCATAAAAGAAAGATGTAAAATTCAAGAATAAAATATATTTGAACATAAAAAAAAATACGAAAACGCAATTGTTGCTTTCTAACCTTAAATTTTCTAAATTTTATATAGTCTATTTCGTTTCACGTATTGCCTATCGAATTTCAAAAAAAGTTGTTTTTGCTCCGTTATCAAATTTTTTTCAACGTCGACGTTTCATTCATGTCATTCTAGAAATATACTTATTTAGATAAATATATTTAATAATGACTATTTTCACGTTGATAGCAATACATCGTGAACCATTCATTCGATTTTGGTTATATTTTGCATATAGATATATATAGATTTTGTTTAACATCAGTTCTTTTAATTTTCTTGAAATTCATTATTCTGGATAATAAGGAAACATTTTTGTTACAGTAAAACGCAAAAAAATTAAGTATGATTCGTTTGTTGAATACTACAGAAAATTTTGTAAGAAATGTAAATGTAAGAAATGTATGTTTAATAAATGTAAATGAATGTAATGTAAATGTAAGAAATGTATGTTTTCATCTCATATCCAAATTGCAACTCATTTGTTGAATATGTACTCAACATATAGTTATTTAAATGAGTATATTCGTTCATCACGTGAAAGGTCTGTGCCAATTATTGGTAGTGTATTTTTCATATGTAATTCAATTTTTACAAAAAAATTCAATTCAATTAACATAAAGAAAAAAAACATGTACAATGCATATTATGGAAACTTCATCAAATTTTGAGAAGTCTGAAACTAAAACATTTTTGAAGATAAATTGTAAAAACTCGTTTAATGACCCAACTTAGTGAAATATTGTTTGTACTGAGAGGATACTAATTATCAGGGTATGTCAATCATTTAACTAATAATAGATATTAATTAATTAGTTTGTTAATACTCTTTTATTAAGGTTATTACTCAATTAGTAATGATTTTGTGTAATTAGATACATAATTAATTTGTTTAATTGTTTAATAAACCGCTGATACGTTTTATATAACAGCTGTCATATGCCCTTTGTTATACCAAGTTAGGGTTTAGACGACAATGCGCTTTAAGGCGACTCATTGTTTTAGTTACTATGAAATGTTTGTACATAGTAAAAACATGAAAATTTAGTATATGCCAACTATAATCAAAGGTAATAAATGCAAGGGGTGGCTCGCGTGTGATACCTTCCAATGAAGATACGTAAGCATTGAAAAAGATATTATATGAAACAAGGCAGCTATTTCAAATTAAATCAGGCGTTCCTCAGTGTTCTTGAGCTAACTGCATATTTATTTTATAATGCTGACCTACCAACAAATGAGCACATTACATTAGCGAAATTTGTTGACGAGAAAGCTGTATTGTCAAATCATTCTGATCGAAACATAGTTCAAGAGAATTTAATTCAAATTAATAATTGAGCAATAAAATGTAGTGTATCAGTTATTGAAATAAAATTAGCTCATATTATATTTACAAAGTGCATGGGTATTTCAACTATACATAGAAAACAAAATTATATCAATAGTTGATTGTGTAAAGTATTTCGGAATGCATTTAGACAAAACATTCACTCTTGACGCATACACATTTGGAAAAAAACGGAAGCAACTAAATTTCAAACTTAGTAAAAATTACTGGATTTTAGACAGATCACGAAATTAGTACTTAAAAATAAGTTTCATATTTATATATATAAAGATGATATTAAACCAATTTGGGACTAGGGAATCCAACTTTGGGGCACTGCATCAAATTCCAACATTGAAATTCTCTAAAGATTCAAATCAAACATTCTTCGAGCTATGACAGATGTTCCCTATTTTATTCAAAATAGTGAGATTTGTAATGACTTAAGAGTGAACAGAGTGAAATAGTGAAATGTCGTGCAAAGTACTTAGTAAGATTAGAAACACATACAAAGATATTAGCATTGAATATGCTAGACAATAGTGAACAAACTCAAAGAGTTTGTAAGACATTTCAGATAATAGAATTACCATATGGATTTTAGTGATTGTGATATTATTTATGACTGAACCGATGTTTGTGAGACTATGTGCTGAATAAGTTTGACATGTACAATAAAAATATAAAATTACACCAGTACATATTCTCTTAATTGTTTTATAGTTTTAAATTTTAAGTTACAAAATCATTCTAAATAATCAGAAAAATAATAATTTGTTATCACTCGATAGCAAATCAATATACTAGTGAAGCTGGCGGGGTTGAGTATTTAAAATTGAATTAAATATGTTAAAAATTATGTGCTATTTAGGTGCTGCAAAATTTAATTTGGTGCTCAAATTTTCCATTAAGAAAATAGCGTTATTATGATGCACTGCTTCCAGAAAATGACACGCTGGAAGGGTAATGTGAAAAAATAACATTTGTAATATAATGTAAGTACTTGAATTTGATGCTTTTTAAGTGCTATGGCGTGCATTCAATAAATAAATTTAATCAAAATAAAGTAACTGAACATTTCTTGTATTAATTTTTCAATTGTTGTTTAAGTAGGTATGTGTTTTTTTATACGCTCTTAGGCTCTTTTAATAAAAACAATAGAAAATACATTGTATTTTCTCAATTTTCTGGCATAATTAACTCAAGAAATAATTATCCAAATGAAATGCTGCATTGAGAAGTCAACTTGTTATTGAAGGATTTAGTGGTATTTAATAATATTACCAGCAGTGATGAACAGATGGCTATAGTTTTTCAATACCGGTAATGAATGGAGGTCTGAAATATTTAATAAAACGAAGGCAACAATGAATATACAATTAAATATATTTGCAATTTATGTATTGAGTATATTATTTTGTGTATCAATATGTGTTTTTTCTTTCATCGATGGAATTCACACACACTTGTTGATTTTGAAAGACAGTTATTCATCAATTACAAAAAATAACTAATATGATTTATTATTTTATAGTCAAAACGGTTAATATTAATTATAAAACAAAATACATCCGTCGACGAATGTGGCGAGTAATTGATTGTTAAAATCTATGTGTATTTGAATTCCATCGATGAAAGAGAAAATACATTTATAATAGATATATAAATTAAACAATTAACAGATATTTAATTGTATAATTCATTGCTGTATTCGTTTTATCAAAGATTGCAGGCATACCTCCATTTCTTACCGACATTGAGAAGCTATAGCCATCTGTTGGCAATCGCTGGTAATCACATTATATAGCGCACATAGCCTTAAATAACAACTATATATGTCCGTTTCAAAAGTAAGGTTCGATATAGGTTTATTATTTATTTTATTTATTATTTTTTATAGTTATACTATTATGTTATACTATTTATAGTTATTAGCATTGTAAAATAAGTTAAAAATGCAATGAAGAGTTTATTATTTAATTATATGAATTGAGAACATATTTGTGGTAGTTAGATGAATTTGAACAGTCACTGTGGCGAAAATCAGAATAGTTTGTGAAAAAGTCTTTTAAACAAAAGTTGTTTCAATATTATATAAGACATAAAAATTTTAATTTGTAGACAGCTATAAAGAGTTTGTTACATACTAATATGTATTACAAATATATTTGTGTTAATTAGATGAATTTGAACAGTTACTTTGGCGAATCTTAATAATATATGAAAAAGTGTTTTAAACATAAGTTGTTTATATTTAAAACCAAAAAATTTTGTTGTTGAACTTTTCTTCTATCTTTAGTGATTTAAAAGGAGGGACATGGAGCCATGGATCCATTTTATCGATTTTGCTCAAACACACTTTTAACGTCTATTAAATTATCTTAATGACGTATTTGTCCGTCATCAAGACAAACAAACAAAATGTTGAAATTGTTTTATTAAGTGATATATCGCAATTTTGTTAATGCCTTCAATAATCGTTACCATGACAAACTTTAGTACTTTCTTGCAAGTATGTCGGGTACAAAGAATATCATACATAATGATCTTCTTGTTGATAACAAACTTTGATTTTTCCGTAATATGTTTTATTATAAAGATTAAAAACACAATGGTGCCATTTAGAAGTATCATCAATGTGCATACTTAACGCTTACAGCATTGTAAATAGGAATGGAATACGATGAGAGTTTAGTTTCATTGCCTCTTTACCATAATAAAGTTATACGTTTGATTGATTTTAAAATAATCGGTGGTATAGATAGATAGATTTTATCAAACAATACAAAAATATCAATAAAAGCACCATTAATATTTACATATCAATATTGACATTTCAATGTAGTCTTTTTTTGTCATAGTTCCACAATCATGTAAATTATTACAGTAGCTCCATAGAAAAACAATGATTATAGTAATGGTTTTTATCGACCGATTATTTGGTATATCAAAAAGAATAATTGATAAAATATTAAGTTTTTAAATAGAATGGAAGTGTTTATTGACTACATCATTGTATGAGATAGATGATTAAGAAAGATACATTAATTAACAAGATATTTTGTAACCATAACGCTTTTAATCCTGAATTTGATTTATTGATTTCAGATGTTTTTAGATTTCTTTTTTTGTATGTATATCGAGCTTTTGGATCTCCCGAACGACTCTTATTTACTGTCTGCCTGTTGTCTGTTTGGTGGTCTGTGAAAATGGTTCTGACAATCGTGCAAAATTGTAAAAATAATCGACAGATATTAAACAATATATATCGCTGGCTCAACATGCATGCTCAACACTTTCACTAAAAATGTCAATATACCATACATTTTACCTAAATCGGTAAAGCTGTTTCGGGGATATAGCTATGTAAACATATTCGATAATTAATGTCTTCAATTCAATGGCTACATTTCGTGAACTTTTCGTCCAGTTTGGTAAAATTTACATGTAAAATTGTGATATTTATTTATTTTGCGTATGTTTAATAAATAAAAAACAAGATACATAGTCACGTGAGTATAATAAAAGCTTATCAATAACTGAACTTGTTTTGAAAACCAAAGAAATTAATTTTTAAATAAGATAAGATAAGAAACTTAAAATTACAGTTTTATACAAAATTTATTTGTACCAATTTTTGTTTTTGTCAATAAAATAGCGGAGTTTTTCTTTTTGACCTGTTTATTACAAAAAAAGTGAAAATAACATTTCACAAAGTTAATTGTTTATATACTCGACATATGATTGAATATCATTTTGGACTATAATTAATTAGCATTCATAGAATACTATGAATATAGATGAAGTACGAATAATTAAATAATTGAAGCACGGATACCCAGTGGCGGATTAAGCTTATTGCCGCCCTAGGTCCTGTCTGATACGCCGCCCTTTTTGATCAGCAAAATTATATATATTTTGATTCTCAATTGTTATTAAAATACAGCTTTGATTTTTGCAAGACTCATAATGCGAAACATTAGAGAGTGCTCTATTTTTGATTTAAATATAATTAATAAATAATACAAAAAAATTTTCTCTCGAACTATAAATTATAATGTATTACTCAATTTATAAATCTCTTCTTCCTGGCTTTTGCTCGAGCAAAAGCTTCAACTATGTCATTGTAATCAATTTCTTGAACAAGTTGAGCTTCAATAGACAGTAATGCCAAAGCATTAAGTCTATCTTGGCCCGTACTTGCTCGAAAATAAGATTTAACCCTTTTCAAGGTGGAAAAAGATCTTTCTCCTGAAGAATTGGTAGCGGGAATAATCAAAAAAATAACCGGGAAGTTGAGAATGTTTCGAATTTCAGATGAATGCCAAATGTTAATTCATACATATTTTCATTTAACACCAAAAACTAATAAGTATAAGTAATTTCAAATGCTTTATACATGTAAGAGTAACCTCATCGAAAAAACAAAAGTAAAAAGTAATTTAGTAATTCTCAAAGAAGCTTATCAATTTGATTGTTTCTTTTTAATAATCTTATTCGATAGACTATAATTGATTCCATCAAAATATGAATAATACATCCTCAAATTGAAAAAAATGAATTAATTACAGTCCATAGGAAATTTTATATAAATTTAAAAAAAATCAGAACCAATTTAAAAATTAATTTTTGGTATATTTTTTCGGCTCTTAAATTTTAACGTTCTGAAAATTTTGTCGCCCTCCCAAATCGTGCCGCCCTAGGCCCGGGCCTCACGGGCCTAAGCGGTAATCCATCACTGCGAATACCGGTATTAGTTGAACGATTCGATGTTCACACTTTATATAATTGACAGTGGGATATACTGCTAGTGAAAGGAGATTAATTTTATTTTGAATTTCAAATTTAGATTTTGATTTCGATGGAAATGATTCTAATTGGATTTGTAACCTACCTCATTTATCATTTATCTCAGTAAAGGAAAATATTATGGGGAAGTGCGTATGTATTGAAAACTGTTCTTCTTTGAGATGTATAACGGAAAATAAAAATATATTTAAACAAATAAAAAAAGGATATTAAAAACTGTACATATCGTTTTTGGCCCGTTAGGTGTAGAATTTATGTTCAAAAAATCCGTTCTTAGTGGTCACCAGCGCTAAGAAAGCTTTGTGACTATGCAGATTGGGTAATACCAAACTCGAAATTTCAAAACTTCCTGTTATTTCCTGAGGAGATTAATTACTTAAAATTTCTTCTTGGGCTAATTACCTTTATATAAGAAACTTTTATACAAAATTTCGAGTTTCTATACAAAGTTTAAAACTAACTCATTTTGTGGAACTAGTCATCAATTTTTCTTGGCATGTTGAAAAATATATTGAAATAAACCTACACGGAACATAACAATTTGTATACATACATACATAAAAATAAGCACATTGCAATGTATGTGTCGTTAATGTACATATTTTATATATGTACGTATACAAATTGTTATATTCAATGTAGGTACATTGTTTCCAGCATGTCAAGAGACCAAAAATCGATTTGAATATATAGAAGACAAAGAGACCATACCTACCGTATATCTCTGAATCATATATTGACAGCATAGCTTTTTGTATGTACATTATTGTATTTTATAATTGTTTTACATTTAAAATTATTAGGTAATATTATTTTACATAACAGAATAGTTATTACATACTTCTAGCTCCTAACATATTTATGTATACTCCTACATAATAATAGAAATATACGTAAATGAAATATTCGTTAAATTCTACATGAATATACAATTTGAATAATAATAATCATAATAATAAATAGAGTAAAGTGGTACAATAATTTTATAGATTGTTACGAAGAATATCATTTCATGATTTTAGTGTATAATGTAGAAGTGCAGCATAAATTCCCAAAAAAATCGATAAACAAAATATGTAAGAGTAAATAAAGATTTTTTATCCAAAATCATACTACAATAAGTATAAGGCTTTCAATTTTGAAATATGCACCGGCTACCATAATTTTGAAATTAGGAAGAGAATTTTCGAAAAGTAAATTGGATGAGTTGTTGAGAAAAATCGAAATTTACGCAAATTGTATATAGTTTCAATAAAGCCTTGAATAAAAATTATTGAAATTAACCAATAAGATTACAGAATTTAATATAAGGTTATTGTTAAAGAATGCTATTTACAAAATAGACCAAGGTCGAGAATTTTTGAAATCAAAAATGTTAGTATGATAAACCCATGGGTGATATGAGGTCCAAAAGTGGAAGGGGATGGGTTTTGAAGGGTAAAATACGGTTTTTCTCGCTTTCCGTAAAACCTTCAAATCATATGGAAAAAAATAAATCGCACAGTTGTAGATAATAAAAAGATCTACAATTTGTATTTACTCTTTTTTCACACCAAATTTTTGGTTTTTTATTTATTTTACAAAAAGGTTTTTTATCACGATGAAAACTTACTTTTTTATGTTTCAAGTAAACCGTAATTTGATTGATTTAAAATATTAATTTTTTCACCTTATTTTGAATAAATATCGAAAAGACACCCTAATTTTCAATCGAAATATTTTGAGGATATGTGATAATAATGTTAATTATATATAAATTTTTTAAATTGAATATTAGTCATATTTCGGATAATTTAACAAGCACTTCACGCGTTTATTTTACTTTTAATACCAAATAACGTTAAGAAAAAAAAAACGATTTCCCAAATACCGATTTTGACCTAGTTAGAATTAATTACACAGTCAAAATTTTCACTATAAATCTTTGAAAGAAGTTTTGTATCAAACAACCTGAAAAGGAATTTTTGAAAACTGAATTACAAGAAAGTGAAAAGTAACTTGCGCAAATAATATAACGTTTGAATAAAATGTATGTTATGTCTATAATGCATAAAACGTTATTATGTATGATATTAATTTTATAGGATATATCAATAAATAAATTTAAACATTTAAATGAATATAAAATAAGAAATTTGCTTATATTATTAAAATCATGTCAAAATTTATTTTAGTTGTCAATGAAAAGCAGCTTTATGGTAGGTATAATACACTTACTTAATTATTGTTTGATTTATACGATATTATACAACTATTTTGAGGAAAATATTTAGAGAATATGCTTATTAACAATTCTTATTTATCTCTTTTTATTTTCATTTCAATATAAAAAAACTGAATTCCGATCAATTTATATTATCTATGTGTGATTACCATACAGTAAATATACATATTACGACTTTCGAAATATTATATAAAAGTGAGTTTAATTTCTGGAATTTACGAATTTAATAGTCACAATCTAGGGTTTTTTTTAATCAATAGCAGCAATAATTGCTTCTTTTATCAATTGTTTCTTAAAAATAACCTTATATTAAATTCTGTAATCTTATTGATTAATTTCAATAATTTTTATTCAAGGTTTTATTGAAACTATATACAATTTGCGTAAATTACGATTTTTCTCAACAACTCATCCAATTTACTTTTCGAAAATTTCCTTCCTAATTTCAAAATTGAAAGCCTTATACTTATTGTAGTATGATTTTGGATGAAAACGGCAATTCTAACGCTTTGTTAGTAAGCAATTTTAACGCTCTGTTTAATTATATATAGTGAATTCGAATTTTTTTTAATTAAAAAAGAAAAACTTATATAAATATGAATCATTTTCGAATGCAGACACCCTATATTCGTATTTTTATTTCATTATAATATAAACGAACATTACCTATATTGATAATAACGAAAATAATAATGATAATAGCGGAAATATATATGTAACATAGAGTAGGAGAGTTACATTTAATTGTTGGTATTCGAACAATAAATACCATTATTGTTTTGTGGTTTAACAATTGTCATCCAAATCATCGTATATTTGGGTCATTCTACGTGTGAAAACCTGTAGAGCATGATGTATGAAATCTCATCATAAAAACAAATTGGATGTCCAAATAATTGAGAAGAAATAGCAAATATACCAAAGTCTCATAATAGATAAATCTAATTCAAGAAGACATATTTTATAGGTAGTAAAAAGAAGAATTAATACTATCTTGGAATGTAACACACTTATCAAGTAAAGAAAGCTACAAAGTAAAGCAACAAATACTAAACTAGATTTTTTCGAAAATAATAATAGCAGAAAGCAAAATGAAATTTGAAATTTGAAATCGGACAATTAGCAATGAATCAAGGGCTAAAGAAATTCTGCTAGTAAAACGTGGTATTGACATAAAAATTGAAATCAAGCTTCTGAACAAAATCGATCCATTCGATTCAATGGACTACAAACCCAACTTTTAAATCATAAAAGATGGAAGTAAAATTCAAGAAATAAAAATTGTTTATTTTTTCAAAACAACTATTGTTTGAAGCATACTTTCGTACAGTGTTTACATTCGCCACAATTCCAGCTCCAACTAAGCAAAATATTACATTACAATAAATGGTAAAAACTATATACGCATTTATATCTGTATGGACTGCATATTTCAAGTATTTTATGAACGCTAGTGATAAAAAATATTTCACTCATTACACATTGATATGAGTCGAGTATCAAGCAATAAACACTGTTAGTAGATCTTCAATTGTTTTTCTGAACATCAGAAAGAAAAATTAAAATACTGAAAAAATGGCCAACGTTGAATGAAAATATCTCAGTTACCGTTTAATTTAAATGTAGTCCAATATTTTCTTGATTAAACGTCCATTTCTTTCTTCACTATTTATATTTAGCTAGAATGCCTCCAAAAAAGTTGCATGAATTGTTGGTAAAGAAAAATAGAAAACGTAATTATTCCAAAATCTTTAGCTTAGTTTTTGGTATATTTTTAGTACAAAAAATGAAAAATTAGTGTTTAGGAAACGAATTCCTAAAGAAAATTTAGTTCAGTTATTTAAATGAGAGGTATTACAGCTCCCTCCTAAGAAACGCACCCATGAAAAAGATGGCTCTTTGTTATTTTATTATATTTAGGTGCTAATCTTACATATTAAACAATACAAAAAACTATTTTAAATAGCTCAAATATATAGAAATAAATATATGGAATTTTGTATTGAATGAATGAACTGACTCCATAAAACTATGGAATAGGAAGTGGAAGAGGTTCTTGGAAGAATTGAGTGATTATTACAGTAGTCGTGGGACAATCCATT
Organism: Chrysopa pallens; assembly: GCA_020423425.1. Taxonomy (NCBI): domain Eukaryota; kingdom Metazoa; phylum Arthropoda; class Insecta; order Neuroptera; family Chrysopidae; genus Chrysopa; species Chrysopa pallens. The sequence goes on from CM035592.1 coordinate 93,119,224, forward strand.
TATAAAAAATAGCTATTAAAATTATTTTATGGCATTGTAAATAATACAGAGTGATTTGACAGATAAATTTTTATTTTGAAACAATTAATGTACCTAACGAACCACATTGGAATGTGTATGTTTGAAGTTTATTATACTTAAAACTTTAAAAAATGCTAAATAGGTATATGTTTTTATGTGTAAATATATCTCGTTTGTTAACGTGAATCGTACCGACTACTAAAAAAGAATGGATTTGTGTTTTGCGGTTTGTTTGTTTCATGAAAACAAAAATATTAGTAAACCATGAAAGTAACTGCATTGAAGAAGAAGGGTGTTACGTTTTTCACATGGAATATTCTCACGTGCCACTAAAAATATGTAACCTAACATTTTTATATGCATTCACATAAGTTATATTAATAACTTTTGGTGTCCAAATAATTAATGTGTTAGATATAAATGGCGTAAAGTGATCACTTAAGGAAAAATATGAATGATCACTTAAGGAAAAATTTTAACAAATATTCTTTATATTCTTTATATTCTCTAACAAATATTCTTTATATTTGGCAACTTTTTAATACCTTTAATAAAATTATAAAGAGGTAGCTTAAATTTAAAACAAATTCAGTTTTAACCACCATTAGCCACACATGCGGTTAATATTGATGGCGTTGAGGAAAATGGAAGTGTAAGATCCTAAGCAAATTTCACTAACTCCCAACCAATACACAAAAAGCATTACTCAAAAAACAGAGTAAACCGGTAAATCTTTTTCTTCTTTAGTCTAGTTTGAAGAGTTGAATATGGAATTTTAATCACTATCATAACTTTTTTCATGAATTCACCATCATCGATAAGTTTTGCAAAAGTTTCTGTTTCATTTCGCCTGTTTGGTCGATCTGCATCTTAGCTTTGGCATCTACATAGTAAAAATTAATAAAAAATTCAAATATATAAAGAGCTTGAAGCGAAAGTTGAGGGACATCAGATGATCAAAATTAGTCGCTTTTATGTTTACATGTATAAAATATAGTAATGAAAAAAATGCATAATTATATTCTAATATTGAACGTATAAGCTTTTTTGATGTTCAAACATTGCATAAGAAAAACTTAAACGATGTAACTTAAAAACGTACAGTATTTTTTGTGTATTAAAAGTGGCAAAAAAAATTAAGATGCACTACTCAGGAATGTATAGCAGCAATTGAGCAGGCAAATGACGTAATATGAAGGTCTGTCATATTCTCTAGCAGTTTTCGTTTTGGTGTAATGATACTTACGGCCAATATCCCAGTTTCTACTATTAATGAATAGTGCTTAAAAATCTTGTCGGGCGAACCATAAAATATCCATCAATTTGGAGCTTGTTGGTCAAAAAAATTTTACAAGCCTCAAAACAGAAATTAGGCTAGATTTCAGAATTTTTGATGAGGAAAAAGTTGTTAGACTAATCATAAACAAACTATATACAAATTTTTAGATATGTATTTATAAATAGTAAGATATGTTATGGACATCCTGTCTGATTGTGCCAGTTATTTCGAGTCTTTTTTTTATTCAAATTTGGTTTGGAATAATATAATGTTTTTCAATCTGATAATCGATCTTAATCTGTTAACATTACGTGCCTTAATTATTTACAAATTTCCGTGATTTCAGTTTTATTTGACTTATAATTCATTTGGCAATGAAACAATTCGTTTGTGTTATTTATAACAACAAATAAGTTTTTTAATTTATGATTTAACAATGGGTCAGGGTATGTTTATTTACAATTAACAGTTTTCAAATAACGTACGACTAATTGAAATTGAGGGAGTTACACAGTTTAATCAGCTATAGTGTATTTCATCAGATCGGAAATTTTAGACTGTGTAATTAGTAAATGCTCTATGAGTTTTTACTCTTTTCTTTCATTTTTGTCAAAACCTTTACATTCTTTTTATACTTTTATTAATTTATAAGTTTTTTAAAAAATATCAAAGTCTATCCAGCTATTGATGTGGGCTAGAATAAACAATGAATAAATAAATGTTAAGAATTAATCCAATTCAATATTCCAATATTCTACTTTATATAGATCCACAAAGAAAGCAAAATAGAGAGTTTGATAATTGATAGATTCACAGAGATTTTTTATAGAGACTTCTATAATAAACATACCATTTTCACGCACAAACAACTAAAAAAATTTACATGTTATGAAACTAAGAATATTCAATCTTGACATGAAGACGGAGGGAGCAAACTGAAAAGTTTTCTTCAAAAAATAATTTTTAAAGAAAGAACAAAATTGGCAAGATATCTAATATATACCAACAATATAACACTAAATGGTCAATATGATATGTTCATATTAAATCGTATTGCGAATTCAATTAACTGCCCGAATATCCTCTTTTACATAAGTGAGTATCATCCATAATATAATTTTAATTTAATTTGGATAACCATAGTAACAGAATGTAGACCGGTAAAGAAATTTTATTTTAATTCAAACGTACATATTAATAATTTGGTAATGTATGCTTGCTTAAAAGCTCAAGCCACAAAAAACGTATGTATACATATATATTTTTATATTCTGCTTTGAATAATAAACTATTTTATTTTTAGTATAAAAAAAAAAACATAATTTATATAGATAGACGCAACACACATATAAAGTATTAATAGTATATGTATAAATAATAATATAAATTATTTTTGACTGTCAAAATGATTTTTATTTTATTATGTTGTACACGAAATGATAAAATAATTATTAATTTGAATAAATATTGTACATGTAGTAAAAAACAATATGCAATAAATGATATAGTACAAGAGGTCGTCATATTTAACACTCTCTTAGATTTTGATATTAAAAAGAGAAAGATAGGATTGATTAGGTAACATTCAATTCATAATAATCATAAAAAAGTCTTCGAAACTAATTAAAAATATAGTTAAGTTGCAGTAATCCGACAAAAGTGTTGCACAGAACAACAACTGCGTAAGTTGTAATCATTAGTATCTTATATTGGGACAAATACCACGTACTTAATTACACATATAATTCGCTTACATAGGGTTAGATTATAGCATGGCGATTGTACGCATTAAAATAAAACCAATGGATGTGAACCATAAAAAATAGAATTTACATCAAAAGTGAAGACACCAACAATGTTAAGTGATAAAATACTTGGAATATGGTTGAGTATAAACACCATTTTTTTAATTATTAACATAATTTAAATACGTACAAATGCGTATTTCTTACAATAAGAAATATTTTATGTATAATATTATGCATTACTTACTTGCTTTTAGGTAGAAATTGTGCTGCATTTAAACAGTTTATGAAAAAATAATTTGAAAACGAGTTATTAATGTATTTCTTTTGAAATATTCAGTAATCTTTGTATTTTGTATTTTTGTAAACGACGCAAAATCAAATCCTATTAAAGTATTCTTAATTGCTTCTCTAGTTTATTTGCTTCGTAAGTTTGTATAACAAAAACGTGAAACTAAACTAAAACTAAAATAAAATAAAATATATGAATTCATATCCTTTATGTCGAAGGATACCTAACTATAGAAGACTGCAACTTACAGAGATGGCAAACGATTTTATAATTTATTTTGCAACTCTATGTCGAGGAAAAGTTCAAACATAATTAAAAATATGCTTTAAAAATTATTTGATTTGTATTTATATGAAATATATTCGACCCGCTTAATATATCTGTTAAGCTGTTAGGCTTAACCAGTTCAGACAGAGTCATTTGAAAGAAATAGGTGATGGAATTTTCTACAAAAGTGCTAGTTATTTGTAGTATTTATCATACTCGAAATACTCAAAAATGATTTGAGTATTGTTTGTCAAAAGGAGATAAAAGCTGCTAAGTTCCACAACTATAAAATCGAAAAAGCGTTGTAAGAATCGTATATGAATTTAAATTTTCAATATAATAATATTGTTCAAGAGGTGACAATAATACTTTATTCAATGGACTGTGCTCGTTTTGTAGACTTTATTTGCCATCCGTATATTAACAAAATTCAATTTAAAACAGATTTCGATTTCAAAATTTTAATATACCTACCTAAAACAAAAGAATTTAAAGTTATTAAAATAAAATGATTATAAGTATTAGTATGCCAAATATTATAGAAATGCATAAATTATCTGAGTCTTGAAATGAATTAAAGTGAAACTATTTCTATATATTACTAATAATAAATATATAGATTGTAGGAAATCACGCACTCACTGTTGGAGGACAATTACCTTATTATAACATATATACTTGTACAAGGTATTGCAAAATTGTATTTTAAAGCTTTAGAAGGTGTCATACAAACACTTAAGATTTGCTGCTCAAAAGTTTTTCATTCTTGCTGAAAATTTGATTATATGTAGTTATTTTTATATTTCAGAAAATTGGAAAATGAAAAAGGAATTTTTAATGTGAAAGAAAAAACCCCCATTCTTAATAAAAGTGGTGTATTTAGACTATCATACCCGGAATGCAATGCTGCTTATGTTGGTCAGGTTGATCATTTTTAACCAGGTACAAAAAAGAACATTCATGTTACCAATTCAGGTCATAAAATGATATTGAATACAAGCCGGAGATATTACATAATTGCGATAAAAGTCAAAAATTAAATTTCCTAGAATAAGCTCTTGAGATCAATAAATTAAATTAAATAATCAAATAGACCATAATAATACCCCTTTATTAATTTTAAAATTATAAATATCGAAAAAATATTTATCAACTCCAACTCACAGTTTCTTCATTCAAAACAATCTTACCTGCTTTCTATATATTTCCAAAATAAAAAAATAATGATTTGTTTTTATAACGATTTTTATAAGTCATAAGTGCAGTCGTAATTTAAAAAAATAAAAATAAAAGTTAAAATTAGACAGATTTAAAAGTTTTCATTTTTATTTTATAAAAATGGATTTTCACAAAATAAATAATACATCTATTAATTTTTAATATAATTATATAGTGCTTGCAATTATTAGAAGTTGCAAAAACACAGATTTTTCAATCAACACAAAGAGTTTTCAATTAATATTTTGTATTTTTTGTAGGAGAAATAACTCGTAATAGACTCTGAAAAAATAAATATTTTAAATCAAAAAAATTACAATGTATTTGGAACATAAAAAGGTAAGTTTTCACCAAATTTCGGAGAAAAAATTTAACTTTTTTCCATAAGACTTGTATTTTTTTGTATTCAAAAATTATATACCCTGGTATATAATGTTCTCTGAACAATAAATTTAAGACACAAGTTTTTAACATAAGCAGAAGTTTTAACTCAAAATTTTACAAAAAATTTAGTTTTTTAGAAGACTTGTATTTATTTTATTTTCCTTCCCTTGAAAATCGAGCAAAATTATGCCATTTTTACACAATATTTTAATCATAATTGTGTATGCAATTTGAAAAAGTAGATTCAATAAGACGTAATTAAAAGTTGGCATGTTTTTTTACAAGATCTTTAAACAAAAAATCTTATTGGTAAACAATATTATAAGAAGAGTCGTTTATGGATACGAATTTTTTACTGGAATACTATCGAACTTAAGTTTTAGCGACAATTTTATAAATAAATTAGTGAAATTCATTTTATAGCTCTATATTATATTATACATGTTTTGATTCATTTATATCATATGGTTGAAGCGATGAGAAGAATAATATTATCGTAACCAAAAATCAGATGCATCACATAAATTCATTGCTCAAAACCAGTAATTGCCATGTTTAATTTCATTTAATATCCATCATTTTGAAACATTTTGTAGAAAGGTTTGTTTATACATTTCTAACTTTCTATGTTTTATATTTACATGTTTATACCGCGAGTCTGTGATTTCATTTTATATCTGCCTATAAGCTAAATTTTTTTTATTGTGTCGATTATATAATTTTATACTTTAATATTGAATCGATTTGAAAAATTTTTTCCCGGTTGATAAAGGCATCTTTTTAGGCTTGTATGCCCAGGGAAACGGGAAGTATGTGGAAGAAACCGCTTGACGTTCGTCAGTATTCTATAAGGTGCGGTGTGACACACATACATTAATATATATTCTGAATTATTATTGCTATTGTTGTTGTATTATTTAATATTTTTTCATGAAAATTTTAAACAATATTCTTCGAATGTTATACTTAAATGTACCGTGCGTTTTAATAATTATATTTGAACGGTGTAATCTTACCTTCTTCTTAAACAAATCATACAAGTGCAAATGTTTCAATCAAAATAATCAAAGATTTTTTATGTAGAAAATATTTTAAATGATCTCTCAATTTGCTTTATAGTTTTAAGAATAATTGCTTTGATTAAATGTTGTCCCTAGTTAAATCACATAGCAGTTAGTATGACCTTTCGCTGGTAATAATTCTTAATCCACCGCTAAAAATTTCTTATTTTATTATGTACCAAATTGCTCTTTAAATGACATAAATTAAAAATGGTGAAGTGGTTAGATTTTTTTATCATGTTGTCTTAGTTATTTCTTCAGCCATTTTCCAAACAAATAGAATATTCACAATTCTACTATACAAATTTGAAATGAAAACAAATACTTTGGTAAAAACGAATTTTACCAAATATCTTTCTGGTATCCTCATAATGTTACAATGTCTTTAATCACTTAATCTTTCATATAATTTATGGCTTAATTAAACTGTCACGTCATAGTTAAAATTGAAAAAAAAAATTTGTAAACATCTGTTAAAAGTTAAGACCCATCAGGTACTTACTAAAGTTGTTTTCAATATTATTGGCTCCATTGAAATAGGAAACTTAAAATAGATTACAAATAGACTTATAAATGTTTTTAAAAATTAAATATTCTGTGAATATAAAATTTTTATCTTTAAAAATTCGTTATAAAAATTTTAATTTAAACTAGTTAAGGTCCGTTATTAATAAATACCCGGTATAGACAAAAAATGGGATTTCATTTTCAAACATGTACGTTAATACTACAAGAAAACATTATTGCTATAATTTTATTGATATCTTGTAAGGTAATCGGTGTTTTTCGTGTTTGTATCGGGCAATATATATACATACAGAAATTTTTATTAAAATTAAGTCACGAAAAGGTTTCTTCAAATACCTATACATATAAGCATATTGTAGATAAAGAGCTTGTAGATGGTTTGTGTAACGATCTTTCTGTAATGTTATAACTGTTTCCGTGATCAATTGTGTTTCAATGATCCATCCATTCAGTTTTAGTTTTCAATGATCAAATGTCCATACTTACCGTCCTACAGTCTGCGATGTATGGACACCAAGTACTGGTAGAATCAGCTCCACGTCATCAAATTTCGAATAGAAGTCTTGATTAGGTTTTCGCCTCGTTATTAGCAAATATTTTTTGCAAATAAATCTATGGTAACTATTCTTTACCCATTTTAAATCCTATTTCTGCTTGATTAAAACAATTTCTGGGCTGCAATACCTAGTTGTACTTCAGGTATTTTGTAATGCATCAGGAAATCAGATATTTCAGTCTTTGATAACATTGGCCGCCTGTTTTTCGACATGCCCATTAGTGACTTTAATCACAGTAGCGTCAAATAAATTATCTTCATTACAATTTTTGATAATACAGCAATTTTAGGTAAAATCTTATTATATATACAAGCGTTTTTCTGGGCAGCTGCAATACACCTTCCAAGAAACCTGAGTTGCTCCGCTTTTGTTGAAATATATCAAGTGCCATTCTGGAGCACAGGATAATAAAACCTAATTTATAGATTAATGCTAAATACTGTGATCCCAATTGTTTTTGCTCTGCTTAGTGAAGCTTTTACGTTGTCACCAAAATGGTAGAAGATAGGAAAGGTACCCCTGAGTATGTAAAATGATTTGTTACCACCAAAGTGGTGTCCGCATTTATTACTCGAACCGCCTTTAAGCTCTTAGTCTATTAGTTACCTACCATGTACTATTAAAATGTCATTGTTAGATAAAGCATAAAAATGTTGTTTTCATATATATTGCATTTATTTTCATTATGGTATTTCAAAACACATTCAAGCGACTATTTCAAATTTTAACGTTGATGGAAACTATAGAAATTATGGTGCTAAGAAGACTTGCGTTGTTAGTACAAATAAAGAATACTTCGGTAGCACAGGTTAACACTTTAAGTTATCAATGTTTCAATTTGAATACATTGAATTCAAGATTATAACTTTAACGATTAATGGGTTAAATAAGCTGCATTTGCTTGAATATTATGCTTTACAAATCTTTATTCTAAAACTTGTCATCCGATGGTGGTTTATAACAGCATTTTATTACTTCGGTAAATATCTTTAAGCGTTATAATATTTTTAATTTATTAAACTTCTTACATAATTTAATTCGAAAGGCTCATAGTTAGCCGTTAATTAATCGTATAATTAATAAATTGTGTGAAAAATAAAATCACTTTAACCATATCATAAATATTTTTGTTCAATTTATTCAATTCCATTTTTTTTGAAAATATGCTCGCTATTATCCGTAAATTTGACTTTCGCTAAGTTTACTGTCAACTAAGTGAAACATTTATTTTAAATGTGGCCATAATTAGTTGTTAATTAATTTTTTATTAAAATTGAACAAGACTTTTCCACAAATAATTAAGGATTTATCGGAATAGCGGCTAATTTGAACCTATTTCGAAGATTCTCTAAGTAAGCAAAACATATATATATATATATATATATATATATATATATATATATATATATATATATATATATATATATATATATATATATATATATATATATATATATATATATATATATATTTAAACATAAACTATTCACACTGTTAATTGATATCTTCACTATCATTAATATTAAACTCATTTCGTAAAAAGTGTTGAATTTTTTATTCCTTTTGATCCGTCCTTTTTTTGTTAATTTTTTAGGACTCAGACGTATAATTGATGGATACGATATGAAAACTACTCAGAACCTTTAAAAACGACGAAATGCACATACATTTTTATGTCAGAGGAAAAAAACTCAAACAGAAACATAATTCTTCGATAGTGATAGAAAGAACTCGGAAATAAAAATTTATGTTTCAATGTTTGTTTTAAGAAATGAATTTTTCATATCTTTTAAGCTAGTAACCCATAATAAAATTTTTATTCTTACCACAATAAAATTTAACGGAGAATTCTTTGCTATCAAAAAAATTTTTCAGCTGACTAGGCCACACGACGTTATTAAAATCTGAAAAATTTTCATTTTTTACTATATTTTTTTGCTGATTGGTCATTGCAATAAATTACAGGTAAGGCGTCAAAATACAGCTTAAATAAAGCTCTATTTGACACTATTAAATAATATGAAGCTAGACAAAAAATTGTGTACTTTTAGAAAAAAAATTAAACAAAGTGTAACACAAAAATAACTCTTTTGGATGGTTTCTGCAAATTTGTGACTTGGTAAAAAATTTTCCGTTTTTCGTGAAAAATAACATTTTTTTTGTCATTTTTAAAAATATTGCTGTCGAAGAAAATCCTTATAGCTCCAAAAACGCCATACCGTGGTAAGATGAATATTATTAATAATGATATTATAGAAGGGTGTTTTAAACGCTTATTAATTTCAAACTATTGTTGAAAGCTATCTATACTTGATGTTATACACAAACACATGGTTGGACAAATCTTTTATGAACGATGTTTCATTAAATATTTGATGCTATTATTAATATGCATGGAAATGGTGTAGGCGCAGGGAAATCCATTATACGTAGCCATAATTTAATTGATTTTGATGGTGGCTCGGGGTAATATAATGCAAAAAGTCAGATTTCCGACATGTTCTACTCGAAGTAATATTTCATGTATTCGCTTTTGAAATAATTCATTTACTTGAGCATATCTTCCAAGACTACTTCAACAAAAAATTAAAGTGTTTTTAAGTTTTATTCTACGGTCTTCAAAGAATAGCAAAAGTCTCCATTAAATCTTATTGTAACTAGAAGAAATGCCTTGTTTAATAAACCTGAAATTGTCATTGGTAAAATTGTGGTTTAGTTGAAAAATTGTCGACTGGTTTTAGGTATTTTCCATAAATTCAAGAGATCTAGCTTCAATTCCTTGGATACGATTATTTTCTAGTTTTATATAAACGATTTTTTTAGTCCTAACGATAATTTATTAAAGTATTTCTAAGTTCAATAATTTTTAAATTGGTTGGAAAAATTTTTACTAATTAAAACACATTTTGTTTCATAACTCGTTTTAACTCAACAATTTGACAAATCTCAATACTCACTACGAAGAATATAACAAAACATATTTCATATTATGACTACTGATAAAACCTACCATAACATCTGATAAAAAGTTAAATTTTATTCAAAACTACAGTGATTATAAATTAACCGTATTCCTACCTATACATAAATATAAAATTTCGATCAATATTTTACTATATATTTCATAATAATAATAATAATAATAATAATAATAATAACACCTCTTACTCAAAAGCAAAGCTTTAAAAAACTATATAATAAATATTCAATGCAATAAAGAAAGTTACAAATGAAAGCAAGGGGGTAACGGGCAGGTAGATGAACTTTGACCTCTTATTATTTTATACATTAATATGTAATAAATAAAGAAAAAAAATGTTGTTGAAGAACTGATGGATGCTATCGATAGTATACAGTTAGTCATCATCACTAGCTTAACCATACAATTCAATTATCTTCAGCCACAAGATGATCATGTGGTTGATTTGTGAATGATTTGGTTTATTGTACATACAGCTATCCTACTGTATAGTTTTGTAGTTGTAAAAAGTAGGAGTATAATTACTTCATGTAAAACGCTACGAAAATTATGATTCTGACCGTTGTAAAAACTATTATTAAATAGTATATACGGAACAGTAATGTACAGAAATCTAGAAAAACAACACTATCCGGACAAAACTTTTACAAGAGATTAAGCTGTACTAAACACGACTATTAAATGGAAGGACACTCATGAAAAACTTGAGTCCATTGTCATTGGTTCACATATTATGGTTGTATAAAAAACTTTCTATTTAACAAAAATGAGTAGGAATAGATAAATTGATTTATTACGAAAAGTACAAACTATATTCTAACACACACCCTAAATATAAAAGCCTGGTTTTAAAGTTATTGAATACCATAAAAGCAGATATTATAACAAAAATAAACAAAATAAATTAAGGGATGCTGAAATTCATATTGACGTTGAAACGTTCCATATACTAATTTTTTAATTATTTATTCACAAATTAAGAAATAAATGATGCGTTTTTATATTGGGTCTTGTATCACTGATTAGATATTATTCGAGCAAATAAAAAAATAAGAACACAATGTCGACCTTCATATGCTATTCGTAAATTTTGAACATGTTTGATGAACCACAAAGTAGAAGAAGTATTAGAAGATAAAGAAGAATCCACAAACCTAAAACCCCTCTTAACGATGTCATTACTATACGAGTTTCATACTACTAAATATACTATTAAAAATATTCTTTCGGCTATCATTAAGTTAACCGTTAAGAATATGGGCTTTTAGCTACATTTTACAACATTATTCTTTACTTTGTTATAAAACACCTAGGGCAGCGAGAGACGTTCTTTAACAAATCGACCCCAATATGAACCTTTGTTGGTGATACTTGAAAGAATTAAGACAAAACTTGAATAAGGTAAAGCTTGTATAATTATTTTAAGAATAAGCAAAAGCAGCAGCATTTGTAGTGCTTAGAAATTTTATTGAAAATGAAAATATGAATTTTACAGTATAGTAAACTACTCAAATGTCAAAATACAAATCTACAAATCCATTATTCGACTAGTTATGACAGTGAGTCATGAATGTGACAGAAGCAAGTATGATAAAGTCTATTCTATGAGGGCGATCGATGAAGATCTCAGGATGCCTATTGACAACGAGAGGCATCATTGCAGGTTCACAAGGTCCACACTGGATTTCAGGGTCATAAAATACACACATATTGTCATTCAAAATTTTGTTAGCCATCTGGCTATGAAAATTTCATATGTTTGTGACAAATAAGTCAAGATAGTAATTGATAAGATTGGTTGAAGACAAAAACTACTATTTCATGAATAATTCGGAATATGTTCGTTAATTTGGACACTCTATAGTATATAAATCTATTATCAATAATGATCGATCTTATGTAGCAATAGTACTAATTGAACAATAAAATTTATATCAATTAAATAAATATTTGTTACTAGTATAGTAGGTAAAGTCAATAAATAATTGATATTATACAGTCATTGACTTCATTCTGATATTAGTCCCAACTAGTTCAAACATAGTTTTATTTGTAATATTCAAGCTTTTCAGTTCCGATTTTAATCGATTTTTTTTCTTGGCATACTTTCTATGCCAATTTAATCTCGAACGTATTTTTTAAAACGTGATACAAACTTCTTCTTTGTGAAGCTTGCAGCTTTAGTCTTCAATTAATGCTCGTTTGTCGAAAAACTGTAAACTCTACACTTGTTGGAAAATAACCTCTCTAGATACTCTATTAAATTATTAGTATTAACACTCAAAATTAAATTAAATATTCATAATTATTGTAAATATTAAGAAAGATGTCACTTCCCTCTTAATTTGCCCGTATGAAAAACGGGGGATTTACATACACACACATACATACACAGGCTGCCAAAATCATAACCATTCTTTTTGGTTTTACCGTAATTATAATTTCATCATTTCGTCTCTAATAGTACTTCATCACTATTAAAGCAGTTTATTTGATTATATTCAAATCAAATTCCAGTTCATATAAAATTTACATCATTAGTATTATATTTTATTCTTATTGGAATTTGTAATTATTTTACGATTTTATATCACTCGAAACATTACATGTTTTAGAAATTATTCGAACTAAAAGTTTTTGATTTTGGTTTCTATGGAAATTACAAGACCTATTTGCATCGGTCTTGTTACAAACTTCAAGTGAGCACTTGAAAAATATTCATACGTTTGCGGGGTTTGTACATTTTCACGGTAAATTTTTCATAGAGGTCAAAATATTTAAAATTGGCAAAATAAAAATGGAAAAATAGTTTAGAAGGCCAATTTTTTTTTTTTAGTTTAGTTTAGAAGGCAAACTACCCAATGCATGTTCTTCTGTTCCAATATATTCGATCAATTTATAATTTTGATTGATTTTTTATGGAATACAGCATTATGAATAAATTATGAATGCCTGAGAATTGTAAACGTGGCATACCGTCTCGGGATTCTTTTCAGTAATAGCAAAATCGAAATAAAAAAAACCAATTAAATTAAATCAGTTAATTATTTTTAAAATTCCTCAAGGTCTATGTGTTCAAGGAGGCTTGGATTATAGCAGCTTAAATATTCATGAGCACTTTAATTATAAAACCATGTAGATTTAAACAATCCCCGAACAATCCAAACTGGCCAATATATTTCACAGTTACTTTCGCTATCGAAGTATTCACAATTTTACAATAATATTCATAGATCCATGTTTGCAAACACTTTATTCATCGTGACTTGTTAAATTATGATCTACACACTAGTGACCTAGGTACAGTGTGGTAGCTCGTTCTTTGACCTTTTACCTAAATAATATGATAAATATCAAATATATTTACTATACTGAGCATAATACTATATTGGAGTAAGGTAGTAGATATATTGCTATAGTCATACTAATTTGTAATTGATTGTTGTGATTTTAAAAGTCACGCATTCTACAATATACTACAGAATGTGCAAGGTTATGGATACTTTTATCAAGTTTTGGAATTTTCAATTTAATTGAGCGAGCTTATACGCTAGGCTCGTATCAATTGTTCACCTATGGTTAGTCTTTTTTGCCCCCACAAAAAGTAGGAAAGGTAGGCCGTTTCAATTGAAAAATTTTCGATTCTCTACACAAGCTTCACTTCATACTGATGAATTTTGTAGTAGGAAAATCATTTAATAAAAAATGTAAAAATTTATAGCTCAACATTTAACAATACTGAATTCCCTTTTTTATCCAACAACCTGAAAATTGCTATTTTTCACAATTTTTCAGGTTGTCGAACATAATCCATCTGGTTCTATCACGTGCCGGTCAAAATACATTTGTTATTGAATTATCTTTCTACTACAGTATCAAGAAAACGGCTGTTCGTCAAATTATTAACGCTTAAGTTTTTAATTTAATATTTGAACTAATGTTTAATGTATTCTGTATAATATTAGAAACTAATATAGTGGTTTAAAAAGGGTATTATTAAGGAAAAATAACGATTATTATCTTTAACGTTTTAATAAAATATGGAATGCAAAATAAAATTATGAGTCAAATATATGATGATATGTTTAAGTGAGCTTTGTATGTTTAAAAATATTGAAGATAGAAACGTAAATATGATTATAAATATAACTTGTACTTACTGATTGAGCGTAATTGTTACTTACTGATTGAACTATAGATTTAACAGCTGTTTAAACACTTATTTTATACACTACTAACTGGTATATATTGTATAATCCAACCGATTTTGATTGGTATCGGCTTACATTAATAATTTTTATCGTGTCAAAATCGATAATTCTAGAATATCATTATAAAAGAAAAATGAGAAAGAACAAACGCAAGAAGAACATCAGTCATCAGAGTCAGTTTACTGTCACAGAACATTGATTGCTATTTTAATATACAAAATGTACTTTTTTACCCTATATCCAAATTGCAACTCAATTGGTAAACTCGTTCTAGAGATACAATAATATTTATATTTATATATGAATTATTGCAAGTTATTGCACAAAGTATGACAAAAATCATCATATTTCGAAAGATTTTTATCACTTACGATAAAATTTATGAAACAAGTTTGATATAAAGCTAATTTCTTTTAAAAGTTTAGTTTAGCAGATGAAAAACAAATCGATTAGGAGCAAAATTGGTTATGAGAAGAGTTTTCCCATTTTTTTGATCACAATCATTATTTAACGTGAGCATGACTCGAGAGAAGTGTGAGTAACAACGAAGACAAATTTAACGCTTCATTTGCATACTAGATACTCAACTCGCATCAATTCACAAATCTTTTGAAAAGTTTGTATACAATTATCTAATGATAATGTAAATATAAAATCAAAAACCAGTCGAGACGCTAGTTTCTGAATTTTTTTAATTTTCATTCAATAATATTACAGTCTGTTATCAACTCTCAGTCTATATGAATAGTTTTTATATCTGAATCACATTATATTTAATATAATATAAAATTTGAATAGAACACAAAAAATGTGGGTTAAAACATTAGTTTAATGCACGTTGTGACAACTATTAAATTAATACACAGAACTAAATAAATTACAAAACAATAATATATCTAATTCTATGTTATTTCTATATGTGTAATAATTGTACAATATATAGTTAATTTACTACCCCTACTGGAAGTTAGAAAACATTAAAACACTAATAAAATCATCCAAACCATTTAATTTTTTAGTTCATTCATCGATTATCATTTATGTTTGATAATGAACTCATAATGCAAAAGTAAATTGGTCAGTGCCTTGTTTAGTAATTTTAGTAACAATAGGGAGGTAAAATATTTTAAAAGAAACGTTTATAGGTGTGATTTTTTGGTTGATTGCTCTTATAACCTATAAAAAAGTGAAAAACGTTTGATAAAATTCTTTTCTTTTTATAATTTTGGTTGTGTCGAAGCTATTTGGAAAAAAAAGTGAAAATATTTGGAAAAAATACTCTTAAATCCACAATTATTTTCAAACAACGCCTCAAAATACATAAAGTTTATTTAAACTTAAAGTGTAAGTTGTTGTGGCTGTAAACATGATGGTGTAACTCGACTATAATGTATAATGTCAACAATATTGTATATTAGCAATGTTAAATAGCATATTTAATGGCAAAGTACATTAATGTCCAGTAACAACATAAAGGTTACAAAACTGATACAAAAATCGAAAAATTCTAAAAATTTGTTTTTTGTCATACAATTTTTATTCGACGTTTGTATTCGAAATAGAGACAAAATATAAGTAGGTGATTTTTTTTGTATTTTTATCAACATATCTTTAAATTTATAGCTTCTGATATTTTAACAGAAATTTTAAACATAAATGTTTAGAAATTTCCGATACAAATTTATTGTTTATGTGAATAATTATTATCAGTCGAAATTAAGTAATTAATCAAAAAGCATAATTGAAAATTGAGAAAAAAAGTTTGAAGTTTTAATATAAAATGACTATATTTAAGTAAAAAGTTTTCCTTCCTTCGATGACTGGTAACAATGTTTTCCAAAACCAAATTTTTAGAATTTTACGATTTTTGTAATTGATTATTCTACTAATTAGACCTGAATTAATCTCCAACTTCTAAATTATCAAAATGACCTAAGCTTTTTGTGGTTATGTTTCAAAATATATAATTTATCAATAGACCTTTTCATTTTAAAATTTGTTTCGTACTGTTGACAATAAGTTTGACAAAGATAGAAAATATTTGCTTCTCATTTTATTACATTAGTTTTTTGACATTCTGTCCGAAACAAAAACGAATCGAAAATTAAAATGAAAAGCCCTATATATGGTTTTGCTATGAATATTGTTTTTGCTGCAACTATTTTCTTATTTTTATTCCTTTTTGCGTACATGAACTTTTTGGAATATTTCTAAGAATAAATACTAGTCTACAAGACGTGTGTCAATAAGATTAACGTTATTTGTCGACACTAGCTAAGAATGATTTGAACATATCTCAAATGCCAACAATTTTTTTATATATTATATTTTTTTATATATTTTTTATTATTAATTAAGCAAGTAGTTCAAAAAAATATTGATCACTATTTTCTGCTCGTTGAAAAGTTATAGGGGTATTTGCCTGAAAAAATTGCCAAATTTCTTCGGAAATTGCTCCTAAAGCCCACCTGAATTTTTTTTTTGTACTTCCGTTACTTGTACGAATGAAGTATAAAATTTTCATTGAATTGATGATGTTTTGTGAAATTAAGTTTTACTTTTTGAAAAAATTTCACAAGGAGCTACGAAAATTTTTTACCATTAAGAATTCATTGAAAAAAAATTTGAAAATTTGGGATTCATGAGTATTTTTAAAAGTTTTAGTTAGCAGTTTTTGTTGAGTAATACTAAAAATCGCTAACAATTTTTAAAAAATAAAATAAAATTTTTATTGATTACTTCTAGGGTATTTCCGAATCATCTTTAATCATTCTTTCCTGGTGTATAAGCATCGATAATTTGCATGGCTATTATTTATTTTTTAGTTGGATTAGTAGCAAACAATGGTTGGGAAAGTTTTAACCGAAGAATGAATAGAATGCACCGCATTTTTCATAGGCTTATTAATTAAAGTATTTAACGACATTCTAAGTAATATAGTTTATTAAAAATTAATGGTCTCATTTTCAAACACCATTTTCAAACAGTGAAAAGTTTGGTTTTAGAATGGTCGTACAGACCGAAACATGTCATGAGACTATTATTTTTAATAAATTGTAAAATTATGAGTGGAATTAAAAGTTTTAAAGTTTTATTCAGTCATTATATACAAACTATGTGGACAAACTTATGTATATACTATAGATCCTCTACGAAACGTTCTGGTTATAACTTTCATATGAACAGTCATAATAATGTACAACTCTTGTATTCTTATTTCTCATTTTGTTGAATATTAAAAAATTTGGTTAACACAATTTATTAGAATCTTATTTTTGATAATTTTCTAAAATATTATACAATTAGAATACTATTTTAACTAATTACCAAACTATTCATATCCACCATTCCAGATGTTAGTAAAATTCATTCCATTAGATAAATGATAAATTGAATAAAAATACTGACTTGGCTTACCGATATCAGTTGATATGAATGATTCATCATTGCTATAAGTAGATTTAGCAGGACAACAATATTGATGACAGAATACGTTCCAAACATTAGCATGCCCCAAAATCTTGTGAAACTCAATATACCATCCAATTCAAAACTATCCAAATCAACCAAACCAAATACTGCCCAAAATAATGTTTGTATTGTTTCAAATAAACTGTAAAATAAAATACAAATTGATTAATAAGAAAATTTGATGAATGTTTGAATCGTGAATTTTGTTTGCTAGTCTTAAAAAGAAATATAATGTCTTAACTATAGAAGTTTTGGCAAATAACAAACATTTAAAATAAAATTTATACAATTAAATTTATAGTACGTGGCTAATTTAAAAAGGACACAAAATCCTACATTGGATGTGATAGAGATGCCAATTTTACATTTCAGGTGATAAAAACGATTTGAAATTTAATCACTTAAGAAAATGTTTTGTGTTGAAAAGTTTACTTATTCTTTACTGTGAATCCGATACACCAGTGTAACATAAAACGAGTGCTGCGCAGTGTGGTGGATGTTTGTGTAGTAGTATAATATAAATTTCAAAATGAAAATTTATTATTATTATTTTTTTTTAAATAAAATCAAAATCTGTTTATAAGTTTTTTCAATTCACATGAAACTTACAAAGTTTAACAAAATTCAATGGGAAATCCATTAATCGAATTGGTAGCTACGTTATAAAGAGACAACATCGTAAAATAACATATTATTGAATGTATTTAATGCATTACAGAACTAAACAGCATAGAATGGTAGCATAAATATATTTATTCATTCATAACATTCATAACAGAAATAACAATATTTCGATATTGATAGATATAAATCAATGTTACAATTTATATGAATGATTTGAAAGGATATATTTTTAGTGTTCAGTTTAACGAACGATATCTCCGTACTGGATAATTTTTATTATAAAAATTTTGTCATAACCCTTAAAATACATCTATAGATTTATTGCGATTATTCGAGAATATTTGATGTTATTTAAGAATGCATTTTAAAATTGATGATGTTTATTCATAAATGTATCCAATAATTTTTTATAATATATCTTTGTGAATGTACTAGAAAGAAAAGTAAGTTGTGATAAAAATGTTTATTCACCTGTAATATGGGTGAGTGAGTCGAGTTATTTTGTTATGCAAAACAAAACTAGTTTATTTTCTTCAGGCAAATCAAATGAGTAGTAGTTACAAGGAATATCAATTCCAGAGGGTAGAAACGTATATACAATCATTTATGCATGTATAATATGATTACTAATATGTAAATGTCATGGAATACTTTCGTATCCAATTTTATGGCTATAAAATGGTCATTTTATGCAAAATTTGCTATTCCGATTTTTATACTATAAACAAAATTTCTTTAAAACCGAAGTATTGATTCAACATATTTCTATGTATATATGAAAATTTGGAGGTTAATTTGTAACGCTTTTTGGAATGGGAATTTATAAAAAAGATGTAATCCTAATTCGAAATTTTTTTACCACCTACAAATTCCTTTACGCCAATACTATACAAAAATGATCACATATATAGAAAATTCTGTGTCTAACAAAATGAAGCCGCAAACAATACCTTGCCTACCTTAGAAAACACTTTCAAGGCTCAAGAAATCGTTCTTTACAATCTTAACAATCAAACGGTATATATTCGGAACTTGGAAAAATCTGTTGTTTGTGCTTGGTGATGTTGTACTCTCACTCCGATAATCCAAAAGTCTTAAAGCTCAGAAATGCAAACATTTTTGAACACAATATGATTAAACATTACCGAGCCAATACATTCTCCATATATCCTGCTCTATCATGAAACTAGGAATAATTAGTGAAATGAGTATTGCTAGCCAAAATATGTATTAAGCAAGTGCACCTACCATCTCTAATTAAATTAGGAAATGAAACAACAATCGCAAATTGTTATCATGCATGTTAATTATTACCATGGATCATATAGCCTAAGCAATTGGCATCCGCCCAACATTCAAATGGGAAATAGAAGACTTTTTGGCAAGTCTTTTAAAATCGGACTGTATGTATATGAGTGAATACCATAATGTATCTTATTATACTGTGTTGTCTAAGGTAATATTTACCCTCCACTACGAAACTTTTGTAACTATACATACAAACACATCACACACACATAAATATATATATATATATATATATATATATATATATATATATATATCTATATATATATATATATATATATATATATATATATATATATATATATAGTGAATATGCAAACTACCTGATAAATATTTGGTCTTAGTTGATAACAAAAGTATGAACTTTTACTTGAGCCGAATGTGTTTAGAGAATGTAAAGTCCATATGTGCATGCTGTGTATCTGTCTTTAGCCCGAGGCATAAAATTCACATTCCGCACTGGCTGATTTATATTCACATTACCAACAATTTATAAATAAATCGTTTTTTTTATATCAATCATTTTCTGGATTTTTTAAAAAATATACGTAAAAAATTTTAAAGGTTCTATATGATTTGCGTTTATACAAGTGTTATTAAGTTCATTTCCCACAGTTTGATGTTTCTGAGTTAATAAAACGTTAGTGAGACTGCGGTTTTATGTACTTTATTAATTGTAATGTAAAGTTAATATTGTTAAGTACCTACTTTTACGATAAATAAATATAATATAGCTTATTATTTTAAATTTGATTTGTTAGATAAAAATAAAAAAGTAATTTTAGGAGAAAAGTTAAATGTTTTTGAAATGGTTATTTTTAGATAAATGGTGTATGAAATAGTATTGATTAACCAAATTAAAATAAATAATTATCTACAAATGATAAATCATCAACAATCATCAACAAACGGTGAAATAAAATCCAAAAAATTTGGAAATGAAAATTTTGTTCGGTAACTTCACAAAGCTCCGTTCCATAAGTTCTTAATAGTCGACGGTGTGAACATTTAAAATCAACCGTTATATTCCTCAAATATAAAATTTAATTTGTCATTGTTATCAATTCAGAACTTTTAGATTAGAACTTAGTTTACTTTTTACCTTTAAGAACTTTAACATTTGTTATTTGTATATGAAATAAATGAAATAATACATAGGTAATAAATTAGAGTATATTCTAGGAGTTTTGTGAACTGTAGATCTTGCACAGAAATTACAAAAATAAAAATCATCTAGCTTAAAAAAGAAAAAAATTTATAAACATGAATGGTCTATTATCTCTAAAAGTATTGAATATGCATTAAAATAAAGTTTTTCGTATCTCTCTTAATCTTGTTTTTTCATTTCATATCGATTTTAGGAAACATCAACTTCCAAATATTTTAACAATAAATTGGGAAGTTGTACCATACCCTAATGAAAACAAATAGCGTATTCTCTAAATTATAGGCCAACTTCTGGAATGTTTATATGTCTCTGCCGAATTTCATCAACATCGGTAAAAGCGTTCGAAAATAATACCGGAACAATCATACGTAGGTAGGTAGATAGATAGATAGATAGATAGATACCGACAGAAACTTATCTGCAAAATTGTCTAGATAAACAACAATTAACTTCAGTACATTTGTAGCTAAGTAATAAAACGTCTACGCAGGACTCCGGTTTTGAAAAAAATTGATTACCAATAATAAATATTTTTAGAAAACTTCAATATAATACATCGGCAAGAAACCATCCAATAGTATGTATTAACATTTATATTGAGAGGTTATAATAAACATAAATCCTTTTCTTACAAGGAAATGTTGTTAGGTACTATATAATATATAGAATTGAATAAAGGACAAACACTTTACTTATGTCTGAATAACATATACATGCACATACTATATCCTCAATCCAATTCGTATGTCCTTAGTGAATGAGGTTATATCTCCTAGGGAATGATTTATATGCACAACTCATCACTTGAAATATTGAATCTTTTAATTAATTAATCTACTTGTACAAGAACAAGTGGTGTATTAAATCTTTAAAAATTGAAATTGGCTGAAATATACTTGAACACGGATCATGTGTGTCCAATTCGCGAATATGGTTTGGGTATGGATCGGTTAAATTCGGTTAAATTCAGTTGACACTTATCGTTAGTATTGTTATTTGAAACAAATTGTTAGTAATTGTTGCAGCTACAAGTCGAGTTTAGAGAAGCGCACTGCTAGTGTAACAGTTTTACTGGTACAACTTCACTTGTAATTTCATATACATAATAAAACTTAATAATGCAAAAGGTCCGTTCAAGATCCACCGAAAAGGAAAATAATACGGACGTGGGTTTGTTTCTCTCGGATATCTGGGGATAAAGATATTCGTATCCGCATTCGTATCAGCGAATATTCGAGGGGGTGAACTGATTTTGATAATCAGTTTTTTCCTTCGTCGTGTGAGAACTGATTTTGATAATATTTTCCTTGTGGTGGTTTTTAAGGAAACCAGGATCTGATATCCTTAAGGGGAGAAAAGGGCAAAAACAATTTTAAGTGACAAATTCCATTCAAATAAAAAATTGTTCGTGTGACCAATTATCTTTCGAAGTTGGTGCCAATCTTATCCTTTGGTAAAAAAGTGTTAGGTTGGCATCGACTGAGACATGTCATTAGTCACAAGGAAATTATTTATAGAACTAATTTTTGAACTACCTAATTATTATATTATATAAAATGTGCAATGTAATAAATTGATGAGTTTTAGAGCATTTAAATAAAAGCTCATGTTTCTAAACTAAAACTCAATTATTTTAAAATATAGCGTTTACATCTTCTATTGTAACATTTTTGTTCTCACAAAAAATGCGTAAAAAGAGCCAACATTTTTTTTTTATTTTATAGAGTTTATGACAAAATATGGGTAACTTTTTATTTTTATGGATACTATAATAAATTAATCCTTTAAAATCATAATTTTTCTATAATTAGCTTCAGAATGTATCTCAGATATATAACTTAAATTAGCGAATAAATTTTAACATCAATTTATTTATCAATTGATTTGGAAGTCAGAAAAAATTGATGAAATACATTCCTTATTCTATACATTATAAACGGAAACTTCGTCAACAAATTTCGAAACAAATTAAAAAAAAAACACGTTTCAATCGGTTCTGTTAACAACAAGATTACTAAAAATAAATTAATATAAACATACGCAATACAGAAACTGCGAATGATAAACGAATTATCCACCTTTAATTTATTCTAGTCAATAGTTCTATTACAATTGCTATAACTCACTATATCTCATCAAAAATATAGTATAAATAATTAATAATATAATTACCTACGTAAATTAAATATCCAAAATAGTAATCAATCCATAAATTTTATTCTATTTTGAGTTAATAGATGTCTTAAAGTATGTATGATCCAAGAAAATGTAATTCATCTGTTTGAAGATCAAATTAAAATAGAATATATTTGCAGGTTTGTAACTTTACATGACGATAAATTAATAAGATCACCACGTGTATGTATAACATCACCACGTTGATAAAAACGTTGAAATTGCATGGAAGACCATTAACAAATTGACTAAAAATTTGATGAAAACATTGAGAGTGTATGGGTCCTATTAGACACAATTTTTATACTACGTTATTGATGATGAATCTAATTTGAAATTTAGAGTAATCGTTTTTGTTTATGAAGCGGGATATAACGATTTAAACGCCTGATGAATTTACATCAATTTAAGTTTCATTCGTTAAGAATGAGTTTCATGTTGTCAATTTTCTGTTAAAATAATATTGATATTTATTACCGTTTCTCATATTAAAATATAATAAAGGTGCATATAAAAGATAATTTACTCATGTCTTATGCAAGGGATTACTTCAATTTTGATCAAATGTGGAAATGTATAAAGTATAATAAATTTAAATTATTATAATGGTTTCAAAATTAACAGATTACCTTACCGTATTTACTTATGCTTGCCGACACAGTTTAATGTGGTTTTGTTTATTTGTATTCTACAAACATACTCATTAAAAACTAAACGCATTAAAATTGATATTATACTTACTTTGAAAACCGTCTCCAAACAAAACAGGCACTTGCATCTCTAGCGGAATTTTGTACTCCAGTATTGTTACATTGTTTCTTTTCTAGTGTTTCTTCAGCATAATACCATAGTAATTGATTAAGACCTAAAATTCGTAAAGTGATATCATAAATATTGCAGAAAAATTGAGTTAGATTGATTAGAAAAATTTTTCTTTTAACAATGCTTTGTTTTCTTCCAAAACTACATTACAAATGGTTGAAATTTTATTACACTTATTAAAATTAGCTATTAGGGTGATATACTATTGCCTTTAGTATCTAAAGTAAATGAAGAAAGCAAACTACTAATCAAAAAATTTTGGCTATTCATTTTTTCTGGTGGCAAGTTTTTCAGTTCTAATAATAATGATTACAAGTAATTAGCGCAGTATATACTTAAAGCTGGGGTTCGGTAGACAGTCACTAAACAACCAATATTTTTTATGAAGAAAAAAATTTGTTAGTCAAGGTAATCTATAGCATGAAAATCATTTTCTCAAATAATTTTAAATAATAAAAATTAAAATATCTCCAATGTAAGCCAAGTATTTCGCTTTTATCTCGAAAGAGAGTGAAAAAAATTGGACAAACGATTTGGATCCGTACTAGACCTTGATATTTGCATACACAAGTATCATAAAATACTCCTCTATTGTATTTTATATCTGTAATACAAATTTTAAGATGAAAGATTCATGTCAGGTATTGTTCATAGGTTTAGACGTTGCGGAAATATATATTTTAATAGGACTATTAAAATTTAATTTACATTTACTTTGAAGTGGTTAACTGATGATTATAGAAATTTTCAAACAAATTTTAAACAATGTTCTGCCTTATTTTGTTGATACTTTAAAGGTGTTAAGTTATGGGTATAACTTTGGTCTAAAAACTGGTAGTAGTACAACATTTTATTCTGGGTTCAAGCTTTGCCTTCGCACGGAATTTTTATTTAACGTTTACTGTGGCTTCATTCAATGGTAGATGGTAGATTTACACATTTGCCATTAATAAGCTATTAAAATTTTGCCATCCCTACCGTCCTGATCGATATCACTGACATATATTTGCATTATTTTTTCGTCGCATACTTCACCAAGCTTATTGCCTCACAGGTTGGGGGGGGGTGATTTAAGCTTGTTGTCGTTTTAGACCCCATTAGAGAGTGATTCTTGAAATTAAATATTCAATTTTAAAATATTTAAATTTTTTTGAAAAAATTCTATTCAACAAAGTTTAATTTCTTATTGGTTGATATATAATTTGTTAAATATCAATTCAAACATAAACTGTAAACTTAATTTTTCAAAGATAAATATAATGCCACTCTAGATCCGGGCCTCACTGGCTGAGTCCTAAATCTACCACTGTACACAGTTAATGTGGTTGGAATTCAGTCATTTATCGGTTTCATCTCGAGTATTTAAATTAAATGTATCTAGTTATATGAAATAATCTTTTTCATGCTGCCAGGTTTAACTTTTAATTCAATTTTTTGTTGGATTTAACAAGTTCTTCATGTATTTGAGTATGAAAAAAACCTCGAAATATTCTTTGAGTTTTCAATATTACATATAGCTGTTTCATTATTGTAAATATTATGGCATGCTGCATAAAATATTAAGATAAACTTGGAAAAAGTATATTATGAAAAAGAGATTTTTATGCAATAAGTCATTAAGTTTCTCGCCTATTCATATAATGAAATTTTTTAATTTGAAATACCCTCACTTAAATGTTTTTGGTATATTTTCGTTAAAAGTGTATTATGGTGGTAACGATAAAAATATTAAACTTTTAATTAGATTTTCGAAAAAACAAGATAAAAACAAAAGGTTTCATTCTATTAAGTTTAGTACTCTAATAATAGTTTAGTACTCTAATTAATAACTAATTAAGTAATAAGGCGTGAAAACACCTACTTTCGTATTAATAATTTTGAAAATCGATAAATAATTAATGATTTATCAATTAGAAGAAACGGGGCGTAAAAGCTTGTCTAAATACTAATCATTTTTATTATGTTACAAGGTTTAATTAACAAAAGGCTATTATTGTATGAGCAAAGATTGTTACCAATAAGATAAGCACGTATGGAAATACTTTTCATTCTATTTTCACAACGCGTTTTATAATAAATTACGCAGCATAGATAATAATAAGAATTTACGCAGTAGATAATATCGTTTGAGTGTCTATTTTAAATATTATTTAGCGTGATTAGTGCTTATTTATAAAAACAAAAAATCATACAAATATAAATATCTTTAACATTAATTTGAATATCCGATAATGTTTAAGAAATACCAAATTATCAAAAGGTCAAGGATAAGAAAATAATTTATATAATTTGCTATATTATGTTAAAATCAAACTCACACTTAAAGGGTTCTGTATGACAAATCTTTATCGAAGATAGCTATAACTTTAAAAGAATAAGAATCCAAAGAATTATTATTTATGATTTAGATATCTGAAATATAACTGAATGGAACCTTTTATGAAATCCTGAAGACGCCAAATGTACAATTTAATGAATAACTACAGGCTTCGTACATAAGAATAGCTTAAAAATTATTTTCTGTGACTTCATAACTAAGAATGCCTTAAGGATTACTTTCTTTTAGAATAGTTTAGTTCATGAATAATAATATGTTTTCTAAAAGTTGCTCTTTTTGAATAAATATATAATTACTATAGAAATATCCGTCCTGGTTTCGCGAAAGTATTACTAAGTAATCACCAATCGAAAGACTAATAAATTATAAGTAGTAAAAAATTATTAATTTCATTGATATATTGAATAATATATTGATTCTAAATAAGTAGTTACACTTAATTACAACCTCATAAATTTAAGTTAATTTTTATATAAAATACTCAAAATTTGATAAAATATGAAAGAAACGTGTATCTTGTCGTGGATTTTCTATTAGATCTAAAGACTTATATTATATTTTCAAGTAAATAAAAACCAAACCAAAGATTTTGAATTATTGCTATAAAAATTTGAGTATTTTTAGTAAATACAATACGGAATGCCAAGATAAATCAAACGATATAAGATATTTGTTTCAGATAATTTAAAATAAATATATGGACATTATTAGGTGTATAAGTATGCTACCTAATGATTAGGCCTAGCCTAATCACACACATATAATAATAAAATATAAAATAGATGCTATCAGAGCTATAACATGTGTAAAATTTACATTAAAATAAAAATCAAATCAAATATACAGGAAAGTTCTGGGCTATTACCTACCTATATACATTAACACGATGCGTAACCTATGCAAGGACAATAAAGGTCAATGGGAGAATTTTTAATTTTACGGTCAATTGATAAAATAGAATGATAAGAAATGAGAAAATTAATTTATTTTATGTTTACTATCAGGAAATTCTTTAGGAAGAGATCTAAAAACATTTTTGTGATTTTTGTTCAATTTCTTCTTTACAAAACAAAAATTATTCTTTTTTAAATTAATAATAAGAAGTGTAGATAACAATTAACATTGTGTGTTAAATAGCCGACATGATAGTTCAGTATCAATGTTTGAACTAAATTAAATCATTATCATTTATAAAATACACTAAATATGCAACCCATAATAGTTTCTTTTGTAATAATTTGTATTACAATTAAAATATTTCTTATCTGAATTTGATAAGAAATTGTAACGATACATCAATGATTGAAGTTCATAGATTGAAGTTTAAAGATCACTTTATTCTAGATTTAGCCTATTTTCCATAAATTAAAACTATAAAGGCTGTTTAACTTAACAAGATTTTATAACACGTATCCTGCTCAGTGGTTTATAAATGATTGAATAAATGAAAAAAGCAGAAAGTTATCGTTGAAAACTATGCAAATTATTCGGGTATATTTTTAACAGTATTTTATTAGTCTTATATTCTTTATCTTCAAAATATTGCGTGATTAATTTTTTTATACGCTAAATGGTACTGCTACAAAATTGGCTTTACTATTTAATATGCTATACTACTTTGGTTAATGTTATATTTACAGAAATGTTATAAAAATAATTTTGCTTATGTTAATACACGACATATAAAGAATAAGTCGGGCTTTAGTATCTATTTCGAATCATGTAACGATTACCTTGATTTTTATGAATCTAAGACATTTCTTTTTTACATAAAAAATACAAAAATTTCTAAAATATAACAGCAATAAAATTTTCATAATTTTTTTTTTTCAGAAAATAGTTTCTACATCTGTCAGTTTTTTTTTTTTCAAATTGAAGATAATTCTTACGGCTCTCTTTTATTATTATACAAAACTAGTGTATTAAAGTAAAGTTTTGTAATAAACTCTTGATATCAAAGCGCTAGGAAAGAATATAACGGCTTATTGTTGCGATTTATTTGCGACATTGATTAGAGCTTTCTCAAGCTTATCTGTATCATTCTGTGAAATATTGATGGTCGTATCATCGGCATCGAGTATAAATTTAAAAATTAATTAAGTGAATACAGTAGGAAAATCAACACTTATGCTTTTAATGTATTTGCGTCCATTGGTTGTTTTAGTTTTAATGATGCACCATATAGCTTTAGGATTATTTTTTTGCGTTCCTTAATTTATAGGTCAATAAACTTTTTTTGCCATATTATGCACTGTCTTATACAGTTTTTTGTATTGTGTTACGTAATTTAATAAATTTGCATTATTCGACAATTTTTTCCGAATATTAAGAAAGACATTCCGAAGTTCTATTTATTTTATTATACCAAGAATGATATATTCAGCTCTGGAATGATTACTAATTCTAACATTTCAGGAAGCCTTACCTCAAGTCATAGTAGTAACTACATGAAGGTATTCAATAAACTATGCAATTTGTTATAAATATCTTGACTTTCAGATATTAGTTCACATTTTTCCTATCGCAATGCTGCTTTAGTTTGATAAGATTTTCTAAGATATATTATAGTTAATTATAAAAGATGTTTGAGAATTATAAATGTTTGTCCAATTTTGACCACTGGCGACACTAATACATATTATTGTAAAACAAAGAAATATAAGTAAAGGGACTACATATTTAGTGTATTTTATGCATGCGTAAATAGCTCAACCATTATCTTGTTTACTTGAATTGAAACATTATCTCTCATGTAAATTTCAAAATCAAAATCTATTTTTATATCAAATTTAGTCCTGCATTTTGTCTCTCCGCTTTAAGTAGTAGTTAATATTCGACTGCATATAGAAATTCTGAGAAATTATTTTGAAAAAAACCCGTTATAACTATTTTATTTGCAGAAAATCTTTTATGAATTTGAAAAAAAAAATTTTTTTCTGACAGGCACATTATTATTTTTGGTCATAATTTAAAATTTGCATTAAGTCTTAATAAAACTTTTTTGGACGCACAAATCTTGTTTATGATATAGCCCACTTTTAATATATAAATACAGAATCAAAAAAGTTATGACTTACCACAGGAAAATGCAAATAAAACAAGTACGTATAAAAAGAAAAACTTCATAATATCCATAACCATACGACTTAATGATACTTGTAACGGTCCCAAATGTGGATTTACAGAAAATATATATACGAGTTTTAAAGAGCTGAAACGAAATAATACGGAATTATATGCACGAAGAAAATAAATGTGATTTAATTGATATTGAATTAATCCTAATACCTAAATATATTTGCAGCAGAAAATAGACCTTCTGATATTAGCATTGGATCCCATGCATCCAAATGTTCACGTGGTAATTCGGCGTAACGTTCGTTTTGTGCCTGAGAATAAAGAACATTAATATTATATATATATATATATATATATATATATATATATATATATATATATATATATATATATATATATATATATATATATATATATATATATATATATATATATATATATATATATATATGATAAAATTTTAATAAAAAAACGTCATATTAAATTCAGAAATTGTTCTAAATTTAGCGATTTATTGAGATAGGCAATAATTTTCGGAGTGTGTAAATAATGTTGTATCCAATTAAAGTTACAGGTTTTATATTAGATCACTATCATCATATGGTTTGTTTTGTAATTTGAGACATATTTTGAATTAGTAAATTTCAGTAAAAACACTTACTTGATAATAAGTGACTCCACGTAGTGCTATCGTTGCTACGTATAAGGAATTTGTTACAAAATCTATGACATTCCACATGTCATTTACGTAATCTTCTAGGCCTACATCCCATAATTGCTTAACTTCACTCCAAATTAATCCTAGAAAGAAGAAAAAAATAAAGATAGTATTTGTATATTAAGCATTTGTACATTGTGTGCTTTATGGTGAAGTAAGTCGAGGAATATCACGACAACTGTTTTTATCTCCGTGTTAAAAATGATATAATTTATAAATATCCCAGTCTTTAATAGTTCAAATATTATAAATATTTTTCATTAGTTGCACTAATTTATGAATACTATAATTAGTCAGTAACGTATATATTTGCCATTTAGATTTAGCAAGCAATATTTTCGCATAGCACTATGAATATTTATTAAATTCGAAATATTTGTCTAATTTAATTATATTGCATTCATAATTGTAGTCTCCACAAAGCAAAATATTTTGAAGCTTTTGTTTAAAAATATATAAGCAAGAGTTTATTTATGGGTTGTCTTTAAATTTCTGTATACACATAATATTAAATAACAAAAAATTCCTCTTTGAGAATATTTTCATTTAATTTTATGGAGTCCTTATGAATTTTACTTAGCTTAACGCAAAAAAAATAACAAAGAAGTTACAAGCTTATATATATATATATACTACGAAAAGCTTGTTTTTTACTGTTTAAAAATTTGGTTTGCTCCTCCTTCTATAGGAGCTACAATTTTTTCGCTAACCAATGGCTATGTTGAAGTTTTTCTGTTAGCTGTGTTTTGCAATTGTGCTTAGAAGACGGATCTGCCAGAATTTATTAGCAGACACAGTCATGTTTTGTTAGGATAATTTTCATAATAATTTTCCCATTTTATCAAACCATTTAACATCGATTGCACAATATTACAGCCCGCAACTGGCTTGTCATTATCAAATTCCCATTAGAAGTAGTTTTTCCCCTCGTCTACCCGGTTCTTGAAAACAATAAATATTGTTAAAAACTAGTGAATGCCTAATCAACATGTGAGTGGATGTATTTCGATTTGATAATTATCAAAATTCATAAATCGATTAGAAAAACTTGAGCCATCTACTCAACTTATAACAAAATATAATAACAAAAATTTTTTGACGACTTCTACCAAATATATAACTTACACTGACTGTTATCTGTTAAAAACTTACAGTACTTGTAGACAATTCAGTACGAAAATCGTTTATTTTACAATATAAAATAAAGGCATTGGGAAACGTCAATTGTAGTAAATTATCATATAATAGGTACATGATTGGTTAAAGGAAAAAAATTTGTTGGAAAGGACAATCTTAATACTTAGATTTTTATGAAATCTAATTTTACGTCTGCGATTGACGTTCGAATGAAGAATCAATTTACCGCCACTATATATAAAAAATTACTACTATCAAACTATTTTATCAAACTTTAAACCATTAAAAAAAAAAAAAAATTATGAATAATTTAAATAAATCATAGTCAAAGATTGTTCAAGTTTTTATGTAATTTTCACTTTTTTAATTTTTGAATCATTATTCAGTTAGACCTGTATAGTTTAGTATTTTCCCATAAAGTAATTTCTTTACCTAACCAGGAGCAATTTATTACGTTGGGCTCTTCGCCAATAAAACTTGCTAAATGTAAATAGACACATAATTTATTATAATATAATATGCGTTCGGCTAAGGTGTGGATATGGATATAATTTAAAATTCATAAGGTGCTCTAAAACTGTTTAAAATAACCTTAGTTAAAACTTAATACAAACGTTTTAGGGTTGATTGTAATTCTTGTGTGTATCTATATTTAACACATGGAATATACAGAGTTGATTAGAGTGATAAATATTTCTTGTCTACAAAATACAAGACTATATAAGGATATAGAATATTTAATAAAGTATTTGCGAAACTGTTATAAATACAGTATCATCTAAATAAACTGGCCAAGTGCAAGTCGGACTTGCGAACGAAACATTTCGTACTATTATTTATAAAAAACATTCATGTCTGTTGTATGAGAGCCACGGCAATAAAAAGGCATCATCTGTGAAAAATTCAACTGTCTATTACGGTTAATGAGATACAGCCTCGTAACAGATTGACAGACGGATAGATAGCCAAGCAGGCTGCCTGAATGGCTAGCTGACGAATAAACCCACAACCAAAACCGCTGATCTTATAGACCTGCAACTTATTTAATTACAATTTATCACTTGAAAATATAAATTTTTAATTTAAAATAAAACTTATTTATCTATTTTCACTGACAGTGTGTCGAGCTGTCAACTATATCAAGTGTGCATATCGTATCGTTCAAGTATCACTGTAAACATTCTTGTTTCTGTCGAGTACCACAACACGATGTACCGGATGTCCCACATTTAAAAACGGGCATACAATAAGAAAGGATTTACTGAAATCCAGAAGTTAATGGATTTACTGAAATCCATGATAAAAGTTATTATTTAAAAGAATTAATGGTAGCATTTTATTGAAATACATCCTCTAACGGGGCTGAAAAGTTGTAGAAAGTTATCTATCCCCTATTTGTATCCTGTGAAAGTACTCGAAGAAAAAACATCAAAACTTAATTGAAAATTAAAGTAAATGTTATTTAATCTTTTGTACTTCTACGGTAGCGAAGCGGTATCAGCTATAGTACATAATTATATTTTCATATTTTGTGTTTGATTTTAGTAATAGAGCGTGGGTAAAAATTTCTTACACTTCCAAATATAAGGTATTGGACGTGGCAGCGGGGATTTGATGTCATATATTTTTAGTTAGGATTTTGGTATGGTATTCTCAAAGGAATCTTAAAATTATAAGTAAAGAATGCCTGGATTTTCTAGAAATCGGTACGTTTGACGAAATTGGTACAAAATTGGTACGCTTTTATTGTCAGAGTACCTCGAATACAGATTGAACTGAAGTTTTCTGAATGTGGTTCAAGTTTACTGAAAACTGTGAGAGCCATTTTATTCAAAAATATTAATTAGTTCCGCCATGATTTTAACTTAAGTTAAATTTTGATAAATTTTCAAATGAGAATATCAAGTGTATCAATATTAATTAAATAAAAAAGTATTTTACTTATTTGTCGTTAATGGTAAACAACAAAACAGTATTCAACTTACGTATGTAATAACTTTTGTGATTTAATAATTTACTTGTTTTCAAAATGGTTCAACATAACCTCCATAGCTTTGATGTTACACATGCAAACAACCTCAAACATGTGATAACAAATACTGTACGTAAAAAGTATATAAATGATCCTTTAATATTGTAAATGTTTATGAAAAAATATTAATTATTTAATTTTAAAGTGAAAACATATTTTTTTTAAAATTTGACACATAAATTATTAAACCGAGTATTTTTTATAAATGTTTTATTAATATTTTCGATTTGAAAATTAGCGCTAAAAGAGTACCAGCTATTATGCTGCTCCAAGTAGCAAAGTTATACAAAACGGAGCCCCATTGTAGGTTATTGTCAGTATATTCATGTAATCTTGATTGACACACAAGAAACAAATTTCTCATATTTTATGAAAATAAAATATGAGAAATCACCTAAATAATTTTTTTTTTAATTGCTCAAGCCTTAAGAAAATTACAAGATACTAACTTAACACTTGTGTGAAAGTTTACTTAAAAAAAAAGTCATACATACCACTGACCCATGCAAGAATCATCCATTCCACTAATGAAGGTGGTGCCCCTCGACGTGGATCAGACTGTTGATATTCATTTGGAGTATCACTCCACAAATTAAATAAATTAAAAATCACAGATTCGATACGTTGTGATGCGAGTATTAACATAACTGAAAATAACAAAACATAAATATGAATTGTGTAATAAAAATTTAAAATACATAAGGAACTTTTGAAAATTATTTAAAAATTAAAATAAGAGATAGAAATTTTTCAGTTATTGAAAAAAAAGAAAATAATGAAGTGGATAATATACTAAACGCCACTCTCCTAATCAATCTGGGAAGAGTATCGCACCAGAAAAAAAAATAGTGGAGCGTATTATAACCTTAGTTTAAGACTGTTTATAAAATTTCACGCGTCTCACAATTTTATCTACCAAATTTATTCAAACCGTGTAGTACATTATTTACATCATTATTGTCATTATTAACTGCATTTTTTTTTCTTAATATTTTATTTTCTATTTTTTATTTACTATCGAAGTATACATGGATATTTTGGCATTTTTTAAATATATTAATTAAAAAACCATTATTGAAGTAAATAAATTATTTTATATATACAATTTTATATAAAAAGAGATCCACGTTTTTACTTTTAAGTTCTTAGTTTTGATTAGATTCCTAGAATTTTTAATGTAATGTCAGTTTTCATGTAAATTTTAATGTAAGTATAGAATGTCTAAGCTCTATAAACCACCATGTTTTAAATTATGTTCTGCTTGCGGCCATCTTGGATTTACAATAATACTGATTATATTAAATTGTATTGTCACCGGAACTAAAGATGTGTATGAAATATCAATTCAAATTGGTAATAAGGAGGGAGTGAAATTTTAATTAGTAAATTTAACCCTATTGCGAATATTATTGGCTCAATTGGCTGAGGTCTGACAAATCCTGTAATAGACTTGCATAATCCAACACAAAAATTAAAAACATAAAAATTATTGCACTTGAAACAATACGCACAGTTATAAAAGGAAAATTAAAATAATGAATAAGTTTAATAATAAACTTACGGGTATATTAATTCAAATTCAACTAAAAAATTTTCCTTACATTGTGCATTTTAAAATTTAATATTTTTCTTATTTTATTCTCTTTATAAAAAATTATATGTTCAAAATTAAAAAAATAAATTCACACAAATAATACTTCACATAAATTAATTTTTTTAAATAATTCAGCACTATTGATGAATGTTTGACTATTGCTATCGCAGAATATTATTTATATTAACAAAAAAATGATATACACCTTATGGTAATTGCGAGAATTTTTTGTTTTTTTGTTAATCTGTTATATAACTATTTTTTAAATAATTAATTAAAGATATTCTAGACTTAAGATCTAAGCTTTAATGTAATTTTCTACACAAGTTCTAGAACATAATTAATAAACTTTGGTGTTAATATTTAAAATAATTTTTAGGCAATAAATTTTAGGCGTTTCTTGTATAAACACAAGAATCAACATTTAATGTTTCTATTTCAAGTATGTGGTACCAGTTTAATTTAAAATATATAAATCTTTCATTAATCCAATCCACATAATAAATAAACTTCTGTCACTTGACAAATTGTTACACATCTCCCTAAATCTTGACATTGGTAATTTTTTCGAATTCTTCATCACACATGTGTGATTTTAAAATTTTAACTTCATTTTTCTTCAATATATTTCAGAATATGAATGTTTTTTTTACTTGTTTGTCACCTAGTACATCAGGAATATTGACATTTAAAATTTTAACTTTATAAACTAATTCGTTTATTTAAAAAACTTTTTTATATTATAGTTATTTGTGTTTTTCTATTAATGCTGTATATAAACTATAGAACCAGTTGCCTTAGTCTTGTATACCCACAAAAAAAGATTTGAAATGTTCACAATAGATACTGTTTTACAACTGCTATAATGAATTTCCACTCAGTGATCGTATAGCCTTTTAATTTATATCAATTTTTAATTTTTTAAAAACTTTCAAATTTAATTGTGAAACCTGTGGAAGGAAACATTGAAGATTCAAATCAATCATCCATATTCATTTGTCTTACAGTAAGTAACATTACCACAAATGATATTTGTAAAACTAAAACTGTAACTTTAATGAATTGTTAATAATGAATATTTTATGTGATATTGAAATATGTTTTCGAATTTAATTGCATTGGAGAATAAAATAAAAATTTTATTTAAACATTATGTGTTTCTTAACGGCGCTTCTATACTTAAACTGTTTGCTGTTAGCCACAAGCAAACAAAAAACGAAAGTGGAATGAACAAAATAAACAAGTACTGAATTTTTCGACTTCTCTATGTAATTATCAATAACAACAAAATATACGCGTTTCTATCGTTCAATCATAAAATTATAAAAATTATTAAAGCCAAAAACTATTTAAAAAATGTAACTTATTTGTTTAAATAAACAAATTATATTGGATATCGCTTTCGAAGATGCGTCAACAAAATAATTATTTTAACCATAGAATTATTTTTTGTCTTAGCTTCAATTTCAATTAATGAATATTGGCAATCATGAAATTTTTTTGTTCGCGGACTTTCTATTAAATCTAAAAACGTGTAGAATTTTTATGCATCTCAAAGCGTTCGAGCAGTCTACGCCTATAAAGAGGCCAAAATTATTTCTTAGTTTTCAATTAGATTATAACATGACCATTGTTCAATTTATCAAACATTCAGGCGTAGCTGTTTAAACTGTATCTTGATTTAAAAATTTCAATATTTGAACTCCCTTATAACTTTTTTTTAAGGTATGAATTAAAAAAATCCTATCAAAGACCTCACCTATGTTACTAGAAGATACAATTTTCAAAATTCCAAGCTTTGTCTTAGCAGTTGTACCTCCAAACTTGAGAATTTGGACTGTACTTTGCTCGAAATTAATATTTACAACCATTCTTGTTCTTTTCGGACCTTATTTTCTTGTTAAATTTGTTTTTTTTTTTCATATGTTATTTCTATAACTGGGAAACATTTTTAAACTACCATCAATATTTCAATAATTCTCTTTCTACTTTTTTTTTTTTTTAATCTGGGGTTTTCATGTTATCTTTGATATATGCAAGTATAAATTAACATACCGGGTTGTTAGTGCATGAACCATAAGTAGTTTTGTCTTATCTAATAAAATTTTGAAGTAATTATTGGATAAGCGAAATGTATTTATTTCCTTCTAGTTTTTGATGGTTTCATAAAATCTTCTGAAGACTCTTTAAAACTAAATCTTGTTAGTTTTCTTTATAAATAGCTCCCTATAATATAAAACGACGATACATTTAAATTAATTCTTTTGATTTATCGATTTATCAACATAATTAGTGTATTAACGCTTTTAATATATGATTAACTCACTTTTTAAATTATTCAACTGGATTTTCAAATTATTTAACTAAATTGAACTTATTACAATTTGAGAATTGAACAATTTGAGAATTGAAGTTACGCAGTTTCCTAATTTATATATTATTTATTACTTTGTATTATAAACTTTATAAAATATTAATTGTTACGAATTGAAACTGATAAATATAATTTTATTATTATTAATGATTTTTCGAATAAATTTCGATTTATTGTCCCAATTTTTGGTGCAGAACGTCACCAAATTAGCAAAGAGAGACATCTCCTCAGAGAATCATTACAACTAGCTAATTCATACTGATGATAACCACTTTGTAGTCGAAATACGTATTTATAAAAATACAAAATAATTTGATCTAGGAAATTGGGGCAAAAAACCGAAATTTATTTGATAAATAGAAGTTATGTTGTAAAAACAATTTTTGTATTATTTATTAAGCTTAGAACAACATTATTTTTTTTTCAAAAAAACTGCAAATTTTGTACACTTTATCGAATTTTTCTTTGATGATCATAGTAGATAAATAATATCGATAAGTAAGCTCAAAGTAGAAGTAATAATGTTCGAGAGAATATCTCGGCTGACTTCGATTCTATTTAACAATACCAACTGCTTAGTCCTCCAATGGTATTGGCTTAATTTAACTTCTCTCATTAAGAAAAACCTTACCTCCTAAACGTGACGTATCAATATTGGTATCACATCGTATTAAAATCGTTTAACCACATTTAGCGCACCAATTGATTAAGAAGAGCTTTCCATGTAGAATACACGGTACGAATACTTTTGATAGAATGTCGATAAATACATTTGTTAACGGTAGGACACTTCAACCTAAGAAATTGAAGCACATTCGTTTTGATAACACATTGTTGTGATATAAA
This sequence comes from Chrysopa pallens, assembly GCA_020423425.1. Lineage (NCBI taxonomy): Eukaryota > Metazoa > Arthropoda > Insecta > Neuroptera > Chrysopidae > Chrysopa > Chrysopa pallens. Next base: position 93,157,452 of record CM035592.1, read on the forward strand.
TTATACATAAAACAGTAGACAGGCATACTCCAATGTATATTTCAAAATACCCAACTGTATCAAATAGGTGGTATATGGTAATGTTGTATCTTATTTATATTATTATGATATTGAATGAAAATATTTTGAAATTTGTAAATTGTTGATAATTTGTGTATGAACACACATCATAGTGATAAAATGTAAATGACTGTTAGTAATATCTACATTACTTAATATACCAATTCAATATTATATATTATAAATTAACAATAATATATATTATTATACATGTCAAAATCAGGAATTAATTTGCATTGTAATCAGCAACAACTTCACAATCGCAATGACATTCATCAAGGAATACGACGAATAATAATTATTTAATATTCTATTTAACAGTTCACTCACATATAAATTAATTAATTCCTACAGTACTTTATCCAATACAAGGGAAATCAAGTGATTTTGGAATCATGCATTTAAAAAATACTGTTTAGGTTATTTAAACTTGATAAGTAAATCGAATCGACAATTGTTTTCAATAAGAATATAATGATTTAAAAGGTCCGATTAATCTTAAACGCTTACTTATTTTAAGTAGGCTCTGATTTAGATTAAATGAAGTTCAACTTTCCAAAACTTAATCGTTCGTCTGCAAAATTCTTTTTATAATACCAAAAATTGCTTAAGTTTAACAAGTACTTGTTTTAGTCATAAACTAGTTCTCTTTAGGTTTTTATTGAAGTCCATTTTTGCCATCTTATAAATGTAATTTTAAAATGATATATAATTTTTAAGAAAACTTGATTTAACTTTCGAAGAAAGGCACAATTTTGTCTAACTTATTTTGCATCGTAAATAAATTTATGCTTTAAATAGTTTGATTGGCAAATATTTTTATAATTAAATATAAGGAAGATGTTTTCATATTTTCCTAAGAATTCAGACGATTAATTTATATGATATTGAAATAAATATTAAATATTTACACGGGCAGTAAATCATTTTCGTGAAATTGTGGTACCTTAAGAAAATATTTAATATTACATTTTTACAACCAGACATTATTTTGCTGAATAAAGTAATATTAAATATTTAGTTTTTATATCCATTTATTGGATAAATAATAAAAACCGCTTTTAGAAAATTCAAGAGTCGTTTAAATAAATAAAATGTGTTGAGTTTATATATGGGGGTGATCTATATCAAATTTAATCGATTCGACAACCTCAATGAGACTTCTATAATTTATTACGATAGAAATGACCTCAAAGCTAAAAAATCTACGTCTGACTGTCCAACGTAACAATCAAATACTCACAAGATGGTAACTAGCCCACTTAATACGCGGTGTGAGGCAATGATGAACACAACCTACCAGAGTTCATTAGTGGATGTGGTATTTTTCTAAAGTAAGATCTTGTCTACAGAATAGAGTTCAAGTATGACGATGTGATTAGAGGCATTTAGACACAAAAACTTTGCTGAAGGAGCTTATATATATATTTCCTATTTACTTCTCTCAATATAGGACTTTTATTATTACTTAAATATAAATAATTAATAATTAAATATAAATAATTAATAATATATAGAAAGAAGTAAATAGTCAATATACAATTATTTAAACTGTAAAACTTCAGTAACTACATATATTTTTATAATTATTTTAACTATCTAATAAGCTCATTTAAGCTCACATGTAATTCTGTTTGTTTGCCGGCGATCAGCAAGATCAGTTTACAATGAAAAGATCTGGCAAGCTAAAATTCCGAAATTGAATTCTAGACTTAAAAGAAAGATAGGTTGAGTTTCGTAGGAAGTTATCCATTACATAATACTTTACTTACATGTAACTGAATATCCTTCATATATTGGACCATTCAGAGGATTTCGGGAATGGGTATCTGTACGTAACAAGATTCAAAAATTCATTACGCCAAATTGACAGTATTGTCATCGTGAGAAAAGAAGGGGTTTATGATTTTTAAGATAAGTTGTTGAAATCTCCACGCATATGATACTACATAGCGAATGGGCCAATTCGATCAATGAGTAGGTAGTTTCAAAGAAAATACGACTAGGCGTAAAATATGGGCTGTTTATTTTTTTACAAAACCATTTGTTAATGACGTTTATTAAAAGCAATAACAAATAATATCCGTGGTCCTCAAATTTTAATGACCCTAGAACCGTAGAATATTTTTGGGTGCACTTTTTATAAGTTATAAATAAAGCAAAAATCGAAATAAAGTTAAAATCAAAATAAAGTTAAATTTATATCGTCATTATTTGTTGGAGTTTTCTTTTATTCTATTTCTTAAAACACTTCGCTATACAAATATATCGAACATTTCACGTCGCATATAACATAACTATCACTATGGCTGCTGAATTCACTGTCAGATTTGTGTCATAAAATCTATACGTTTTTCCAATAAGCTTACGTAAGTCAGCATTGGTTTAGTAAATTAATTTCAACTGATCATCATTATACATTTTAAGAGTCAATGTTTATTTTAACGGCTTAAATCCAAAAACCTGAAATTTGAGAGGCCTTAGTGAACATTGGAAATCATATTGAATGATAGTTAAGTTTTTTCTTCCTAATCTGCCATATAGACAGAATTCTCACATTTATAAATATATTCTTAAAACTTTTTTGTGGCATAATTATGATTCCTGAAACAACTTTTTCCACTACATAAATTTTGAAAATTGTAAAGTTTTAGTTTTTAGAAAATTTTCGCAGAAAGTCGAAGAAAGAACATTTTCATATGCTATAATAACAATTTTGAATTTGTTTTTTAATTAATAGCAAAATACTAGATGTGCGGCATTTCATGTAGCTTGTTGTGGAAATCAACAATTTTACGGGCACAGAAAAAAAAATCGTCCCACTTTTCATAATTTTAGTTGAGTAAATTAGAGTGGAGTAAAGAAACTCACATAAACAAATTACTAAATAAATTCTGAAATTATAACACGCTTTTTTGGAGACTGCTTTAAAAATATTTAACTTAAAATTTATTTTTTGATTTATAAAGTATATTTGAATTTTATAATTGAGTATTTAACGGGTACTGAATTTACTATATTTCACATCAAAATATGAAACGAAACCCAATATCACAACAATCCTCGAAAATTAATTTGAAATTGATTAAGAAACAAACAAGTTGCAAGCTTTCAAATTAAATTTTTTATCCCTTTCTTGAGTCCTAAAGAATACTTGTAAAACATGGCTTTTCCAAGTTATCTCCATGATGATATCACGTATTGACGTTCTTCATTTCATAATTCTATTTTGAACGTCCATATTTTGTTTATTTTTTAAGATTTTTATGTTCGTAAAGTAGAAACGCTTCAATTGAAGTGATAAATTGAAATTAATGAAATACCTAATTGTATCCATGGATTATATATAGATAATATATTTTATATATTTTAGATAATATAAAAGACGATATTTGAGTATGAATTATCTATAAAATAAATTCAGTAACACATTATTGAGTACATGCCATACATTGATTACGAAATATACGATATACAATAAAAAATTAGTTTAACTCAAAGTTTACAGCTTATACCTCTGCTTCTTCCCAAATGAAGTTTATCATATTTTCTGTTTGATATTTATAAAGCACAAGTTTAATTCAATAAATCGAATGTTTACAGATGTTTCACACATAGAACAAAATGAATTTACATTACATCGCATTTACATTTTTAGCGAACGATGCTTAAAGCGTGTTTGTCATCGTACTGTCTTAGATATTTTTATCAATAGTTAATAGTTAATTTGCACTTGTATAATATGTTAATTTAATTTTAAATATTTTTTTAGCTTCTTGTTATTCATTATTCTCTTAAATTTCTTCTCTTAATAATGATTCTATTTTTATATAAATTTAATGTTATATATTTTTTATGCCTACAATAAAAATTTATCGAAATTTATATTAAAAGATGGAAGATATTGAATAGGTTTGTTGCCAAAATCTTTAAATGTATATACTGATTGAGCGAAATACAAATTGAAAATTACTTCACACTTACAATTTTCTTTATACAAGCAACAACAAAAACACAAAGAGAATGACCAGAATAACAATAACTGTTTGCTTAAGTGACATCTAAAAATAGACGTATGTGTAGACTATTAAAAAAAAGATTTATAACTGTGTATGTTATAATATTCAGTTTAAGTATTTAACCATTAACTGAAAGGCAAGAGGTGAGGCAATAGAAATATCGTGGTCAAATTGAGCTAGCCTATAATTTGTTTTAAAATATTTTATATTTTGGTTAAATAAATAGAAGAATCACAATTCTGAGTAATTTCGACACAATCACTTTGAATAAGGTTTGTATTTAGAAAATTATGCACATTCAAGGACCAGCGACCGCTTGATACATGAATACTTAAAAACGAGGAAACCACAATATTGGACCACATAATATTATAAGTATTTTAAAAACACAGTAAGGATCAACAGTATAAATATTGAATAAATGAAGTATCAAGTTTTATTTACAAACATTGGTGATCATTCCATTGATTTATTTGGCATATTTTGACGATTTCTACCTCTCGGCGGGGTTCTGAAAGTTTTTCCTGTAAGAATATCATAATGTAGACAGTTTTTTCTAATAATATGGCCCAACAAATAGCTGACGAAATCTTTGTCTTTATTAGGTCACGGTCTACACCGTATCGTTGTAGAACACGATCGTTTGACATTCGTTGCGTCCATGATTTGGAGTCGGTTCATTTAAATTTTAAAGTTATCTAATTTACAAGTTGCCCTATACATACTCGCACATTCCCGGGGCCTATTTGTTAGAGTTTTTTTGATTCCATGATTGTCTTGGACAGTGGGGATTGACAGTGATTGATTTGCCGTTGCCTACTTCTTTTGTCATTTCTCCATGTTTTTATGGAGTTCATAGTTTATAGAGGTTGATCTTCATTTGTTTGGCGGTTGCGATTTTTTGTTAAATACATTGATTGCGAGTGGTGATATAGATTTAATAGTCTCGTTACTCTTTTCTAACAGTTTATATGCCTCTTTGATCATCTGCAGTTTAAGTTTTGTTTGTTCTGTTTTTCAGATCCAACTTAAATTACTATTTTTCTCTTTTCAAAAACTTGTATCGTGTTATTTTCTACGATGTAGATATTCGAATTACTTAATTTATATTTATTTCACAAAATTTATATTATTTTTTTCGTCAAAATCTACAAAAATCGGAGCGCTCTCATTTTGACTATTCATATGTAAACAAAATCTATCTTTTCAGCGTAACAGTTAAATTTTTAATTTATTTTTAATAACCTTTAAGATCACGTTCATTATTTCATAGTATTTTAAATTTGTTGAGCCTGCTCCATCAATCGCAATATGTTTTCTTTTAGAATCTGTTTCCAGGAAATCAATTTTCCTTCTACTTGAACAATTTTTTATTGAAAATAGTTTCCAAATCATTCTGTGGTATTGCATTTAACATTTACACATTCAGATTGTGCACAAACCACTAGTGTTTAATTGGATATTTTTGATTCCTTTATTATATTTTTGGATCTCTGGGCTTAAACAATTATTTAAAACAAATTAAAAGTTTTATTCACGGTTGAAGAATTGTTGTTATACTGATACCAAAATATGGAAACAATTTATCAGTTTATTATATTTAGCAATTTTCTTAATATTTATCACTTTACTCTCGTTCAGTGGGATACAACAATAATAAAATAAATTATGTTCCATGTGAAATTAAAATCTACGTTACTAAGATAGTCTTTAATATTTATCACTTTACTCTCGTTCAGTGGGATACAACAATAATAAAATAAATTATGTTCCATGTGAAATTAAAATCTACGTTACTAAGATAGTCTTTATCAACGTACTAATGCCTCCACCGATTGCGCCACAAACTACATAAAGATAATTTAAATGCAACACAATATTCCAAAACAAATTGTCTATAAATGTCGATTTGAAAGCAATTTTGACATTTACTTTAACCACTTGATGGAAAATTTAAAAAAAAAAAAATAAATAAAAAAAACTTTTAATATAAAACAACATTGTATTTATTGAACTACCGTAAATTATTTATTTATTTAACACTATAAATCACATGTTTAATTAATTAAATATGTATGAATAATTTTTGTAAAGGTTAGAAAAAACAATTTAAGCGACAACTAATACGTCTTATCATAACAAATATCAACTCTACACCCAATAAATACTAGTATAAAGAAATAATAAAATGCACTTTTATATAGTGAACTTTTATAAGAGTATCAATAGTTTTAATCTTAATTAAAACAAAATTTGTATTTAACATTTTTTTTTAGATTTAATTAAAAATAACTTAATCAAAATAAAAGCACATTATTTACCAGGGATAAGAACACCTTAAAAACCCCATCTTAAAAAACTCACTGAAAGAGAAAAATGCATTGATTACATTTTTCTAAGATAAAATCAAAAAAACCTTAAAAAATATTATCAAAAATGTCTGCAGCTAACCTTTTAATGTAAGTGAAATATATGAGTAATCTAAAGATCCCAATGTGACTGTATTTAATAGGCTTAGTTTGATACATAAGCTGATTAGAGTTTTGCACATGACAAATAATATCTTAACATTGTCACATTGAGATATTACGATCATTACAGCAGTAGAGTGACAAAGTAGGTGTTTTATTATGTATAATATAGGCTTATTATAAATACTTGTATTTTTGAAATGATTCTTGTACACAGTGTTTGAAAATCTGTGACGGTAATTAAATTTTTAGAAGAATAAAAAGTCGACATCATTTCTTTAAAAATAGATAATACCCCAATGCATACAAATTTGGTGACTCTTAAACTTATTTTAAAAAAATGGGTCTTTGGAACAAACCATCTCTGGGAACATACTTCGCGATAGAAAGAGACAATGCAATACAACATGATGAATCAGGTCAATTCCGATTTCTCTCAGTAAATAACAGATTTCCGGAATAAAGTAATAATAAAATTTGTCCTGACAAGAAACATCGAAAATAATATATCATTGTATAGAAAATTATATATTTTGAAGAAATTGCTTAGCAGTTAATTATTTGAAGTTTTGTTTATTTTATCATGAAATATTTTATAAAATTTTTAACCAATTTAGCAAGAGAGCTAATTTGGCAGAAATAAAACAACTCATTTGTGAAGATCGAATTCACATATGAAGTTATTCAATTAGGATACTGAAAAACTCAAAAAAAAAAAATTTTTTTTTATTTGTTCTTGAAGAAATTTTAAAGAAAAAAAATTTTTTTTTTAAATTTGTTTTTGAAGAAGTTTTATTCTCCTATCATATGATAATAGGTTAGGTTGCATAATTTCTTAACTGACAAATAAATATTTTTACTACGAGCGTTATTTCAATCAAACTGACAAATGGCTAGAAACACCTGTATAGATAGCAATATTATTTTTAATTTCATAAAGTTCTTAATTATGTACAAAATATATAAATTGACTTTCACTCTTTCAATACTATAAAAATAAAATCTGATGGGACGGCGCAAAAAATATATATGTTTACCAGGAATGTTTAATATAGCGTAAACAAACAAAACAAGAAACAAAACTTTTAATACAAAAAGAAAATCAAGAAATGAATTAAAGAAAAAAAAAATTAAGTATGTAGCTAAATATGATCAGGTACATTTGATCAACCTCTCCCCCACTCTCGTTACTTTCCGAAATACATGTTTTAAGTAAAAGCGCGTTAAATATGTGAAAATTTTAAGTTTTAAGAAAATCGTATTTCCTTTCAGTGGAAAAACGTTAAATATTTTATAATCTATAAAACAAATTTCCCTTTGTAATGTTTATTTTATCTTTCTAGGATCTCTTCGTCATTTCGGTTTGGGTCTGATATCTTGACCACACAGGACAGGACATCAGACAGGCAGACAGATATATTAATTTCTTAAAGCAATGTGTTTGACTCAAAGTACCTAAAAACCGTATAATTCAAAATTAAAAAAGACATTGAAAGTTTGATTCGAAATCATTATTTCTTTTTACTATAATGTTCTTTGAGTAATTGAGTGTTATCTAAAAGAAACCGTAATCGAAATTGTAACAATCTGTAGTGAAAAATTTATAATAACTTGACCGTATCGCCCACGAAATTCATTAAGCATGAATAAACAGTTGACCTAATTTCTAACAAGTTGTGAGACTAATGGAGATGATTATGTGAATGCTGACATATCTTTTCGTTAAAGGTCACTAAGCCCAAACCTATCGTTTTTTGAAAAATGACGGTTTATGGGTGAATGTACGTGTATGTATGTGTGTGTGTGGTTTGTTCGTTTTGTGTCGATTATCTCGATAGATAATGTTATCGACTTGGATTTCAGCTAATGAGTCTCATTCTTTTTGGTTAAGATTAAAAAAAATACATAAAATATATAAATTTCGATTTTTTTCCCAATTTCCTAGATCAAATTATTTTGTATTTCATAAATACGTATTTCGACTACAAAGTAGTCATCATCAGTATGAATTAGCTAGTTGAAATGATTCTCTAAGGAGATGTTACACGTTGCTAATTTGTTGACGGTTTGCACGACTTTGTAGTCGAAATACGTATTTATAAAATACAAAATAATTTGATCTAGGAAATTGGGAAAAAATCGAAATTTATTCGAAAAATCCTAGAATTCTCATTCATAATTATAAAACTAAAATATATATTTTGACTTAATTGGGAACTTTGTTGTTTAAACTGACTGTGATATTTTATGAGGAGAAATTTTAAAGTGCCTCTTACAAACAAAAATAATGGATATATATATATATATATATATATATATATATATATATATATATATATATATATATATATATATATATATATATATATATATATATATATAAATTAAGTACATCGTTTAAATTAGAACATTCCTATCATTTTATTTGACGGAAAATTATGAACCATTAAAACTTTCTCCACATTTAATCTTGCTAAAAAATTCCAATGCATAAGAAATATTTGTAGCCATTACATGAAATCAAATAAAAATCAATGAAATTCCCACATGTTATGAGAAAAATTTTATGATGGTAGAAATTTAAGACAAAATCAAACAATTTCCACATTCCCCTTGCTTGTAGTTACAATTAGTATTGTAATTAGCGTAGAATTTAATTATTACCTGCTAGATCTAAATATTGTTTAAATTAGATTTATGCAGAAACCATAATATGCAAATCCGAAGAAAAAATGATATATTACAACATGCTTATACAAGTTGCGACCAAAGGAATATCGAAAGTTGAGCAAGCTGCTAGTTGGGTGTTAATCAAAAAAAAAAATTCGGCTTTGGTTCTTTTAAAGTTTTAAGCTCGCGCTCTATTTTCGCTAAAAGTTTATTTAAAGATCTTAAATTCGTTGGCTTATAAAATTGCTATTTAATTATCAAGAAACTCCGAATGTTTCCCTTGTTTCTAATACATTACAAAACACTTATGCTTTGGCTTAACTCTTATCTCTCAAACACAAACTTATACATAAATACTTTAGAATATGTAACAATATTTTAGAATTCTGAATAATTCAAAACGTTAATAGAGTAGAAGCCTTAAAAAATGGTAAAAAGTGGAAGAAAATTATAGTAGGATGAAGTCTGTTGGAAACACAACATAATATAATAAAAATAAAAGGAAAAATAAATTACGGGCGAACTGAGTTCGGGAAGTAGGAGAGGTGAGTTTTTAAGGGTAAAACAAGTAAATGGCAAAGTTGTAGGTAGTAAAAACATCGACAAATTTTGTATTTCCACTTTTTTTACATTACCTCAAAAATTTTCGATTGAAAATAAGGGTGCTCTTTCGATATTTATACAAAATAAAGTGAATATTTTAAATCAAAAAAATTACAGTGTATTTGGAACATAAAAATTTTGAGGTAATTTGAAAAACGTGTGATTACAAAAGTTGTAGATCTTTTTATTTCCAACTTTGCCATTTAACTTTTTTCCATAGGCCTTGTAGTTTTGCCGGAAATCGAAATAAACCGTGTTTTACCCTTCCTACTTCCCGAACTCAGATCTCCCGTTTTTTATTTTTCCTTTAATTTTTATCATTTTATCTTCCGTTTCCAATTGGTTTCGCCATGTTGAAGAAAATAATTTTCCTACAGAAACTGTTTAATTTTCAATTTCCACTTTTATATCAAGTATCGAATTGAGGAATAAATCTACATCGAAAAATAATAATAATTCTAATCCTTAAAAAATAGAATGTAATTTAAGCAATTTTAAATTTAAATAAAAAAATTGGATTCTGCCACGTATAAAATGTCATAAATTTTTTATAACCGTTTTTATTATTAAACGCTACACTCACTAACACCATCAGATAAATAATACATTTAGATTTCAATATCTTATATCTTTTGATATCTTTTTTATTGCAGATTTGAAGACGACCGCACTTCACTGTGCTGTGTATATGTACACGTTAAAGAAATAACAAATTTTTCTTGTGTTAATATAGCAGAATACAAGCCTATACTTTGGGTTAATAATATGTATGAGTAAGGTTAACAATAAGTATATGTGGAAATAGTGCCTAAATAAAGTAAATTTGTAAAGTGTTCGCCTATTCTATAACTAGAATAAAAGAATAACTAGAATATGATATTTAAAAGTTTTTTTTAAATATCATATGACGTCTCTTTCCGTATAGGTAATTAAAGCATCTCTTTTGGTATAGGTAATTCAAGCATCATTATCCGTCTACCCATGTTTACGTATGTAAATTCGTCATCAAGATAAATAATCAAAGAGATAGATAGATGTTTGTTTTTATAAATAAACAACTTTTATTTGATATATTTTTCGTAAGCTGTGTAAATTCGGAAAAATTTTAGCTCATATTTAGCTCAAAATTAGCATTTATATACGTAGTTATAACTATATGTACTTAGTATCGAGTGTATTTAATGAATGTTATTGAGTAAACATAGTTCAAACATTGATACTCAACTATATGTCGAGTTTCTAAGAAATAAATATTGTTGTTATCTTTGATTCTTTAACAAAATTAGTTTAATAAGCTAGAACAAAAATACATATCTTTTCATGATAAGGCCAACATAGACACGTATTCAGACCGAACATGAATATCCACTCATTTTTCAATTATTTAAACGGTTGCTTGTAATGAAATATCTTGATATTTATATGGATATACGATGTTAAGTAAGGGTAAAATATACTATTCCCGATATGTTATTTAAAAATCAGAAAAAAAAAAAATTACAGAAAAATGTTAACTTAGGGTAAAATTTTTATGCAAATTCGTATTTCCGGTTTCTTAGTCACAAATTCGTACCATGTTCATTCTAGTGACATCGTTATAAATGTCATAGTTCAAACACAAAAATCAGTCATGAGTCAAAGTTTATATTCAGTCAGTATCAAAATCATAATCTTACAATACCGCCAAAGTCATGCAACGTTAAATTCCTTCAGCACATATTTAAAAAAAAAAGCATACCATTTTTTCGGGATTTGATAGATAACATTAACGCAATAACAAAAAGGTTACTTCATGGATTGAATGAAAATTTAAATTTTAATGAACAGTAATCCAATGCTTAATTGTGGATGGAGGGAAGTTCTTGCCCTGTTCTAAATCAATAGTCCACAGTGGCGCAATGGCCAGTCCCTTTCAAATCACTACAAAAACAATATCTACAGAACTAAAAAAATTCTCATACTTTTGTGTTTGATGTTGTCAATAATATAGTTCAAACTATCTTTGGATAAAATTTAACCTACAACAATTTTATATTTAGCATCTCGTTATTAATAAAGTAGGTATACTCCTAAGAGTGTGACTTAAAAAGCAAAATCCACTCTGATTAAATGGTAAAATATTAAATTGACTGGGTTTTGGACACAATTTATTTTAATTTTTGGTATACCTACTTTTGAAGTCATATTTGGTATACGTCAAAATCAAACTTATCAATTTATTTTCTTTATAGAAAACCTAATATTGGTCTTCTTTATTATATGCTGCAAAAACTCTACTCTGATATAATTAAATAGTAAAATACAAAATTGAGTAAGTTTTGTACTCAATTTATTTTAATTTTTGACATACTTCAAAAGCATATTTGGCATACGTCCAAATTAAAACCATCAATTGCTTTTCCTTATATAAGTTTCAAAATATCCTAGTCGCCTTTACTTATGTCGCACCCTAAGTATGTTCTTAAAATTTATTTTAAATACTGCGACTATTTTGAGTAAGCCTGTGTTATTTAGTAAAAATTGATCTTATTTGTTTTATTTCTAGTATTTTATTATTTATTATTTTATGAATTTCATATAACAATAAGTTTGTGCCTGAATAGTTTTGTAAATTTTAGACTAAGCTATATCTGTACTGAATTGAGTTAAAGTATAATATAAAGTTCTTGCATTGAAAATACAAAATTTTTAAAATACTAAATTTCACCAGAAATTACAATATGTACTAACATGGTAAATGTCTTAAAGACGAGAATTAGAAATTAATTATTTATTACTAAATAACTAAATAAATCTACTGACCTCAATATAAAAATCAAGTTAAAATCTCTTCTTCACACTAATTTAATTTTAATCAACTTTTTCTTTAGATTATATTTTTTTTGACAGATACGAAAAATCGTGCATTGTTATTTTAAAGAATATAAATAGATTTGTAGCTTTGTAAACACAATGAAATTTAAAAATAATAATAAAGTTTTTTTAAAACTTTTATGGTTAACTTCTGTAAATTTAATTTATAAAATAATTGAAATGCCATAATAAATTGTATTTCAGTACTGAAAGTAAGGTCCCCCGGAAGTTATAAAAAAATAAATGAATGTATAATGATCCGAATTTTCAGAATATTATAGTTAACGAAACATTATATAAAACAAACTTGTTATAGTTATAGTTAACGAAACATATTATTATGTGAAAAAAACTTCGTTTAATGTTATTTAGCGTTTATTTAATTAATGGTTACTATCTAAATTGATCGGCCAGGTATCCAAATTTTTGTTTCATGTAATAATATGTTTCGTTAACTATTATATAACGAATTTTTAGTGTGTAATTCAGAATAAATGAGTATATAACGATCCGAAGTTTCAGTATGCTATACGAAAATACAGTGTGTTAACGAAACATTATTATATAAAACAAACTTGGTATAGCTACGAAACATATTTTTAGATGAACACACATTTTATAAGGTTATTTAGCGTATTTTTAATTACTCTTTTAATTGATCGGCAATGTACGTTATTTGTAGTTTTATCTTGTAATAAGTTTCATTAACTATAACATATTTACTAAAATTCAGATCATTATCTACTAAATTATTTTTTCCCTCTTACGTCCGAGGGAACTTCCTTAAGTCAAGATTACTAAGCGAATCGGGCTAGATGTTACTAAATTAAAGTAATTACTATAATAAGGGCCTCGATTACAATGATAATATTTAACTTTGTTTAAAAATTAAAGTTTATCATTGAAATAGTTTGCCATTCAAGTAGTTTTACAATAAATATAAAACTAAAACAAAGTGTATACTTACAAAGGAACGTAAGTAAATTAAAGTAATTACTATAATAAGGGCCCCGATTACAATGATAATATTTAACTTTGTTTAAAAATTAAAGTTTATCATTGAAATAGTTTGCCATTCAAGTAGATTTACATTAAATATAAAACTAAAACAAAGTGTATACTTACAAAGGAACGTAAAATAGGATGCTGAATGGCAGATGAATTTAATAAACGGTTTTCGCATTGTTTGTCCAATTCCAGAATGTGGTGCGATTATATATGCGAAACTAAAAAATGGAAATAAACATCCAATACGAATTATTTCAGCTGCCTGTAGTACCATGTTTTTTCGTCGGAACCCTGGTAATCCTTCATACCATATCGATGCTAATAGCTGTTGAACATTTGGATGTGCAACAAACTGAAATTAAAACGAAAATAATTAAAAATGCGGAATTTAAAAACCTTAAATTTTTGGCCAAGTATTCAGTTTAAATTTAATTTTAAATAACTTTTAAATTATAAGTTTAAGCGTATGTTTAAGGTCTATGTTATAGACAAATTCTTGGTCGTTGTTTTAGTTTTTTTAGTTATGTCTTATTTTTCTTATATTACAAAGTACTCGATTGTAGCGAGCTTTATTTATGATATTCCATCTTTTTATATTTATATGTTTAAAAAATTTCAGATTTCATCCCATTTTTAGAAAGTCGTAACTATATTCGCATTTTTTTTTTAAGTTTCTTTATAAATCATACCATATGTTGAATTGAATAGGAAGTCAGAGAAACATTTATGAGCTTTCAGAATAACGTGTAGAACTTAATACGTTTTAAAACGTGGTCTTCAATTAGTCTCTAAGTTTAATTGATGTATTTACGTATTTGTAAGGAAAATGATAAAAATTAATAATTAATCATAATTTTAATAGTAGCCATCAAATGCTCAAAATATCTACTGAAGTAGAAAATTATATTACACAACCATTAAATAAAACTAAATACCTACGTGAATTTTAGACATAATTATATCACAGCACGCTACTTAGTAAGTGGTTACAATATCATCATCAACATTGCAGCCACTATCAGGCTAGCTAAAACCGCCATTATAATAATGTAAATGTTAATAGTATAAAAAAATATAATAATAATGTTAAAAAGATAATAATGTTGTACTATGTTAGGAGTTATTTAAAACTAACAAAGTTTTTCTTGTAAAATTGAGTTGATCTATTTTTTTGAAATCTTGAACTACTTGAATTAATATTCGATATGCGATCCGATTTCGAATTTAAGTTTATATTCATAACATAATAAGACAAAATTGAAATTATGGTGCTTCTTATATTCGCTAAGTGTTTTTGCAATTATTGTAGGTGTATTTAAAATATACTATACAATTAATAAATCCTGAAGAAATCTTCTATTACTCAGGATGCAAAGTATTTTATTTTAATTATTTAGTTTGTTCAAAAGTTAAATCATTGTATAACGACTAATTCTAACAATTGTTAGAATTATGTATTTTTGGAAAATAAATATTATTATCACTATTATAAAAAAATAATAATAATTATTATTATTATAAAATATGTTCTTCAGATTAAGTATAGTTATATTGAAAAGTCATATAAAAAATATTAAAAACGATGAAACGACGTGTTCGTTGTCACCGGATTCTTGCGAGTAGTAAGAATCTGGTTAAAAAAACAAAATTGTAGACAAAGCGATTTGCTACAAATTAAGTCGTTACAAATTTTTTTGTGAGTTGCATAGTTTGGGAGACATAGGGAAAAAGGAGTGGAAACGCCTGGCGGCCCCGAGAAAAGGGTTGCAACCCCACAAACTTGGAGTTAAGCTACTCGGACCCCACACATCCCAACAATTAAATTGCGTCTTCTGAAAAACGTAAGGTTAGTCCAAAAAATTTAACGTTTCAATGGAGTAAGTAACATTCTGTTATTTTATTATTTTAGAAATCTATACAAATTCTAAATGGAATGTTTGCTCAATTCGCTAGCTTTCATAAGCCGTTTAAATAAAGGTGTTATTATTTACATTCATTGAGAATTTAAAGCCATTTAAATATCCTTTAAAATTAAAAAGATTAATAAGCAACCTAAAAATTGATGACAAAAATGTGGATTAGATAGTGAAAACAGTTGATCTAAAATTAGATTCAAAGTTTACACATTTCTCCAATAATGTTATACAACATTCTGTAATTTTATTATTTTCAAAAT
The DNA here is from genome assembly GCA_020423425.1 of Chrysopa pallens. NCBI lineage: Eukaryota > Metazoa > Arthropoda > Insecta > Neuroptera > Chrysopidae > Chrysopa > Chrysopa pallens. The sequence goes on from CM035592.1 coordinate 93,173,312, forward strand.
GGATAAAAATTCTTAAACGTTCCATTGCAATATCGTGTTTCTAATTTGATAAATAAATTGTTGATCAAAAAGTAACCTTTTTTTATCTTGTAGGCTATGAATGACGCGATCGCCTGACCTGTCGAATAGGTAGATGGGGTTTTAAAAATCATGAAATCTGAATTCATTTGAAAGAAAACAGTGGTAAAGTTTTCCTTGAATGACCTTAAGGCTTCTTTCCTAGATTGAATTTAAACTTTACAGTTTGTGGGAGATTTGAATTTTGGTCGCTAAATCATCATCAGTACAAAGTATTTGGAGAAAGTTGGAATACCATGGCTAGGAGCTAATGGTGATTTATCCTGATTATTCATAATTATGGCTTCGGGCTGGATTATGGGATGGATTTTCCAGAACCATCCGAAAAGGGTCGGGAGGGACATCACCTTCAATCAGCACTTACAAGCGGATAAATTATTTATTAAACTAAATTAAAAAATACACAAACAAAAATAATAAATTGAAATGATAAAAATATAAACGTATTAAATTAAAATCAAAAATTAAAAACTATTAAATGGTATTCTATTATTATTGAGCAGCTTGACTTGGATATGAATACCACTGAAATAAAGTTATAGAATGTAGGCTGGATTGCACTAACCTAGGGTTAACACCACAGCAAGTTAATACAATTGTCAATTAACTCTTCTTAGATAGCGTAGGTTAGTGGAATGGCGCACACTTGCCGTAATAAAAGTATGATTCTTATCAAATACAAAATTATAGCTACAAAAAGGTATATATTCTACCCATAGCCTGAAATGTTATACATATCTGCGTTATAGGCTTAGCACATTCTATTTTGTAAAATACAGTTAAGTGAAAAACTTAATTGTTATTAATTTTGAAAATTTTGAAAAGTATTAATTTTTCTTTATTTATTTAAGTTTTATTTCCAAGTTTGAAAATACTGTTCTCATAAATAAAAGCAAAAAACATTAATGCACAACAAATTATTTTTTGCTTAGATTAAAATTTATTTTTAATAAATATTGATGTTACGAAACTTTCTGAGCCATTTATCTTTCGTATTTATTGGTCTGATGGTCACAATAAATGAACGGGTGTTTCTAAATTTGTATATTAATATTAAACAAATATATCATTACATTATAAAAAATTATACAATTATAATAAAATTTTATTTGCAAAATATTATTCACTTTATTGTATTGTTTTGTTGGGTTGAGTTGGGTTTAAAATGTAAAAAAAAATTAATTTTACTCGTCGGTCGAGCCGGGATTCGAACGCGTGATCTCTGTATAAGAGCTTTGCACGCTAACACTTAGCCACTCCAATGACTATATGTCTATAAATATTAAACAAATATAACATTACATTATAAAAAATTATCGATAAAACACAAATAAAATGACATTTTCTAAAAATGATTCCTAGCTAGATCGATTTATCGCCCCCGAAACCCCCTATATACTGAATTTTATGAAAATCGTTGGAGCCGATTCCGAGATTACAATTATATATATATATATATATATATATATATATATATATATATATATATATATATATATATATATATATATATATATATATATATATATATATATATATATATATATATGTACAAGAATTGCTCATTTAAATATATAAGATTTTGTTGAAATTTTTCATGTATATTCGTGGAACCAAAAATCACGAAAACTTGAATTTTTCAACGCTTACTTAAAATTGGCAGTAAAATTTAATTTTTTCAAGAATTATCAATAATACATGAATCACTGTAGTAAAAAATATTATGTTCGTAGAGTTTTGTAAAAGTTAATACTAAGTTTCATAAAGTAATTAAAAATATTAAAATAAATCAAGGCAGTTTGAATGTAGTTCTTTCAGTTTATTAAAACTTATAATAAACATAAATATCTGGAAAGTTTATTGTAAGTTTTTATATTAATATTTTTTTATAATACCATTTTTGAAAAAGATTAGTAAAATTGGAATAGTTAGAATTAAAATATGTAAGTTTTAATTTGTCGGCTGAGTATTGTTTTTTTTACGTCTAAAACTGATGAAGACATGAGAGGGTCTACTCTGAAGTTTTAAACTTACTTTGAATGAGGAATGATTTTTCTTGTTATTTTTACTTTGGTTTGAGTATAAAACGAAAAAAAAAAATTGATTAGCCATATTTATGATTGACAACTGGCATTGAATTGTTTGCTTAAATGCTTTAGCTCATGTAAAATTAGGTATATACAATTTTATATTTCAATTTTATAATAAATAGATTTGATTCAAGTCAAAGGCTTGTGCAAATTCTCACTCAATACATTAATTTTGCGCAGCAAAAATGACATGTTCAGTTTCGGTGCGCAAAATTATTGTATTGAGTGAGAATTTGCGCATCCTTGAATCCAATCTATTTATTATAAAATTGAAATATATTAGTATTAAAAGTGTTATAAAAGACATTAAAGGTAGTTACAACTTTAAAAGGATAACCCTAGAGAAAAAAGATATAAAATTTTTCAATTAAACAGAATTCTCCCACTGGTGAGAGACTCGAACCTTCTCGAATTGCGTGATCATTTCTATGTTCCAACCAAAGTTAGAAGAATTTTTGTTAAAAATTGTAATCACTCTTGAAAATGATCCGGTATACGAAATCAATATTTTTTCTTGATTCACTTTTATTGAAAATGTTATTATTAATTTGAATTTCTTCATTGATTTCACAGAAAGTTCAGATAAACAAATATGAGGAGCATTTTCAAAAATTATAGCAGGGTACTCGCATGTTTGTTTTAAATAGCGGTGTAAGCCCACCTTTAAGCACATAGAATGAAAATAATAAATCATTTCATATGATCAGTATAAAAAATAAAAATTGCATTTCATCTTCTCTTCAAAGAATGTTATTTAACAACGACACACATGCATATGTAACTAAATGCAAAAAGGTTGATTAGGAAATGAAAGTATCTTATGTTAAAATAAATGAAAAGATAGCTTATCGTAGCCAGCCTCATATCCCGTTAAAAATTTGCTGTTTTTACGCCCTGATTATAATTGTTAAAAATCCTTTATAGTTATAATTTATTGTTTTGTTCAACAATATATGCGAAAAACGTACAAATTAAATAACATAAAGTGAAAATAGCTAGCATAAAACTACATGGAATGTTTGCTCACATTACCAGTTTTCATAATTTCATTTCTCCGCGGTTGAATAAACGATTTATTATTTACTTTTGTTGAGAATTTGAAGCCCCTATATGATAAATATCCTTGAAAAAAAAAACTTGGATAAGAAAGTGAAAACAGCTGATATAAAATTAGACTGAAAGTCCTTAAAACATTTTCTGTAAGTTGCATTTCCTGACATTAATTTATTTATAATAGCCTACAAGAAACCTTTGTAAATTGAAATTTATTATTCTATTCAAAAATATATGCGAATAATAAAAAAAATAAACATTAGAATATGATAATATCCAGCATAAGATTGTATGAGACTTTTCTCATTTTGCCAGCTTTTATTATCCGTTAAAAAATTGCTGTTATTTTCATTCTTCGAGATTTTATATAGCTTTTTAAAAATCATTTAAAATTCAAATTTATTATTTTATTCAACATTATATTCGATAAATGTAAAAAAATATGTGTCAAGTAGTAAAAATATCTAACATAAAACGACATGAATAGTGTATTGTCAACTATCACTATCTTAAGCATTAATAAATGAGACTATGGACAATTTTTTTTTTCATTTATAGAAGGAACCGCTCGGTTATTACGTAGCGAATAATTAAAAGAAGGTAAGGTTATTACCTTTCTGTTGACGAATAGCCCAACATTTCTGACTTATTTATGGAATGAACCTGAGACAAAATTCGTCACCATACTGTTATAAAATGTGAATGTTTTGTATCCTTGTATGAATTCTTATGACGAAATTGAATTATATACCATAACAATGGAATAGAATACAATTATAACTTGACAATGGAAAAATACAAAACAGTATGCTAATATACAGCATCATTCAGTTGTAGAAGGTGTTCATTTTTATCCTTTAATAATGTATCATTTAATCACAAAAAACGAACGGATGAAGTAACTTTTCAAAACCGTGTCGCTTGAGGAAACTTAAGGAATAATTCAAAGGATAAAAATTTTTTTTATCAAACAGAAGCAAAGCGTTATGAAAATTTTTATTTTTAAATTTTTAACTGTTTAGATTTAAAGAATTGTCCATAAAAAAAACTTTAGATTATTTGGAAAAATGCGAATAAAATACTTATCAGTGGTTTTTAGGAATGATTTATATCAATTATCAGAAAGGAATCGCAAAATAGTAATTTGGAAAAAACAAACTTAACATATGTTGATATGTGATTTAAAATTATTAGTGATGCATATTATTGTGATGGTATTTCTTTTTCTTCACACAGTTTGGTGTTAATAATACTCAAAGAAAATCAAATACATTCTAATCAAATCGGTCTTTGTAATTCAAAATAAGAGTAAGCAAAACCATATATTTTGTTTTTTGTAATTAACTTGAATTGTGGTGTTTTAAACATAAAACCAATTATCGAGAATCAAAATGGTGAGAAAACACTAGAGCTGATACAAGATTTTTTTCCAAGTTATATTATAATTATAATCAAACTGGAAAACCAATTATTTTACATATTCGTTTGACGTTAATGAAAATGTGGAATAATTCAATCATTCAGTACATATGCCGCGTCACATTTGTACCCACTGACTGCTTGATGTAATGACATTTTATGCACAAACACGCGTGTTATTGATTTGAAAAATAAGATGTAAAGACAACCACTTGAGTTGATGTTACATCGTTTTCATTGCAAACTATGATTGCATAATCATAAGATGATGACTTTACTTAACTATATAAAAATTCATTAAGTTATCAACAAATAGAAATAATTTTGCAGAAAATATTTCAGGTGTCTCTAAAAACAGGGATTTGTTAATCTACCAGTTTATTGGAGCGCATCAGATATTATCATCTTAAATGAACCCGAACGAAGTTTCCATTCAAAAGACGTTCCAGTTGTGCTGCAGGCTAGTGGCAGCTGTATAAAAATGTAAAAAGTCGAAGCTTTGTACTTGATTACATAAGATTTTAGTATAGCGGGTTCAGCTTGATATCTTGATCATACTGATCGTTAATTATTAAGAGCCCCCCCCCCATGAATTTTATTCGTTATTTTTTAATTATTTCTTTCAAAATAAAAAAATGACTGCGCTCGATAATGTTTAAGTAAGGTTTTTTGTGCAAGTTTATACCCTTCCATCTATTTATGCCTCGCGAAAACTGGCAGTTAAAATGTTTATTCCGTAATTTCACCCATTTTACTCTCATTCATTTTTATCAAACTCAAACTGTCGTGGTAACTCTCAATTTCTTAATCTGCCACGCTCGAATAAATCCTATAAACTATCGGTTTTTTTACTATTCCGATCGGCGGTACCAAATAAAGGGTATAAATTTTGTAGTACCTTACGATACCTGTTGAGGAAACAAGTATCATAAGGTATCTTCCATATCTTAATTTGACGCATTCAAGTTACTCTAAAAAAAATCCATTCACGACATAAGTTCTTCCTCTACCATAAGTAAAAATAGGGTAAGAAGTTCGAAAAATATCTTGACTTGTTATTAGTATAATTCGCAATTATTACAGAATTTAAAAAAATATTACAATTAACGAGTCTAGAATCCCCAACTTATAATTAAAAAGTGTAGAAAGGATTAAATTTAAAAATATTTTTTCGTAAGCAGCTTCATGGATATACAATGGCCGCTGTTAAATAATGATGGTTTTGAATAAATGCACATATTCCCACTCACATAAACACATACAGTTACAATTGGGTTGGCCAGTAGACTGTGTGAGTGGGTGTGTTGAAAACTGATGGAAAAAGGAAGACAAATAACTAGATAAAATGGTTTATGATAGAATACAACGACACATAACACAATCGTAATGATGGCGCTATGATGTACTGTCTTACTAATGCCAACATACATTCGTACAATTGTGCAGAGGCGGCTCGAGAAAGCATTGCATTATACTATACGTGCAATATTTCAAATGCTATCTCATTTCAATAATCGTATTAGTTTAAATTGGACGCCAAAAAGAAGAAGAGAGAAGCAAATGTATTTATTTTGATCAAAATACAGCCCAAACTGCTATGTGAGAAAGCTTGAAATATAGAACAGAGCATGCTCTTATAATCTTGGCGAAGACTAGGAAAGGATTTTTTTAATTTCTTGAATATTTTGATTTTTCGAAATTTTTGTATCAAGGTACAATCCAAACCGTTGAGCCCGGAAGTCTGTGATTTTTAAATCATTACATTCTTATTTAATAATAAGAAATAATATTTTGAAATTCTAACACTTAAAAGGTTGAAGGATTGCTTCAATTGGTTCTAATTTTGATTTTTCGATGAGAGTAAAGCCCAAACCGCAAATTTACTAAAGTTCAACCCTTAAACGGAGTTAAACTTCCCATATACTTTGTTCTATTCTATTTTGTTTTTTGTTTTATTTTTTTTTTTTTGGCAATGAATTTTTGGAACTATTAAACTGATTTCGAAAAGTTTATGCTTTCACTGATTCGATGATTTTAATATTTCTAAGCTAAATGGGAAAAAAATATTACTTAGTCTCTGGAGTTCGCTAACCGAATGCTTTAAAATATATTCAAAAATTTTCGTTCTTCAGATTTAAAAGAAATTCCGTGATAAGATTTCCGTATCTTAGATATTTTAGCCAGATTTTTATGTTAAAAATTTCTAAGGTTATAATTATGTGTATATACTTATTACAACTAAATATATTGTATATATTTTTAGACACAATATATTATCGAATTAAAAATAATTTTATCTATCATACATTATGTAACTTTTTGGATACAGTGATACCAAAAATTTTTTGATTGGTTACTGTTTGGTATATAAAAAGTTGGTTACTGTTTCGTAAATATGGACACTTATAGGTAAGTATTTTTTTTTTTAAATAAATTTGCTATCATTAAAAATTTACATTAAAATAAAGGATATTGAATAAAAAAAATTGATTATCACTTGATAAATTAGTAATTAAATTAAATTTATCAATTATATTCACTGCTGTTAAGGAAAAATTGAGTGAATACTAAGAAGTTTAATAAATATTTTATTGATAATAAATATTTTATGAAATCGAGATTGTATTAATTTTTAATCTACATGGCCCATCGTAGAAAATAACTCTTAATTTGTTCTTAGATAGAATCCATGATATGAAAAACATGTGTCCGTTCAATTCGCATTCAATATCCATTAATTTAATACCATAAAAAACTTTGTAAAGATAAGTATACCAATAATCTGTATACTAAGAAAAATCTGTATACTAATATACAAATTTCTTTAGGTTTATGTATATTCGAAATTTGAAGTTTACTTGCCGATGGTTCTTAAAAAAGAGGATGAGCTCCCCAATTTTATTTTTTAGAAAAGAACTTATTTTCGCATTATGTTATTTTGTTAGTTATATATTTTTGAAGTTATACTTCTTTTGGCGCGTATGGATGAGAATGAATTTGTGAGATGATCGCGCACGATCCCATAAAAACGACATGATAAAGTTGGCTGGCTGCAGAATAAAAACGACACTTCAAATGGTACAGAGTTTATTAAGTAGGAGAGATAACTCATAATATATTCATACATATTGAAAATCATATTCTCCTGATACAAATAATAAAAGTTAATTAGGAATTAAATTATTTATGCATATTGAAAAATAATCATATTCGCTTGATATAAATAGTAATAATAATTATTACTGCTCAATAGGAAGGAATGGATTGATGAATGGGATGAATGAATAGATAGATTTTTTTAGATCTGGCTTCTTTTCTGCTGTGTTATTTATATTTTTGAAGTTATATTATAATACTTCTTTAGATTCGTTATGAAAAGATTATGTGAGTGAAATATTAAGATGCGCGTGCATCACCTACACACACAATTCACAGGTGAAAGAAAGCTGTCCGCAAAACCGAAAAATATATTTTAGTTATAAGCCACTGATGATGAACTGATACGAGTACGGAATTAAACATTACCGGAAGATGCTTTGGCAGTAAACATAATTTAAAAAAAATAACCTTCGTATAATGAGACAATTTATGTAACACTTAATTAATGTAAGAAAATATATATTTATTTATTTAATTTTTTTAAATTCAAACTGAACTTTATAGACTGTGTTGACTTCTCCAGTCCTTTAATTATTTTATTGCAATTAATTATTTGTATCCAAAATTATTTGTAGCTTTTTCGATAATTCAACTGAATACTTAATACTACCCCATAGGGACGGGTAATGCTAGGGCCATTATAATCATCGTAAAGACACATATTATTAGCTTTTGTTGATTTGTGGATTCTGTCGATTTAGAGCTGAAAAAGCTTACAACAGACAATATTCAACAGGAACAAAAAATAAATAAAATACAAGACACAATATAATAGTAAAAGTTCAAAAACTTCTTCTAGAGTAAATTTTCCGATTAGAAAATTTTTGGATGTTTCCAAACTTCATGCATTGGGTCACATACAACCATTTTGCACCATCCAATTTCACAAACCTGGACATTTACATATTTTGGGCGTATGGACAAATCAAAATCCAAACACATTTCTTAAAATTAATTAATTTTGCCATTTTTTTTATTTTTCGTATTGTACTCTAAAATAACTATGCTTAAATTGGATAAATTTTTATGAAAGACATTGTAATGGAAGACTGAATATTGAATGTTAAAATTTGCGTCTGATTATTTAAACATATTAACTTTTTTGGAAACGATTACAATATTATTTTGAACAATGGACTTTACTGGATTCAATTGGGCTTTCCTTTTAATTTAAAAAGAAAGATAACAAAACGAAAATATCAATATCTAAGAATATTATAGATAGCGGCAGAATAGTAACGCTGTTTTAATACCGAAGACACTTTTTAATTTGAATATTCCAGTAAGTCATCTTTTTTTGAGATTATATATAACTCGGCTCTGCTTTTTTATTGTAAAAAACACCAACTATAGTTAGGGAATGTTGACTCTCCTTCTGTTGATGGATGAATGATATATTGTATGAATGTGTTTATGATACATATAGAAATGGATATATATATATATATATATATATATATATATATATATATATATATATATATATATATATATATATATATATATATATATATATATATATATATATATATATATATATATATATATATATATATATATATATTTATATATATACATATATATATATATATATATATATATATATATATATATATATATATAATATAAATATATATATATATATATATATATATATATATTTATATATATACATATATATGTACTATGTGATGTGAAGATGCTGAAAAGCGCATTTTAAATTTAGGTCGATGCATCTTCTTTATACGCTCTTTATATAAGTAGGGTAGTCAGTCACCAGTCCTTACGTTGGAAATTACAGTATATGTTCTTGAAGATTTGTTCTGGGTGAAATATTTTTATATTATATTTCTATTCAATATAATAAAACGGATACCTATTTAAAAAATTAAAGTAACTAGTAATGATGTTAAGGTAGTTGTAGATTCAATCTATTAACCGAAATAAAGATTAATATTTTAGGCTGATATATCTTGTTTTAGGATGATGAGTTTATGCCAGCCACGGTATCATCAGTTCTCTTTCTCGTTCTGGATCTCATTCATGTTAAGACTATCCAAATTGAATGCTCCGAAGAGCTGGAATAGTATTACATTATATTTTCAATAAAGTATGCATGAAACAGGTTTAATCATCATATCGAAATAAAACTAGGGCAAAATAATACACAAGTCATCAAAGGTCATCTCAATAGGATCGATAAGTGAGATCCAGAAAAGCCTATTTGACAGACATTGGCCTTGCCAGATAATTACCAAGAATTAACCTTTCTTACACTTCTAGCATATTACGCTTACACACTGTTAATTTTTCATGAAACTACATGGAAAATTTCGATAAAACTCAAATTTTTTAATTTTAACATGAATAATACAGAAACTTTAAAGTTATGAATGAGCAGTGGCGGATTAAGCTTATTGCCGCCCTAGGCCCTGTCTGATACGCCGCCCTTTTTGATCAGCAAAATTATATATACTTTGATTCTCAATTGTTATTAAAATACAGCTTTGATTTTTGCACGACTCATAATGCGAAACATTAGAGAGTGGTCTATTTTTTATTTAAATATAATTAAGAAATAATACAAAAAAATTTTCATTAAACTCTAGCATAACAAATAATAATAAGCATTTCTCTCGAACTATATATTATAATGTATTACTTACTCAATTTACTCAGTTTCGAATTTCAGATTAATGCGAAATGTTAATTCATGCGTATTTTCATTTAACACCAAAATTAAATTGAAAAACTTGATAAATTGAAGTATAATTAATTTCAAATACTTTATACATGTAAGAGTACCTTATCGAAAAAACAAAAGTAAAAAGTAATTAAGTAATTCTCAAAGAAGCTTATCAATTTGATTGTTTCTTTTTAATAACCTTATTTGATAGACTATAATTGATTCTATCAAAATCTGAATAATACATCCTCAAAATGAAAAGTCAATAAAAAAATGAATTAATTACAGTCCATAGGAAATTTTTTATAAATTAAAAAAAAAAACAGAACCAATTTAAAAATTAATTTTTGGTATATTTTTTCGGCTATCAAATTTTAACGTTCTGAAAATTTGGCCGCCCTCCCAAATCGTGCCGCCCTAGGCCCGGGCCTCACGGGCCTAAGCGGTAATCCATCACTGTGAATGAGGCAATGTCTCAAAAGGATATCACGAGATATTTTAGAAACTATTTGTCTGAAGTTAAAATAAATGAGATTTTCGATATTTTTTGGCTAGTCTGAAAATAAACAAAGAAAGTAATCTTGTAATAATTTGTTTTTGCAATTTCTACAATGTAAAAATATGAAAATATGCTTTGCGTGTTATGTGTTCTTATTTCACAAAAATGCATAATAGTATTTTCGCAAAAAATAATATGACAAAAAAACATTTACGAAAGTTAGTTATCTCACAATAAATACCAAACAGTTTTCTATAATTATCTAAAATTAATTTTTAAGCAAAAACCTAATAATGAAATATATTTGTCATGATGTAACGTATGCCTGAAGTATTTCTTCAGAAGAACTCTCATTTGATGGTTTCAAGAATTATATTATCAAATTACACTAAAATTTTTTTTTTTTGAAATCAGCGATCAGAAGTGTGAAATAAAGTACCAATTTTCGGAAACTTTATTTCGTCTATTTATGCTCTCGATTAAAGGATCAATATCAATGGACTTTGACCCCAGTTTTTGGTAAATGTCTATTTTACATTGTCTTGTTTGTGGAATATTTTTGAAGCCAAATGAAGTAATACACTTGCTGTACTCGAATGCATATGCATTATGTTTATTTGCTAACAGTTGACACCATGTGACTGCATTTCCAACACAAAGTGTCACATAAATAGCTTTTGACATTTTATTTTTTCTGAATTTTTATGTCAAGAAGATTGTTAATGTCTAAATCATTAGATGAACTTGACCTGATACATCATAAAGCTTATTATATATAGACTGTGAATTTGGAAATAAGCAAAACCAGCTGATATTTAAGTTAGTAAAATATAGACTTTGTAAGAAGAAATAAATATATAATGTTCCAATAACGAAATTTTAAGTACGGTGATTTAAGAGAATAAGATATAAACGTTATTTTTTTCATATGCATAATATATAATTTCTATGACTTATGATTCATAAGGACCTAACAAGTACACTTACACGGAGACTTAATGAAAAAATAATTTTTAAATATATAATTATAATTAATAATAATATAATTAATAAATAATTTTTAAAAATTATTTATTAGATGTTAATTATACATAGTCTTCAGTTCTCAAGTTCAGAAATATTTACACAGTTCGCAAATATTATACAAAATGAGAATCAATATGATCACAATCGAAATTTGACAGTTGGGAAACTAAAACGAGGCTTTTAAAATCTTTAGGTAAGACTAAATTGTTATACGGCTCATAAGTTTGGTCTATTTCTTACAAACATATAATGACATTTCTTACAAACATATAATAAAAGTAAATGTTCGGTTTTTCATAATTATCCTACGTGGCCGTCTAATTTGCGTGCATTTGGAGAGTGGTTACACACTAAACTAAACTAAACTAAATGTAGCAATAGCTAAAATCATTTTAAAATATTTGTTACTTATTTGACGTTGCGGTTTGGAGATACACAAAAAGCATTTACAAAGACCAGAAAACAATAAATGATGGATTGTTATTGAGTTTTATTACTTTACATAAAAACATAAAAGGTTTTTAATTATAATGAAATTTAAACCAGGAACGAATTCAAATTTTCGGAAGGTTGCAAATTGCTGAGTAATCTCCATGCATTAAATCATTTAGAGCAAATTCAGAATACTATTGAGTATTCAACTAGTGGTCTTTGAAGTTTTTGGAATGATCATTTAAAATCTATAAATTGAATACCTGGTATTGGATAAGCAAGTTATTCCACATATAATAACTAACCCATTCATATACTACAAAAGGAATTGAAATATCATTATACGCTAGCTGCAAGCAAACAGTTATCAATTGAATTGGATAACGAAAGGAACTTTAAAGCGTATTACGATCGTTTATTATTCTATATACCTCCACATATATACAGAGTGGATTGTTGTGTCTTTTAATAGTTCATAGCTTATTAGATCAGTGGATTTTATTTTCATGATTAAGCATTTTTTGATTTTCGCGAAGAAATCGAGCTGTGAACATATCGCAAAGAAGCTATCATAGCGCCTAGTGCGACAGTTTTTTTCGTGTTTTTGAATTTTCAAGGAAAACGAAACTAGTGCACAGATGTGTTAAAACTAAAAATATAAGTTTATCTCATGCAATAAAACGACCATTCTCGAACTTGTTTTTAAAACAAAACAAACTCTTATAGGAAATATTGTGCTCTTCAAGTTTTATATTTATTAGTTTCACACACAATGCATATTTTACTTGCTAGAAGTAAAAAAATGTAAAAAATCTATTAAAAAATTTTCGTCTTTTTTGTCAATTTTTGCGTTTACGTTTATTATACGTTTTGAGTGTAAAACGAAATGGACCAAAAATGTAGAACATATAATTTTTTTAAAGAATAAAAACCACACCTTTTAAGCACAAAATTCATTCCAAATTTTATTTCAGAGCGAGTTCAACAGAAAAAACTGAAGATAATCTAGTGTCGGGAACATCTTTTCTATTAAAAATTTCCGGTACCAAATTCAAAAAATGAACCGTAAAAAACAAGAAAACACTGGCCAAAAAATGTCCCTATTACAAAAGCATTCCTTTTTGTTTTTGCGCATAGTGCGAATTTTATTAAGAATTCTAAAAGCTTGCTTTTCCACTGGGAATTTGGCTGTAGTCGAATTTTTAGAACAAATATAAAAAAATCGACCAAAAAAATCAATTTTAATGAAACTATAAAGTTAAACTAAAAAAATTTCAAAATAATAAAATCAACGTAAATAAATAGTGGACTACAAAAAAAAAAAAAAAATTACATAAATAAATAATAATAATATTCATAAATTAGATAAGCACTCTACAATTAATTTCCAAGAAATTTCCAAGAAATTTGCGCCAATGAATCTATTTTTTGCTTTCATTACGATTTGCACCAACTTTGAATGATAATTCGCCAAGCAAATTATTAAAAGAAATATTTATTTATTTTAAAATTATTTTTTATTTTTTAATCCATTTTATTTGAAGTTGAAAATGTAAATCGATTTCGCTTTCTTGATTATTTATTACACAACTTGGTAAAGCTAATTGTACTATTCCTGAGAAATAAATAGATTCGATGAAAGTGGATAACTAATCGCATTTATCTATGACCAATTTTTGTAAAAAAATAGAAGAAATAACAAATAGTCAAATAAAAAAAGTGAATTTAAAAAAATTACATTTTATTTATTTTTATAACTAATAGCTAGGCTACTTGATACTTCATAATATATAAGTATTTCAATAACTAGGTATATTCGGTGATTTAAATTTTCACTAAACTTAATATTAAAGTTATAAATAATGCCTTTTTTGTTTATACACGTTTAAAAGTTTGTTTTTTTTTTTTTTTTTTGGAGGGAGAAATGTAACAATATGGTGACTTACTATTATTAATCGAATGCTAACTAAATTACTTAGTAATAAATTATACAGTTCAATAGTAGATTTTGATTATTTTGTGCTTAGAGTTAATATGAAACAACCACAAGCCCATTTAAGTTTGTTTGAAATATTAATTTAATTTACTCGATATTTACCATTAAAAGTTGAACACGATTTATCTCCCTGTATATAAAATACATATGAAGCTTCTATTCAAATCAGTATCGTAAGTATCGCAAGCACTAGCACAGTGTGCTAGTTCAGCTCATTTGACAATTCAATTGTAAATATTATCTACATTTATATAAATTGAAGTTTATTATATAAGCTCGCTTCACTATTCTCAGCTAGCACTCTTCTTGTATACAATTTTAGTTTTCTTCAAGACGTAAACTAACATTTTCCTTGTTTAATTAAATTAATATTTAACATAGAAAAGATGTTTAAATAGATAGAAAATTAGTTTAATAAATAGAAATGATGTTTAAATAACATTATATAATAAAGATGTATTTTTCCAACGCAATTCTTCCAGTTTTATTTCAACACATTACTTCAATTTAAGATGTTGATGAACAACAAAAGATTGCACAAGTTTCGTGTTCTGGAAATAAATGATTTTAATATAGCTAATCGCTTCAAAACCTTATGGAAAAATTACTATCCAAAAATTTAGATCCATTAAAGTCCTTTAATCAGAAAATTTTTTGTGTTCTAAACTCAAAAAATCATCTTATTAATACCACTAATTCCTACTTAATGAAAATTCAAATTTTGAAAAATATATCCATTAACAATAGAGTCTTCATCTTCAACTTGGCGATAAACCTTACTAAAATTATTTTATAGTTTTAATGGAACTAAAAATTCAACATCAAGTTGAATAGAAGAAAATATTGGAGGACGAGTGACTTAAGTTTTAATGAATATATTTTTCAAAGATAGATTTTTCAATGAGTGCAAATTGGTGGAATTTAGAGTCACTTTTAGATTTTCAGTTTTCTAAAAAGAAAAATTGCCATTTGTACAAGCATTTAAATTATAAATACCTTCAAAATTTTAAAACGTTTTTTTTTATTATTTAACGCCCCAGGAAGGACGAAAAGATCTATTATTCTATCAAATTTTAACCTTATAAATTAAATTGAAGTGCATTATAATTTTAACGTCAGTGAATATATTATTCTTAAAAAAATAAATTTTATAAACTATTGAAGATCTGTAACAGTTTAACGTAGCAGGGATAGTAGGTGTTTCAAATTTTTTAACAATACCTTAAACCAGACTAAAGTTATAAAGGTAAAAACAGCTCAAAATATTTCGTGTAAAAAAACACATTGAGTTCAGATGAAGAATTAAATATATAATATAATTGGAATATTAAACTGGCAAGAAAAATAGAAAAATAAATCAATTACTGTTTGCCTCCAAGTAAAATTACAGAAGCATAACTCTACATAAATACATTAGAATTGAAGAAATATGTAAAACTTAGGCAGGGAGCTTGAAATTGTTACATATACAAAAAATATATTTACAATATACAATGAATTGGCAGAAGCACATTTGTGGTCAGTTTGTGAAAGAATGAGATAACTCAATGAATAAGCACAGATGAGTGGATAAATATTAGAAATAAAGAAGCACAAATTAAAAGATAACCAAGGTAATATTAAAAATTCGAAATAGATCACATGAGTTACTGGTTGCTAATTTGTTGACAAGATGTTACTTGCTGTTTATTTGATGGCGATTTGCATTGGCTGTATTGGCTAATTTGGGGCAGACGGCCACCACATTAGCAACGAATAATATCTGATCGGAGAATAATTTCGATCAACTACCCATACAAAGTTGCCGATGATCAACTATTTTCCGTTGATCGGCCAAGGTACGGCTACCAATGCTCGGCCAAGCATCGGCATTCTTTAACGGCCAATGGCTGGCTTATCATCGCCCGCCGTAGTATACGCTCTATAATAATTTACGATCTTCAGCCGATGCTTGGCCGCTGATATGACACTTTTTTGACTGCGCAAGCGTATTGAAAATTAGATCAGCTGTTAAAATGATGATATTATAGATGAACTCAATCATGTGGAATCAGTGAGTTCGATTGCTTGTCAGAGCACAGATGCATGCTCAGACAAAAATAAACATGCAAAATTATTTAAGGTCAAAGGTATATGTTTATAATAGTTGAATAATTATACAATTATTCAGTCTTTTATTGATTTTTTTCATTATAGAAGTTTATTATACCTTTATGGGGAAAGGCAGAAAATCAGCAAGCCATTTCAACTCATATTAATTATGATGATATATTGTTTGGCAAGTGTTTATGGTTTTAATTTATAAAAACAAATTGAATATTGCTCGTATCGCGGAAAAAAAAATTTGTTTCCATTCATTATTTTTTACTATTCCAACTTTTTACATGACTTAATTTATACGCATGTAATTAAATTAGTTATTCTCTAATTACGATGAGAAAACAACTAATGAATATTTTATCTATATTTACATGCATCGAATTTGCTTTATTTAATTAAGTATTTTATTGTGAAAAATAATGATTATTTAAAATGAAAAGTCAAGATTTACAAAAGTCAAGAACTAATTTTCTTCTTAATAAATTTTATTACTTATCTTATTAATTACTCATAATGTTTTTGTATATTTTACTATTTACTGTTGTTTTAGATCGTATAAAGACTTATATTGATGGGAAATTTGACGAATTACATGAACATTTGGATGCATTTTAAATAAGCACGAAGTATGTCATAAAAAATGAAGCTAAACGAATTAAAACTCAAGTTTTAATGAAAACTAGGGAAAATGTTCCAAACATTTCTAAAACAACTGCTATGGAGCCTTATAAAAATATATTCCCCATCAACGATGAGGCGCAATTTTTTATTTTTGATAACGACCTGAAAACTGACGACGAAAAAAAGAAACTGAAGAATTTATTCAGAGTTATTATGTACGGGGAATCAGATTTTGTAACTATAATACGAAAAACTTTATCTGAGGTCATTACACCTACCGTACAATTGAATTATTCTGGCACTGGGAAGAAAGTACGTGGTATCGGGAAACACAATTTTAGTGCTACTTGTACTTACACTTGTTTAAAAGGTAGGATATATATGTTTAAAATCTACACCTGAATAAAGTTATGTTTTATCTATAAATATTTCTAATTTCAGAGGTTGTTGAAGAAAAGTTTGGAGACTCGGATCAATCCAAATCGTTAAGGGTAAAGATCGGCAGTTTTTTTGCTAATGCAGGAGACAGGGATAGAGGCCGCCGTCAACGAGCTATTAACATCCAACAACAACAACAACACAACAATAATAATAATAATAATAATAATAATAATAATAATAATAATAATAACGAGGACGACAATGATAATTAATTTTTATACTAAAATTACTTATTTTTATTTTAATAACTCACTTAATGTTGTATTACTTATATTTGTAATTGCAGTGCAATATTCTTTTAAAACTCTTAAAATAAAAAATAATTTAGTATAATAAATTAATATATTTATCGAATAAAGATTAATGTTTCTAAGTAAAAAATTTTTTTATTTATAAATAAAAAATAATTATTTATAATAGTACGTTTGGCAGAGGCTTGGATCCTATGCTTGGCCGATCATAGGATCCGATATCGGTACGTTTGGCAGATGCTTGGATCCTATGCTCGGCCGATCATGGGATCCTATGATCGACCGATCATAGGATCCTATGCTCGGCCGATCATAGGATCCGATATCGGCATGGCGTTACAGTCCGATACTCGCCCAGTCTTTGGCCGATGATATATTCGGATCATTGGCCGATACTTTTAAATCGGCTGCCTGTCTTGGCCCATTAATGGGCCGATCCTCATTTCTTGTATGGGTAATTCATACTGATAATGGTTATTTCGTAGTCGAAATACGCACCTAATTATTAATTACAAAACGTTATGAGCTCCGAAATTGGGGAAAAAATCCAAATTTTTTATTACGTATTAGGTCAAGAATACACCACCAATATTTCAGCTCGCTATCTCATTTTATTTAGAGTTATATTTAGAGTTATATTTATCACATACAGAAGGAATTATACCTATTAGATGATTCGATGATCACGCTTACCAACATTATTTTATTACCTTCAATATTTTACAACTTTAGAATTATGTATATTCTATGTAAAAACAATTGAACAATGTTAAAAAAAAATTCCTGTGAATCTCAAGCTTATTTCAGATCATGCACTAGGCGAGTATTCAATCTAATTATGTAATGGGTACTTGCTCGTACTTGCTCCTTGCTTGGACACTTATAGCACCTAGCTACTCTATCGAGTTATTTAATCGTTTTTTTATTTTCCAGCATCGTGAGAGTAATAATGAACTTTCTTAAAAATAATAATTCTATTAATATTCAATCTTTTAGAAATATCACATTATAGCTTATTGTAACATTACTTGTTTAATTTACTACATATTTTACATATTTACATTCTTCAAGTTATTAGCAATATAATACTTCTTGAATTATTTTACATGATACTCGACATGTATACAATATGCCAATGTGTAATAATGTATTTAGTACCTAGTCTAGTTTGTTAAACAAGCAAATATAGACCGCAATTAACGCTGCCTAGTTATTATTTATACTAGCTATTATATTAAAAATGGTTTATTTCACAATGAATAAATAATCTTTTACAAATGTATTGTTATAATAATAATAATTATTTTTTTGATTGTGATTCTCTATTCCTAATACCAATGCTGTTCTTATATTGTAAAGCTTAACATTTATTTTACCATTTATATAATCTTAAGATAAATAAATGTTTTGTTAAAACTAATCAATCGTACAATAATTACATCAAACAATGTGTAAAGCTAAGCATTTGACTAGTATAAATTAAAGACAAATTTATTTTGTAAATAATCTAAAAGGGTTTATTAAACATTTATTCACGACCCTTGTTTAGTGTTTGTATGTATCATTTATAACCATTAAAAGAAAGTACTATCATATTAGTGAGTACATCATTAAAGTTTTAAGTATTACTATATATTAAATATTAAAACTGCCCATTTTAAGCTTACCACAGTGTGAATAAATCTTATAAAGTTATAATAGTTTATAATTATTCAAAAAGTAGTCCTCAATACCCTTTTTTGACAGCATTTAAAATATTTATTTGAATAAAATGTAGGTTGAAAATTACGATATTTTTATTTTTTCCTTAAAATATGTATATTAAGGTCTTCTGATGTCAAATATAGGGAAAACTGATAAAAATAAAATTATGGGTAATAAATACTCAATGATCAAATAGTGTTAAATTAACAGTATTTATGTAATTATTGATTACACTCAGTTAAAATAATACATTCTATATTAAAAATTATAAACATGTGCTCTATAACATAAATCTTTTGTTCAAGGCATAGCTATATTGAATGCGTAGTATTGCTATCTGTCAATTCCAAATCAATAACATATTTAAATGATTAATTTATATCAACACTCCTCCTAAATTATTAACTTAAATATTGCTCAATATTTTCAATATCAAGTTTGTCTCTAAAATTTTCGATTAACACTCGTCTTAATGGATTAGTAAAAATTTCTGCTATTCAGTCAATTTCTTTTATATGATTTAGATTGACACAGCTATTTATATTAACAGCTATTTATATTTAATAAAAAAATACTTAATGTTCACATATTTGTCGCCATTTATAAAGCCGTGGTTTTCATTTCCCAATAAACACAAATCACTCTAATTATAAATGTAAAGATCATCACATTTGAAATGTAGACATTCAGAAATTGTCTAATCCACAATATTTATTTAATGCCGTCATAAGTTGCAACAAACTCAGATTCTGCCGTACATAATGCCATAGTAGAATAGTTTTTTGAACTCGACGAAACAGCTTCACCTGTAGTTTACAAACATATCCTGAACTAGATTTTATTTATTTGTTTTTGATTTATTTTTTAAAAAAGATAAGTTTTTGCAAACTTGCAAAAAAACTCTCTTCATCTCACGCTCAACTTTTTTCAAAATTAAGCGCTTTAAATCGGTCAAACTTAGTATATAGTATACTATAGTATAGGGCATTAGTACATAAATAAAGTAAATTGTATATTGGTAACGTTCATTTTCACATGAGGAGAGGGATAATTAGAAGGTGATTTTCTAATTTTTTGCCACTAATTTTGTTTTTAAAGCGCCAATTTAACTCACTAAATTTTCATATTAAGTAATTCCATGGAAAACAAAATAACGGTTTTTTCATGTTATTTGAAAAAAGTTCTGAATATAAAACCAGTGAATTTCTCCAGAAAAATGCATTTTTTAATATTTAGCGATGAAACTTTCCATTTTCGTGACAATAAACAACCAAAATTTAACAAGCTGTCACTCCGTTAGTAAAATTTTAAACCCATTTTTTTTTTGTGTTCTTTAAGCTATACATGTTTTCTCCGAATGATTTTTTTCATAAAATACTTATTTTCAGAAATATTTATGAAACACTGCCAGGCATAGGTTATTTTTTATTGAAAAATCGACGTTTCTACTCTAGAATAAAATGCAAAGTATTTACTTCAAGTAAGAACTTTATAGAGCAAAAGCTGCTTAGAATTAGTCAATATGTCCATTAATAAGTATACCGTTTAATAATATTACTCACACACCAAAAATGGTTCATGTATTTGATCCATAGGTTTATCATACGGCCGGATAATTTCGAAATTAAATTGGCCGTTAAACTCTGTTTGAATTTGATCGTACAGACTGAAATATATTACAATATTATTAATTTTAAGTTTCAAATAAAGGGTGGAATTGTGCAAATTAAATTTTAAAGTTTTCTTCAGTTATTATATAAAAGAAGCAATTTTCATGTATCCGAAGTGCTAACAACAAAATTATTGTTTCTAGTTTTTTCAATAATTTATATCAGTTTAAGATTAGCAGTGAATGTTGAGACTAAATTAATTTATTTACCAACCCATCATTTTTCGTTTATTGTGATATTAATATTTCAATGAAAGCTTGTAACATATGTTAACCAACTATACTTTTCTTAAACTATGTAGGTAATATTGGTATAAAGCTTTATACAAAACGGTTTTTGAATCTATGAAATGCACAAAACGTAAAATTATACATACTCTACCATTGAAAACATTACAGAAGCAATTACGGTTCATGACACAAACATTATTCTCTTGAAATTGAAATTAATATAATATTTTACTCAGAGTATCTAGTCGTGTTTTTGAACTATACAAACTGCAATAATAGTATCTTTAATATATGTTAACATTTAATCTACCCGCATAAAAACTGGATGTTCGGATTTTTTCTATGGTTATTTAAAAATTGGAATAAAATTTAAAAAAGGAAAATTTATTATATATTAAGGATAATTGTCTTCGGACTAATTTATAAAACAAATAATTCCGTTGCAACTAATTACCTTTCACAGTCGACGTAAATCATTTATTTTCAAGCTATTATGATATAAGAATATAATTAGAAGAGTTCGAAAGGTAATAATCACAAGAAAATTATTTATAGATGTATTTAATTTAATTTAATTTTTAATTTTTTTCCCTTTTTAGTTCATGTATTTGAAGTGAATAATTTTTCTTATTTATAGATTAATATTTAGTATTTTATTACTTGATTTCTTTTAACTCGTAGTGTCTATTTGTCGAAAAAATGTAATTTCGAATTATAACACTTATCTCATGATCAATCGAGAAATTTACAAGTAGGCTCCCGACGATACATGAGAAATTGTACGATAAAAATGATATAACAAATTATCGTTAAATAAAAATTTTAACGGAAAACCCCAGATATGTATCAATATTATTCAAATTCTTTGCACTTTTTGCACTTTTTGCACTTATACTATGTTTTCAGTCACAGTAAAAAATCATAAAATAAATGATTTTATATTATTTAAAATCACTTTTTGTTAGCAATCGTCTGGAGCTGGAGACAAAAAAAAAACTTTGTAAGTCATTCAAATTAGACTCATTAACTTAAGTTACAAAACGTTAAAAAACCCTTCCGATTACAATGAAAAAATTTCAAAACAATTGCCTACGGGTGATAGTAAATGGTGACACACCACAAAACCAGCAACATTTACATTCTATCAGCAATATCAGTAGAAGACCTTATAATTAAAAGAACTCAGAACAGCCAGAAAAAAATTATAATCTATGAAAAAGATAGATTTTACTACTTTTTGAAAAAATAAAAATAATGTCTCACTCTACATCCTGGACTGTACTCATGTCGAAATACGTGTCATTCGCGCAATCAAAGGAAATATTTTATCACTTTTCACTA
Organism: Chrysopa pallens; assembly: GCA_020423425.1. NCBI lineage: Eukaryota > Metazoa > Arthropoda > Insecta > Neuroptera > Chrysopidae > Chrysopa > Chrysopa pallens. The sequence goes on from CM035592.1 coordinate 93,196,108, forward strand.
TACATAATAACTAATCAATTTGATTTAAATTTTTTTTTCTCTTCTTCGTAAAAATTTAGTTAAAATTGTTGAAATTTTTCTCTTAATAAATAATGATATTAACAAAATTATTAATCAACATAAACAACTTTTAATTATTGAAAATTTGGTTGTAAGGTACTTAAAATTAAGGATGTAAATAATATATTTTGTTTTTATTGGAATTTAATTATAAACAAATAAATTACTTTACTTACAACTTTTGTATCATTATATCCTGACTACGGCAAAGACAAAAAGAACATTTATATATTTGGTGACGCCTTGCGACGATATAAATGATATATTATTGGTTTAAAAATTGTGTAAAAAAGGACCGATTTTGCTCATTCCTAATGAGTCCGAAAAAGATTTTAAAAGTACCTTCAGTAATTTGTACTGTTATAAACTTTAGACTAAAAATATATGCTTGTCCTATATTCTACATATATGGAGTATAAAAATTATAGCAACGATTACTTACTTGTTTTTTCGAAAAATATTTTTAAAATGATCCTTTTGTCGTTTAAAATTTCGTTACTTTGATTTTTTACATGAATCGGATGATTAACTGAAAATAATAGCTGAGAACCATACTGGTGCATGTGTATCATTCTTAATAAACTAGCTTATTTACAAAAAAAAAAAATACATCGGTGTCTGTAAATAAACGCAAAAAGAAAAACAAAAACAACAGAAAACTTAATAACTAACTTGTAAAACAAAAAAATCAAACGGTAATTTTTCCCAGTAATAAACTATTAATGAATGTTTTAAGTGTTAACAACAACAGGAACATGGTTTGAATATAAATAAAAAATTCCTCGTATAGCAGCTGCGTAAGCTTAGTATATTCTTTCTATTGTATAATAAATGAATTCTAAATAAAAATTTAAAAGATTATAAAAAATTTAAAACTAATTGTTAACGTTGGCAATAGCAACAAAATACGATTTTATTTATTTACCCATTATATCTATGTAGAACAATTTATCATTTTAGACGGTTTCCATAAGATATGGAAAATTAGCATGATGAATATTTTTTCATTTATTTCGAATGCAAGAACAATATAGTTTTTGTAATATGTAACGAATCGTATATTTCATTAAGCTTGAAGATTGGTTCATACGATGATGAAAGTAACGAAACTTCAGGTCTATTATGTACACCCATACCTACTATATAGACAATCACAGGATGCTTATTGAAGTGAATTGTTTCGTAATTTCAAATTCAATGGAAAAACCGCAGTAAAATGGGGCAATCACATACAACTTTAGGATATTACGTGCAAGAGAATAAGATAGAAGGCATGGTACAGTGTTGTTTATAGGATTCAGACAACCACATGCATTTATAGCATATGTGCGAAACAATAAGATAAAATACACTAAAGATTGTTTATTATAGGTTGAGCATGGCTGTGTGTGCGCCAGCATAGAGGTATCATAATTCATTGAAATTTCTGGACTGGATAAGTATAATGTATGTAATATATATGTGAATAAAATGCAAAATTGTGATTTGTATCAATATCATCAGAAATAAACCCTACAATTATCTTACTCCTGAAATTCTGTATTTGTCTCTCACATTTCTAGGATTTTCAGGGGTATGTATTGTATTTTAATGTTTTGCTAGTCTGAGGGACATTTGTGTGATCTTTGAGAAGCATCAAGAGGGAAAGGTTCCAATGTGTTACATCATAAGGGTCCGTTCCGCGAAATGATTTTTTTTTGTAAAAAATTATTAACAAAATTTAAACATTCAGTTGATTTCAGAGATTGTAAAAGATTAATCTAACACAGCTATATATATATATATATATATATATATATATATATATATATATATATATATATATATATATATATATATATATATATATATATATATATATATATATAAATGTCACAACTGCTATTATTCTAATGAGGAGTATTAACGAATTTTAAAAAAAAAATATTATTTTTCTCATTATTTCAAAACCAACAGTTTAGTCTTCTTAAAGAGGAAAACCATTTCGATACAAGAGTATGTAAGTAACCTAAAATATAAACATTAATATCAGGTATTAGAATTTACGAGTTTGTTTTCAACCACTTCGGGTTAAAAACACTTTTAGTTGATAACTTATTTGATTGTATCATAATATATTATTCAGTTTAATTCGACGATAGAAAGATAGAAACATCTCTATTTGTACACTGAATAATTCATGATTTCTTAAATTATTCTATATAAATAATATTTTAGAATCAATTTGGGATAGTAAACTTTTGTTTGAATTATTCAAGTAGATTTTCGGATACTGATCAAGTTTAGAGCATAAAATGACCACAAATCCTTAAGAAATATTATGTAGCTAGCACGCAGAATATGAATTAACATCTGGAATCTGGAATTCAAATGTTTATATTATTGACTACATATGTTTATGATGTAATACTCAAAATAAATAGCAAAAATAAACACAATTATATACATGGTATATTTTCTAAAAAATCAATTATGTTTATTTTTTAATAAATATTCAAGCGCCCCTATTCCGATAGTAACTGGAAAACGATAAACTAATTTTTATGAAACTAAGCACAGCTCCTAACAAGAGAAGCAAAAGGGAAGCTAAAGGAATATGCAATATGGAATTGCTCAACAATTTTATGTATGTTAAGCGAAAACATCTTTTAGCCAGTAAAAATTTACATCGTTTTAAAATAGCTTTTTATTTCTTAGCTATGCATTGAAAGAATCTTAACCTAGTATATCAGTTAAGATGTGTGATACGGTATTATACTTTTTTATAGTGAATTATCGTTAAGATAATGAATTGTTGCTTTTCTATTTACTTGCTATTCTTTTTATGGCATTTATTTATATAAAAATTCGAAACTAAATAAGGTGTAAAGCAGTTAATATTTTGTTTAGAGTAGAATATAGAAGGGATTAGATTATATAGTCCTAGCATTATATTTAATTTTCACACATAGCTATTTGTCCTTAAACGATGTTATTATTATTTACAAATTCTTGCATTTCGATTCTTGTTTTTAATAATTGGTATATTATAATTGGTCTATTTCGATTTTTGTATTTAATATCGATAAATTTAAGTTTGAAATTTCCAAGCAAACTATAATGAAAATCTAATTTAGTTTTGATATACGATGTAATGCAAAGATATATCAAACATGTTCTACGATGAAGTCATAAAAATACTCTACATCAACAATGCTAGTTAACAACTACCAATAATGCAACATAATGTCACTATTTGAACTGACCAATCAGTATAATAATAATAATAAATTTTATTTGCTTAACCCTTTAAGCCCCATTGTCCATTACAAATGTAAAATATAATGTTAACAAAATCTGTAATAGAAATAGAAAAAGTATAAAAAGGAAAGAAAATATTGTGTGAATTTGTTGCAAATTTATTTAACTGACTTATTATTAAATAGATTGTTTCCTTATTTTATATTTATTGAAGGACTTGATTTGAAAACGTTTAATATTTATACGTGAAGAAAACAGCAAACAGAATTAATCGTTTAAATAAATACTCAACATAGAGTGCCAATGCAAAATATTTTTAATCATTAACATTCATAAAAAGCACTAAATAAAATAAGCTTACGTGTATGTAAAATATTGGTAACACCCGATATTAAGAAATGTATTTATTGTATCACATAATAAATAATCTTGATCCAAACGGTTAAGCTATAATATTTTATACTTTGTTTAATTTATTTAACAGTCGACATAAAAAATGAAAAACATGGGCACCGCAAATCCTACTTTCAACAATAATACACCAATTGAACCTTGAAACAATTGAACAATATTCTTATAAAAGATGAAAATAAAATATGTACGATTATGATAGTAGACTAATCAATCAAAGACCAGAAGTTTGATTTGCTAAAACATTCATTTTTTATTCATTTTTAATAATATGTATTATAATTGTGTTTTATTACCTGAATTTCAGCTTAAATTGTGGGAACCTTAGCAGTTTACGAAAAAATATTTAAAAAAAAATGCTTATTTTAGAGATATGAACATTTTTAGTTTTTAAATTTTTGTTTTTTCTTATGGTTAAAACTAGGTTAGGTCATTGTCGATATATTAAAATAAAAAATATCAAAATTTATTTAATACCTTCAATATTTTATAGTATAACTGTAGACCAGGGGCGTAGGAGCCGTATGGGCAGGGTGGGCAGCTGCCCACCCAGGAATTTCTCTGGGTGGGCAGCTGCCCAATTATTATCATCGAAAATTTAGGGGGAGGGTAAAAATTTCGAACCTGCCCACCCAGCAAAAATTTCGTTCCTACGCCCCTGCTGTAGACTAAATTTAATATACTTCTCATATATTTTTAATATGCCAAGAATAATGGTAAAAACTCTGAAATAACAGTTTTCCACATTTAATTTCTTATGCAGCAAGGTAGTTCATTGTCTGCCCCTGCTTCCAGACTAGTACTAGGAAATGGCTTACATGACAACAAAGTACGCGAGACAAGTATTTGTCACTGAAACGCCAAATTTCTTCATACACTGTGGTCACTTAAGAGTCACTTTTTGTGGTCACTTTGTTTGGTCCAGGCTCCTAAAAATATCACTTACTACGGGAAATCAAAGGTCAGTACAAGCTACTAAGTAAGAAAGCATCAAACACACTATTCACTAATAACATAGATGGGCGTATAGAAGAGTAATTTTCATGGAGAGGGAGTTTAAATTTTGTATAAAGATACAGCCCAATATATTAGCTAAAAAGCTTGAAATTTTGAACAGATAATCCTGAAATAATGTTAAGAAATCTAAAAAAAAAACTTTTTGATAATCAATCTCCAAGGAGTTGCCTTTGTTAAACGAAATTCAACCCATAAATCCTTGAAAACTACGTTTAAAGTTTGTTATATCAAATTTTCTGTTTCTTTGCTGAATTACCTTTGGTACTACAAAATCGACTCCACAAAAAAATCCATCGACAAAAATACATTTTTTCCTTGTCATTTAAAGGGAGTTGTGAGGCAATAATGAAATTATTGATTCATTTTTAAACTAGTAATATAATCAATTATTAACTACTATCTATTTTTAACCCTTTTATAAATACGTTTAAGGTTATAATTTCAAGCTGTTTATAGTAATGTAACGTAATAATATTCATGACACGAAAGCAGTTCAAAATTCTATATATTGTGGTATTCTAATATTACAAACAACAAAGACAATACAAATGAAAATACACTAATATTCTCATTATCTTATAATATCACATAACGTTGATAGCATGACTGTAAGCATGACCGAGATATGATTATTTGTTGAAAAATAATGACTTTAGAAGCAGGTTGAAAATTCTCTACGTTTGTCTTGATTTTACTCGAAATAATTCGAATGATTCTCGAACAATTATATATCTCCTTTGCGATCAAAATATTGGCCATATAAAGTTTTAATTTCAATCTAAGCGAAAATTATTGCTTTAAATATTTCTTAATCTCGTTGCGAACGAAGCAAGGGCTGAGGCTGACACATCATTGTCTCGAGACTAAAGATTTCGCATCCTTTCTCTTTTTGCCCTTTTTTTTTTTTTGTTAACATCCCTCGTTTTTTAACACAGCAAGGCGTCGAATACTAACTAGTTTTACATAATTACATTGATATTATTTGTTATAATACTATGTATACAAAGCATGTTAATAATCAACACTAAAACAGAATTAACAATACGGAAGAGTACAACTGTGAAGTGTAGTTCAAACAACTACTTACATTTCTTTTTTTATTATAAAAGTTGGGAAGTAATGAGCTAACAACAAACATTATCTTCGCTGTAAGCTATTTAATGCTGACACGGATATACAATTTTTATTTAAGCTCATTCATATATTGTGTTTCACAAGATAATATTTTAATATCATACTTATGTGCTAACTATGAACTATGTTTGTCAGTTATGGATAATAAATTATTTTAAATGACGAGCGTTTTATTACAGAAGTGGTGCGCGTAGATTCTTCACGTAAATTAAACTGAATTTAAACACTGTTACAAATGCGAATGCATATATTATATAGGCTCGATATGCCCATAAGCTTATCGTATCATTAATTACGCTAAAAATTCGTATTTGGCTGAACTATTTTCTTTATTAGAAACCGTAAAATTTTCGATTTTACTTACAAGCTTCAAACTTTTAGACATTAGTGTTTTTGTTTTTGAGTAGGTCATTAAGTGACAAATATAAAAACCATTTCGTCTGCCACGCGATAAAACCAGATGTACGTTGTCCAACGCCATGAAACATGTGGAAAATAGCTATTTTGAACTTATTGGACAAAATCAATTACGTTTTGTCACATGTTGGACAAGATGGTTTTTGTATCTATATTTAAAGATCTTTTTTTAAAATAAAAACAGATATCCGCCAATTTCAAATTTAGAAATACAATCAAAAATTTTTCGAGCTCCGATAAAAAAAATCGTTACACTTTTCAGAATTTTGTTGTTGAAAAAGTTGCTTTAATGTCAATTTCACCGTATATAAATTTTTAGTTGTATATTTATAAATTAGATGGCATTCTTATGAGCATCGGGAGAAAAATGTTAAAAGTACCCACAAATTTTTCGAATTAAATCATTGTAAATATATCCACTTAATAATAACAGTATGATTTCATATTTATATTTTAGAGTTCAAATCCAAAGCAGAATATAAGAAATTATGCGATCAAAAATATAAATACGTGAAAAAAGAAACAAAGATAAATGGTACCAAATAATTCGTAAAAGAGCTAGGCTACAAAATCTTCATGCTACAAGTGAAAAAAGAAAGGCCTTTTTGGAATAATGTTCTGGATCCATCGATAGACTTCACGTTTAATATAATTAGACTCCTTATTAGAACCAGAGCTAATAAGTCCCGAAATAAAATGTGATTTCTAACTAATTTTAACTAATTACTCTCTAGGACACAAGTTTGATTGAAACTTATGATATAAATATCGCCCAAATATGGTGCATCCATAATCTATTACAAATACTCATAGAACAAACATTAAAAAAAATTATATGTGTTTGTTTATAAACCAACAGAAGGCATTCGATACCATAAACTGGGTAGCTGTTTGGTGAAACCTGCTTAAGATAGGGGTATCGCTCAAGTTTACTACAATAATAAAAAAATTTATTATTAAAATAAGTGACTCTAGATTACCCCAAGGGAGCTGCGCCTCTATTTCAGCTACACTATTTAAATTGTTTGGAAATGACATCGCAATATACTGGAATTTGTGGAATTATATGCTCCACAAATACGTAAAAATATATCACACCATTTAATTCTGGTGATACTATGATGTAATTAGAATCTCGAATGGGCTAACAACGTTGTTTAAATCAAATTGAAAAATGTCGAGAAATTATTGATTAACCCAAATAAATCCAAAATAAAAATAATAAGACAGGGGTATAAATATACAAATAATTTTAAGTGGCACATACGAAATAAGGAATTCGAAATTATTGACAAGTTCGATCTAGACGTAACCATTAATGGAACTTGGATCGGAAACTTGATAATTATGTAACAAATAAAAAGATTCAGTCAACAGGGCAATATTTACACAAGGGACTTAAATATGGGATACTTATATATCAGACACCGAAATAGCTACACTATACCTAGAATTCTACAAAGAAGTTCTAGCTTTTACAAAAAAGTAATGCTAATAATGCAATTGTGATACAACTTTGATTCTTAAAAACTCAAAGAACGTACGAATGGCAATTCAAAGAAGCGTCTATAAACTGTATGTTTCAACTACCTGTTAGTGCTGAAAAACAACGGCTAAGCAAATATAATTCGTGAAAATATCGATACCCACAAAACACTTAGAACGTTAAAAAACGTCAATACATATATTTATCCCGATCTCTTTTCCGCAAGCTACTGGCAGTATCATACTCAGTCCTTCACCTGTTTATAACAAAATTTCGGTTTACCTTAGGTTTCTGAAAGTCATGTTTATTTTGTATGTAATCGGAACTGATAGTAAAGGATTAATTAGAGACGGAAGGTACATTAACCATCTGATTCCTTTTAATAGATACACAAATTTTTCATCATTTCAATTGAAGCGTCTTTACTTCTCGAACATGAATTTGTAGTAAGTTTTTATAAATGTTACAAAATAGCCAAAGTATGGACGTTCAAAATTCTTAATTAAACAAAGAAGGAGATTTCAATAAATGACGACATACAAGTTCATCTCTATAGTCATTATACATGAGAGACATTACAATAAGAGGTCCGTGATACTTAAATACATCTTCCTTCCAAATTTAAGATAAGATGTTAATATGCAGATATGAGTTGATTGTGAATAAAAATGTTATATAAACTATGTGAATATTCAAGACAATTTTTGTGTGTGATTTTTCTATAGAAAATGGCCGCCTATTGTAAAATCACTCATAAAAATTTTACTTGAAAGTGGTGGGCAACAATCGTTAAGAGCTTATAACTTGTTTGTTTTTGAATGAATTTTAATTTAATTTTCAAATTTTGTTTGGTATTGAGCCTAGTCTCATATTTTGATGGGTAAAATAGAAATATTTTTTAAATCGTACCTTCTCTATTCGAAATACAATACTTAACACCAAGAGCTTATAAATTATTTGTTTTTGAATGAATTTTAATTTAATTTTTGAATTTTGTTTGGTATTAGTGCCTAGTTTCACAGTTTGATGACTAAATTTTTTTTGAAATTGTACCTTCCCTATTCAAAATACAATACTTAATTTAAAATATTTTTCACATTTTAATTTTAAATAAAAAATAATTTTGTAAGTATGAGTCCTTTTTGATCGCACTTTATTGTAAATATAAAATCTCGCTTTTCAATCGCACGTCTTCATTTAAAGTAGTGTTTTTAATTTACAGCTTGATCACTATTGTTATTGAAACTTATACCCTTATTTTAACAATTATCTTCAATTTGTTAGATACAAAATTCATAGAGTAACCTAATATTTGCCAATTAACGATAGAAGCCTTGTTTTACATAGAAACCTAAAAGTAGGAAATCCAATTAAATTCTTGCATACTGTTTCTCGGAAATTGTAATCAAAATTTTCAAGGTGAATATAAATAACTGCACAAAATATGAACTTTTTCGCATACATTCTGATTGTAGCTATACATATTATAAATCTTCAAGTTCACCCTTATCTCAACATTATCCTATCAAATCATTTGAAGAAAAGAAGCAGTATTTATGAAATAAAAAATGATTTGTTTCGAAAAGAAAATAGTTCCGATAACGTCGCATCAATCGTTTACAAAAGCTTAACTTCTTAAAAGAAGTCCAGTCGTAAATCAATTAGTTCTTCAATTTGAATTCCAATTTATGTATCATTTTTTCAATTAATTTTATGCATGTTTTTTTTTTTTTTTGATATGTTAACACAAAAAAGAGAAAAATACAATTTTGTCTACTTACTTTTTTCTGTCTTAACTTAATGGCTAGTTTGAGTCGATTTAAATGCATTCTTTCACCATGTTCAAATGCTGGTCCTGTTGGATCATGATTTAATAATACTTCTAGCTCATGTGAACTTCTTGTGTGGTCCAATAAGGCTGTTGCAAACTCTTGACATTGTTTTCGAAGTTCTTGATATTCACATTTAAATTCATGTTCGAGGAAACTGAGCCTGTAAGAAAACACAAACACTATTAGTGAATAACGTCGTTATCAAGGTATTAAACCTTGCCATTTCTAAATAAGTGCATTAAATAATGGTAAGTGGTTTTGATATCGCATTGAATAATGGTAAGTGGTTTTGATATCAAATCATGATAAACTTATAAAACAAGTGAAATTATTGGTCTAAGTGAGTAATGGTGTTAACCACTTGAAATTTTTGGCAACATAGGCTGGAAGGTCACAGATGCAAATTCAGGCAGCACCTGCAGATCAATTATAATTAAAGGGACGTTTAAGTAATCACACTGTCACTTGGATTAGAACGAACTTACCAGTTCCACGCATATAACAAATATAATTTTTTTTTTCCATATTAAAATTGAAATATTTACTTTAAATGATCTTTCAATAAATGATCTTAATAGAGCATCAGCTTTATACAGCTCTTACGGTACAAATTTGTTTTTGAATAATCAGTATTAAATTTTGCATAATATTTTGATAAAGCTACAAATTAATGTATTTGAGGTAAAAAAAACATCTTGCTAACAAGCTCCAATTTACTTTATTAAGGTACTGATTACCTGTTCCATGTTTCAGCGGCTAGCATTCATATTTTTGAAAATATTACAATTTGAATGAATTTTTTTTTTTAAATTCCAAAACAAAAAACATTATAATAAATAAATTTATTGATAATAAATTTTGATACTAAAAAAATAATGTTCATAAAAAAAAAAACATGCCAAAAGATTCTGAGGATAAACAGTAAAATTTTCTACCCCTACACGTTTTTCGTTATTATATTATTTTTATTTATTTTTAGTAAAAATGATCTTAGTATTTTTAGGTATAAATAGCAGTATTTTTAAAAATATCCTGTTTTAGTTCTGAATTTCAGTAATATAAAAGGTACGAACAAGATTGTTTTCATTACAAGTCCTTCAATTTTCTTGAAAATGACTAAAAATTTGATATATTACACAGATTTTTGAATATACTTTAAAAACTATATAGTATATTTTTTCGTAAAATTTTTATATAAAATTTTTATTAGTTATTTGAAGTTAAATATTCAAATTTTGTTGATAGAAAAGAGACATGTATTTTCACACAGCTGCATCTTAAGAATTATCTAAAATTATCGAAATATTAATTATCTAAAAATATCTCAATTCGAATAGTGGATGTTGGTTTATCGTTAAGACGATACTCAAAGCTTTAAGATGATACTCTAAGCTTTTAATGTTATATGCTTTTGAAGTTTAATCATATATTTGAAACTTTAAATTTAAAAAAAAGTACTAAATTAACCACACATTTTCTCCAAAATTTATATCTCACGATGATATATGCTATTATCTAAGAATAAATGAAAACATTATTAACATAGTTCATGAAACAAAATAACTTTTTACATAATATATTATAATCTAGTGGTGTAGTCATTCGTCTCTAGTATTATATACTAAAGAAATAAGTAACAACACATGATACCTTGTAATGTCTTCTGTCTCTCTATTCACTGTTCCTTCTTGCTTAGATATTGCAATTTAAAATAATTCATCTGTATATATACAGAAATTGGTTCGTATAAAAGTTTTTATTTTTGTGTTTTTCTGCATACACAGTAAAAATACATGAATTAATCATTTGTATATACTTATATAAAGAAGCTTTGCAGCTTAACACTGCATTCATTATAGCAATATTCTAGAACGCATACACATTCCAAGAGAGTTTAATTAGAATAACTAAGTTAAAATAGTTGTAAAGAAGTAGTACAGTTTCTTTAGAGTTTAACATTAATGAGAATTTGGTTAGAGTGAATGTGTTCATTTAAGATTTTCTGAACTATGTTTTAGATTAAAACTGAAATGTTAAATATCTGCCCCGTCTTGTGGTAGATGCAATCTCTTTCTGAGTTGTAAAATTTAAAATAACCATTAAACTTAAAAATGTCGATAGAAAAAAACGAATTTTCTCGCATAATTTGAAAACCGCACATTTATAATATTAAATTGGTAACTACTAAAATTCGATATGAAGATTTTAATATTAACATGTTTCCTAAGTAAATTATACATTTATAAAATTAAATTGGTAACTACTAGAATTCGATATGAAGATTTTAATATTACCATGTTTCCTAAGTAAATTATGAAATGAAAAACAAAAATATGTTTAGTCGAAATTTGACATACACATCCGACTAAGTTAATGATAATAAATATACCAAAAATTATTATTTATTTATTTTTACAGTTTAAAAGATTTTAGTGGATCCTGAAGATACATGTATTATTTAACTTGAGGACTATATAACCTTCAAAATATTTAACCGATACAATCTAATAAAATTAAATATATCCACAGATATATCATATATGCTGGATATATAAACATGTCAGAGACAAATTTAAGTATTCAAAACTGTACCTCAATTGCTACATTAGCATTAATGTGTATTTTATTTAATCAATGTAAACTTTAACACTTAATCTGGAATCAACAATCTATTTCAATAAGTCCCGTTATTCGTCTAGAATAGTGAAATACAAAAATTTTTTCAAAAAATAGATAATAATTTATTAAAAAAATTATTAAAAATTGTATGTATAGTTAAAAATGAAGGTTGACATTTGAAATGGTATAATTTTTCCCGCGTGTATATTACCTTCGGTTTCATGAAAAAATACCATGACACCAAAACTCTTAAACTATCTGATCGATAGAACTTTTATAAGCCTGTATCTAGAAACATTTCCAACCCCTCAGAGTTCAAGAGATTTCTGTAAAGTTTTAATGAAACGACCTCCAAGGAACTTTTTTTCTAATGAATCATCGAAATCTGATCATTATATAAAATGTTATAGATTAAAAAAAGACATAAAGGTGAACATGAAACCTCCATCTTTCTTGTTTGAAGTCGGTTAAAAATTTCACACGCGTATCAAACAACTTGTTGGGTAATTTTCTCAGCTCGATCTATGCCCGATAGCGACATCTATATATAAGTCGGAAATAATATGATCGGAATTTTTCATACGTAAGTATACTGTTTCAGGCTCATGTGTTATTTCTGACAGAGCTTAATTTGGTTGCGTTTTAACTAAAATACTATAATGAAGTGAGCACTGGACATTTATCATGTGTACACGTAAAATAAAACTGATAAAGTTTCTAATTTTATAGATGGGAATCTATGGAATTATTTTTGATATCACCGTTGAATAAAACCTTAAAGCGATAAAAAATTAACTAATAATATCATTGATAGCTTGATGCTTTCAACGTTGTCTCGAAGTAAAATAGAAAATAATAAGTGAATTTAACAAATAACAGAGTTCATTGCTTAGATACTCGACATATGATTAAATATCAATGTTTGAACTCGGTTTTAATTATTAGAATTCATAAAATAGTCTAAATATCCAGTCCATACAAGTATTAATATAAATGTATTATAATAATACGTATTGTAATATATGTATTTAATAGCAAAAATAATGGCGAATCTAAGCATATTTAAAACAAAAGTTGTTTCTTCTTAAAAAAATAATCTTTTATGGTTGAAAAGTTGGGTCTTGGGTCCATTAGACTCAATGGACTGATTTTACCCATTCACGAACTTAAACTTTGTTTGTATGTCTACATTACGTCATCAAAATTTCAGCTAGTTATCTTTTTTGGTTTATGAGTAATTGTGATGACGGACGGACATACAGAAATGGGTTAATTAGATGATTCCATTCACACCCTTTTTTGTGTCCGTAAAATTTTGTTTGTGCGATCAAAACTTTGAAGCGTTACATACTTTACACTAAAATTGATATACTCTGACATTTAATGCATGTCGAGTATAAAAATAAGCGCAATAATTATTAAAACAATTAGGTTTGTATCATAAATAAATTCAATGTCGTGTTTGCTTGAAAATTAAGACATCATAAAAGGCTAAATATAGATCCATTTTTAGATGCAAATCTGAGAAATTTATAATTACGTATAAATTAAATTGTATAATTCGTTTTGCCTTTTATTACAATTTATAGTAATAATAAACAAATTCCTTTTAGAACTATATTGAGATTTCTTTCAAGATTGTCATAATAACTTTACCTTAACGAACTAATATATTCGAAAAGCAATTCAGCTAGGAAATTGTACAGCAAAATTTTCTTAAAGTAGAAAATTTTGCTATACATTTTAAATCTATAATAATACCTCAATAAGATATAGAAAAATATAATAATATTTAAATTCACAACAATAAATATATAAAGCTTAGTTATTTATTTTAAGTTATGCAAGCAGTTGAATCGACATAAACCCTCATATTATGTCAGTCAGTCATCGTCATGGAAAAACTGAATGAATTTATATTCCACTCTAAATATCTATATATATATATATATATATATATATATATATATATATATATATATATATATATATATATATATATATATATATATTTAGAGTGGAATATAAATTCATTCAGTTTTTTATATATATATATATATATATATATATATATATATATATATATATATATATATATATATATATATATATATATATATATATATATATATCTGATTATGTAGATACTTATACAACATTATTATATTTATTATTGTTGAACGCTAGGCAACAATTCTTGTCTCTTTTACTTGTCAATTCCATTTTCAATTTAAATGGTGTTTAGTTATGGAATATTCCTTCATTATTTTTTTACTTAATTGTACAATACATTCAAATTATAACTTACGCTTTTCTAATTAGATACTTAACTGTATTATTATTATTAGTAGATTTGATACTGCCAGAAGAAATTGAGAACATAACAGGTGAAAATAACAATTCATATGGTTAATTCTTTATATACTCTAAACTAAGTTTAACTATATTAATTTTTAAGCCATTTTTAATAAAAGCCATTCATAAAATACTAAAAAAACGTTTTTTGCATGTTAATTTTTCTTCTATCCTTTATGTTTTAAAAGTTGGGTCATGAATCCATTAGACCCAATAGATGTCTAAAATGCGCCACCAAACAGACTGACGGGCGGACGGAAATGAGGTGTAGTTAAGTAATTAGTAGCGAATTTTTTATTATGAATTCGTGAGCGATTCTTCATGACCAATTAACTGGGCAACATCATTAAAATTTTAAATTGATTACGATTAGTTTAGTAGATAGATGTTGATGGAAGTAAATATTTCAATTTTTTTTCAAAAATTTTATTATGACCTTTTCTTGACCATACCGAAAGTAATTTTATTTTAACTATAAAACTTTTGCAACAGGTATAAAACAGGTATGGCAACATACTGTATATATGTTGCTACAAGCTTTTCCAAATAATTTCTGCGATTTAAACAAATATAAGTTAGCAAATTTAACAATAAAACTCAGTCGTTTTAAGATTTACTATGAACACTAATTCAGTAGCAAAAATTGGTGAATTCAAGGAACATACTCAAAATGACTCAGTTTTATTAAAATTGTTCAGAGAGTCTTAAAACGTTCTTAGAAATAAGAAATCCACTTTTATTAAATAGTTTAAGAAATTTCCACCGCGAATTTAATATGGTTTTCTAAAATAATTCACCTTGGATATACTTCGTGCTGTATTCAATAGAGCTTAAATTCAAGTAAGTTTTTTCGTAAACTATTTAATATAATTAAAAAAAAAAAGCATACCTTCGTAATTCCCATGATAATTCGAACGCAGTCAATATAGGGTCTTTTGAGGATAATGAAATCAAACTCGGTGATGCTAGGGCACGATAAGCATTAATACGAGATCGAGAATGACGGAGGGAATCATTTAGTCTTGATTGAACACAATCATCACATCCACATCTGAAAACAAATAAAATTTATAAAAACTAAATTTAAATTATAATTTTTTTAAGTATAAAATGAAAATAATAACCAGAAATGTTTATAACAATGTGTTGTTGCATATTGGTAGACGTTCTACCTATATCATTTTCACGATATCTGAGACATTTTTTATATTATAAATACATCTTTAAAACATTTAAAAATTAAAAAAAATTTTTAAGAAGACTGATGACTTTTCTTAGGTGCATTTTAGTTCTTTAAGTGTAAAGCCAACATATACTGAAGTGTATTTAAAAATTATCAAGGCTTAATTCTCTAGAATGAGAGTTTTCTTAATAAGTCTATAGAACTCAAGATTTCATCCGATTTCAATGAATACATACAAAGTTAAATATTTAACCAACAAAATATTTCATTCTATCAATTTACCATATAAAAGGTATATATTTCATAAAGTAGTTATTAGTATATATATAAAGTAGTTTGTGAAATTTTCATTGAAAAATATTGAAAATTAAGGCGTGGACACGTCGTCTCCTGTGACTCCTCATAAAAAAGTTCTCACGGGGTAGGCAGGATAACTCATGACAGATTTATTTGAAATGCAAAAACAAAAGTAGATGCTTAAAGAACGTGCTTGGGCGAAGGAAAAAAATTCCATTTTTGGCGGCGTTGAGAACAAAAAAAAACGTTTTTTTTAGTAACCTTTATGGCCTTGAATAATCACAAAATAGAAAAAAAAATCCTTCTTTCAACCACGAGATAATGTAATGTAAAGAAGTGTGCAATTTGAAGGAGATCTGTTCATTATTTTTTGAAAAAGGCTTTATCTCTTAGAATATTACTCAGATCGTTTTAAAACTTTAAAAGAAAGATCTAAACATATTGAATTATAAGATAAGCAAAAAAAAAAAAAAAAAAATTTTGAAATTTTTAAACCCACCAAACCCCTTAAATTGAACCTAGCTTTATAAAGAATCTACACTATAAATACGGCTAATTGAGCTGTATTAAAAATCGGAATATACAGTTACATTTCACAATGATATATAAACTAATTTTCGTTGTGTGATGAGAGGACTGGAGTATTTAAATAGTATTTAAATTTGCACTATTTATAAGTCATACTAGAAGCAACTCTAATTAATATTGAGAAAAAGAGAATGTATATATTGAATATAATAAATTTTTTTGTATTACTTCAATAGAGGACTCTTTACTTCATGAACGTGGATTTAAAACTATTAAAAAAAAAAATTTGAAAAAAGCGATATATGTCAATCCAAAATTCTTAATTAAACATACAAGGAATTATGATTTCACAATTCTTCTTTCCATATAAATTATAGATTAAACATCGTTTTCAAGAATGAGAAGGACATATAATCCTTGATAGCTTTTAACTTCTTTATTTTCTAATGAATTTTAATTGAATTTTCAAGTTTTGGTATTTTTTTGAATCTAGTTTATCACTTGAATTTTTTTTTTTTATAAATAAACATAAACATATTATGAGCATAATACCTGCATGTGTATTAAGATAGTTAGTTAGTGCATTAATTAATAAGTGCGCTAGTGGTACATGATTAGTTACGAATACATATTGAGTTTTATTTTCTTTAAGCTCTAGTAAAATGAAGTGTTATCATGTAAAAATTTCGATACTGAGCATTCACCGAAAACATATGTTTTGTGGTCTCATAAATCCTAAAAAGTGGGTTTCAGAAATTGTTCTGTATGTGTGAAGTTGTAGGAGTTTGTGTGTGTGTGTCTGTTTGTGCATGTGTTTGTGGGTGGCTGGGTAAGTGTGTATATGACATCGATATCTTATCGAACGCTAAATTCCATCCAAGCTTGGTATTTTGTCTTCATATTACCTCTAGTTACACGACGCTTTTAACTTAAATAGGACTTCCCGGTGAACTACTAAATGACAGTCAAATTGACATTTTTCTCGAAAATAGATACTGCGATTTTCGTCGACGTTAGTAAGTTCACAGAATATTTTTTGACTTACAGCTTTCATTTGATAAATTTTGGGAGTGGTGATTGTGGATTAAATTTAGGACAGGTTTTTTTTAATCATATTCTCTTTATTGCAGATTCATATTTATTCATTATAACAACATAATTTTTTTATGTTAATATATTTCTAAACATTGCACTATTGGGAATTGTCATCTAGTTGTCAAGCAATCTTTATTGGTGGATTATAAGAGTTTACTGGCGAACAGAATTTACGAGTGCCACTCAAAGAACAATTTTCTTTTGAGAGAGTGATTTCTTTTTCGTCTACCGGTAGCTACATTTTAAAAATCATTCTTGTAAAGCAGTGGAAAATAAAAATAAAACTATTAAAGTATTTGCATACTGTTCTAGTTAATTAAAAATGTTAATTTTTATTTATAAACATTATGTCTGCAGGGGTTTTTTTGATTGTTAATGAAATTTGATAAATCAATCGATATTCATTACTTTAAATTTTCTAACTTGAATACGTATTATATATTATACAGCTCGTTTATTTTATGTACTGGTATAGAGAAACCATGTTACAAAATAAAATATAAAAATCTTTGTACATACATAGAAATATTAAACACGAATGCACACACATATTACTCGATTTTTTATTGTGAAGGTATCTTTGAATTATCATACAATAATTCAGGGGATACAGTTAGATTATTATTATATTAATATTGTATGAAATATAGTTGTATTATCTTCATGTTATCCTTTAGCGTTGATTACAACAATAATTGTAAATAATTGTTTATTATGTTTGAATGTGGAATATCGAAAAATAAATATTATATTAAAGGCATAACAAATCAATAATTCATACAAATAAAGATAAATATAAACCGAAACGAGTACTGAAACCTTATTGTTTTAAATTTTCAGGCATACTCAGCGAATAGATTTGTGTTTCAAGAAAACATGAATGCGGAATTTATGAAATTCCTATTAAATTGATAAAAGATAACCTATAACACAAAGCGAAAGTACTAAAATTTATTAACAATCTATTATTTCAAAGTGGTATATTCCCAGATATGTTTGAAATAAGTTTAATAATACCAATGTTTGAGAAAAGTAATACAACAAAGTCTCCGACCTATATCTTTACTACCCCAATTTGCAAAAATATTGGAAAAATTAATGTACAATAGACTTTCTAAGATTTTGGAAACTGGAAACATCATAACAAAATGTCAACATGGATGCCGACCTAAACATGCTACTAGTTCTACAAGTAATGAATTTTCCCACCATATTCTGGGAGAGCTACAAAAGATATGTTTTTTTCACTATTTTTTTTATTTGAGTTTAGCATTCATTTTACATGGTTAATCACAAATTTTTTAGTAAAAAAATTACAAACTCTTAGTATTTGCGGATTGCCTGGTTTAGTCCTATTTAACTAATAGGAAAATAATAACTGATGTTGCAGTGTTGCAGTGTGATGTTGCAGGTACAAAATCAAGTCAAGTCTGTATCAACCTCGAAGTTCCGCAGGTCTCAAATCATGGTCTTTTGCTGTTTTTCATATACATAAATGATCTTTCATTTTATATTCTCTATTTGTATACAAATGACATCTCTGCAATATTTTCTTTCGATAATTTACATGATTTGGTGAATAAAATGATTATAGTAATTGAACAATTTGATGATTGATGCAAAAATAATAACTTAATCATAAAAAATAGATAATCTATTCTTACAATATTAATAAAATATCCGATTATGCAAGCAAGCGAAATGCAATTTTTAGGAATAATATTACATGATGGTATGAAATGGCATCGACATGCTGCCACAGTGTGTAAAAAGTTAAGCACTCCTTATTTTTATATCAAAAAAATAAAGCAAACTCATAATACTGAAGTAAGGTGGTCCGTGGATTATGCGTTTATATATATATTGTTCTTGAATATTTATACAACAAAAAATACTTGATCGGCTCATATTTAATATTGGATATCGAGACTCATGTATTAATTAAGTGAAATACATTATTTATGTTTTATGGCATATATTATTACTATGAAATATTAGTACAGTCAAACCTGGTTAAGAGGGAGTTCAAGGAACCATGATTTTATTCTCACTTGTCAAGGTTTCTCACTAATGCAAGTTTCTAGCTTATAGAGGTATAGAAGAGATTTGTCTCACTTACAGAAGTTTATTCAAAATATTTAGTTGTAAACATGATAAAGAATAATCTATTAGAGTGATTACGAAGTGATTATTGAAATACATAAATACAAAGAAGCAAGTAACAGGATAATTTTATTTAAAAAAATCAGTCAACTTTTTTTGTGTCAAATAAGATAATACAGCATGACAAATAAGATAATACAGTTAAATATTATTTCTTTGAATTACAAGAAAACAACATAGTTCCTAATTCCTGAAAAAAAAGAATGAGTCATACATAGGAAAATTGTCGCTTATAGAGGTAAATACAAAAGAGGATCTCAAATATAGAGGTCAGAATGGGAAAAACGACTGTCACTTAAAGAGGTTTTTGTTTCTCACATATAGAGGTTTTTGAGGGGTCAAAGCTCGGGACCTGAGAATTATTTTGACTTATAGAGTTTTCTCGCTTACCCAGTTCTCTCTTACTCAGGTTTGACTGTATTTATCAAAAAATATTATCATAGATTGAAAATAAGAAATGAAATTCATGACTATAATACGCGACAATGTAATGATATACACGTTGCACCTTGCTCATTTATCTATCATCTTATTGAATCTTTACATTTTCCATGTTTTAATTTGAAAGACCCATTGACGAAAAGATTCGTCAATGAAAAATGGTCCTACTAGGCCTGTTCTATAAAGTTGGTAGACTCTTGTAGAATAGTAGTGAATTGCAAACCACTTTTTACATATATGTCCAAATCAGTAAAAAATCATTACGTTATGTACTTGCATACTAACAGACAAATAATTATCCGACTACGTAGAACAGTCCTAATATTGTCTCACAGGCATTTAGTAGCTTCAACCAAGGCTCTTATAAAGTGTGTTTTTGCTTCCCATATTTAGAAACTGTAGCAATACTTAAATTTTTCTCCAACATCTTTTGTTCAGTTTACTTATTTTCTAACTATTTTTTTTTTTATGAAATTTCTTTTTGGGCAAATTTTAAAAAATTGTTAATAGTTAGAGCTTCCTCACATTTGAGAACCAGACAAATAACCCCATTTTTCAAAACATTCAATAATTTAATTAAATGTTTCAATTTTTGGCGATTAATTCATCATTATACATAAAAAAATTATAAAATATTTCCTATTTGTATCACTATTTGTGTTGTAAGTGCATTCATAAACACCCCCACTTCAAAATATCAAAAAATAATATGTGTATAAAAATTTCTGTATAAAGGTTGTGTTTACGATGGATTTAATTTATGATTATTAATAAAATTAATAATCTTTAATATTTTAACGAATTTTTCTTAATACCAATACGTAAACTAAACAAACGGTATATGATTGATTACTTACCTAACGTCGTGTGGCATTGGTAACGTTGCTCCACGATCTAATAATATTTTAATAATTTCATAGTTATCACGATGTGCAGATAAGATGAGTGGTGTAATGTCTGGTGTAAATGTTGCGGTTTCAGGCGGTAATGCTTCCCAACTCTGAAAGTAAGAGATTATATTTTAACAAAATACATATACATTTTGTGAATACATAGTGATCTACATTAATAAGTATTTAATAAATATTATTTGGTTAAACAGGCAAAATTCCTTACGTAAATTATTTAATTAGAAAGATTAACACTGTGTTTATTTATCATATGAATTTCAAGAAAAAGTTAACAAATGAAAATTGAGATATCGAAAGCGCTTAGCTTGTAAAATTTGATTAATTTTTTAAATTTTGTGTTTGGAAAATTTATATTTATTACAAATTAAAAAGATTTATAATTTTTATGTATATTGAAAAAGTACCTGATCGACCGACCGTCACTCGTTATTTTGGTGATAACACTGTTTCTCTAGTTATATTTGGTATACTGTGACATCCTATTTTTAAGAATCGACCCAGGACCAAGACTCGATTCATACTTTATGGACCGAACCTCGAACCTTGGGCTTCTCGTACTTCAAACAAGAACGTTATATCTGTGCCACTGCTGAACTGCATGTTAAGTTCATTTATTGACTATAGCCCTTACATGAATTTATAAATTTATTTTTCTGATAGCGGTGTTTTTCCAAAGATTAAAACTATCTAAATGAGATAGTAACATAATGGTTTTAAGAAAAATAGCGTCCAAATCGTAATGTAATTGGCCATTTTTAAAAGTAGTGTCCAGATATTTTATTAAAGTTGATCGAGTGTATAAAATATTTTATAAAATAAGGCTGATTGCAAATTAAATTTTACTGCAAAAAGCTAATTAGGGTATCAGTTGTGCCCGAAGAAAGTGTGGCTAAAAAATTCAGTATGATCGACAGAAAATTAGAGCTAGATACAGCATTCTCATAAAACTTATGTTTTATACAAAATTATGTTTTAACAATGTTTACTTATTATTTGTAGCGTTTTTGTATAAAGAAAGAAATATTGTAAAAAATCGAAAAATTTGGAAAAACTGATTTTTTTTCGTACGGACTAGTTGGTACCCGGTGCTCCGTAAATGTTATAAAAATATAATATCCAATATAACGGTAATCAATAACTCTTTTAATTGACTAATTTAAAATTGAATGATTTATTTTCAGCAAAGCATTCCAGTAGTTTTTCATATTCTCATTAATAAAGAAATGATTTATTTATACTCATTGGGGATTTCGTTGTCTTGTGTGTCGAATCTACGCCACTTGTTGATTTAATTTCCTATACAAATATTAAGCATTGAAAAAGATCTTTTTTTCTGAAAAATTTTCAAATAAAGCAATAGTTACAACGAAAAGTCTCAGAAGTATTCAGATATTTTCTTCTTGGTTTTTTTTTTTTTTTTTTTGAAATAAATCAATTTATGTTTGATACGAATGGATCCGCTAAGTATTACATGTATGGGGGCGTCGAGGAGAAATGATTTGTGTATTAAGCAGTTTTGTATATCCACGCTCTTTGCTCTGAATGCTTTTGAAGAAACTTAAGTTTCCTGCGAAGCCGGCAATAAATTTTGATAATGAAGAAATACGATATTGGATTAGTTATTTAAGTGATTCTATGAACATGGTTGTTTAAAATTTATTGCTTTCAATATTTTCTTACTTTACAAACTTCAAACTGCAAACAGCGGAATTCATATGCATCTCAAAAAGATTTAACACCTCATACGGAATCCTTAATTTTAAAAAATTCTCATGAAAGTTTGTGTTTAGAATATTTAAAGAGTAGTAAAAATATTTTTAAAGAGCAATATCAACTTGTACAATTAATTATTACATCAGGATTAAAACTTCGTACATAATATTATGATGTTATGATTGCTTAACTCAGAAGCTCTATTTAATGCATACTCATATAAACAGAGATTTTATTGAATATTATATAAGTAATATAACTTTAAACCTTAATGATTCTTAGAACAGTGCGCATTTAAAATATTTAGATAAAATCTGAGTGAGTGAATATTATAAAGTATAAAACTATCTTATATTCTTTGTAATTAGTAACACCAAAATTGTGACTTGCGTGGTACCTAGTTAAAGCCAATAAAATGGGAACTGTTAAATTTCATCAAACTTATCTTCACAACTTATTGATTGAAATAACTAAAATACAAAAAAATGAAGAACGGGATGATGTATATTGTATAACTAGACGATTTTGCGTTTTGTTTGTCCGTATGTATGTAAGTATGTTTCTACCGCTGTTATTTTTCGAACGTGATTTCAGATAGTTTTGAAATTTTCTAGTCACTGTTTATCATATTCAGGGAATTTGCTATATTTATTTAGCCTCATTGGACTAATATAATGATGAAAATTAGTAGGAAAATATGGACCACATCTTCTTAATGTAATTGCTTTAAATCTTCCATAAAATTACACTAAGAAGATGTGGCCTATATTTTCTTACTAATTTTCTTACTAATATTGAGGTGTCATCGTGAGCTGGATTTACTAGATACTATTAGCATATCCTATACATACCACAACAGAGAAATCAGAAAATGTTTGAAATAATAAATTTTTATATTCAATTATAAATAAAAATTGATCATTATTGATTTCCATTGAATTAAACTAAAGAATCATCCACACTGTAAGTCCCGGTACTCATATTATGCCACTTATAAATGCACATCTTAAAATTTCTATGAAAATTCATTATGTGTACCTCTGTCAAAAATTCTGTGACTTACCTTCGCTTTTCGGATCTTATAAAATTTTGGATCGATTCTACAAGTTTCCCTTCGAGCTTGTAGTTTTATTTTAATGGAAAAATATTCAATGGCAAAGGTTCAAAAAAAAGTTTGCTCTACGCGAGGTAAATTGCTTCATTAAAAATTTTAAGTTGTCGGACAATTAATAATATCTGGCTTTATTACTTGACATACATAGAATATGTCAGAGTGTATAAATTTTATCCTTTAGAATCCAACGCTAGAAAATATTGAATGCACTAAAACAAAATTTTGGTATATGTGTTTATAGAATCACCTAATTAGTTCATGTTCACCTGGCTGTCTCTCTGGCTGTCCGTCTTCAAGATAATTCAAAATCGAATAGAGATAGGAAACTGAAATTTTGCTGACGTATATGATACATTAAAAATGAATTAACTTTTGAGAATGAGTAAAATCGACAAATAAAATACATATCATTATTATATATGAATTCATAACCCTGTGGACTGCATATTTAGAGTATTTTATGAATGCTTATAATAAAAAAATTGTTGATATTGAACCAAAGGTCGGTATCTAAACAATTGTCTCTGTTAGTTGCTATTTTTACTTGTTTTATTTTAAATATTGCGTATGGAAAAAAAACTTCTTTTTACGGGTTAAAAAAGATCGGCCCAGTTATTAAAATTTTCGTTTGGAAAAAAGTTGTAAGTGTGAGCATAATCAAACCACATACATACAAATTTTAAAAGTGATATAAATGATATGGTATGCTTATGGGCATCGGGACTATGTGGATAGAAGTGTTTTAAATAGTTAATTCTGATAATCAATTACAATTGAAAATTGACCATAATGTATTTTCATCGAAATAAATTAAATGAAAGTGGACAATATTTATCGAATAAAAAAAATATACGAACCATTTATCTATTGTTTATCAATTGAAAATTTTAATACATGGTAAATATAAAAACGAAAAGCGTACGTTTATTTTTATTCATATTATTAATATTCATACGATTTTTGTTCTGAAACATTTAACTGGTTTTGACATATTTGTCACCAGCAGTGATGGATAAATATTCGGGAAAAATTTTTATAAAATGAATATTCATAACAAAATTTGTTGTACAGTAATAATTAAACTTGAATAGGCTCCCATTAAAATAATTTCCGATAAATATTTTTCATATAAAATTTTCAATAATATAATAAAAAATTCAAAATCAACAAAGAAATCATGAAAAGAATAGGCATTATTAAAATATTCTGAATATATTTTCAATTTTAGAACTTATTAAGATTATTAATATACAAAATATGTTAGCAAAAATATGATCTTCAATCAATAAAAGTTATATATCTCAGAATTATGTATGTAGTATATTCATTCAATTCTCTAATAATAAATAATCAATGTGCCTGATTTTTGTTACCTTTTTGTAATTTCAGTAAAAAATGCAGTATACGTTATAAACGGCTAACTTTTACGATTAACAGTAACTTAAGTAACTTAAAATTAAACGCTTAAATAATTATAAGCGTTTAATATCTAATAAACGAATAACGAAGTACAATTTTGGATTAAATTAGTTCCAATTTTAATTTAATATAGTGCTGCAAGGATACCGAATGATCCGTCGACGTTTATCGATAACTTCAAGTTACTCATTCTTGTTTTACCATAAAGCAGCTTTTACCCACGGCTTTGCAAATATTATAATCTATGTTAGTGACTGATCATTGAGCTTTATATGGGTGAAAGAATTCTTAAGATTGGTTCAGTGGTTTGCGCGTGAAAGTGTAAAAATCAAAACAACTCAAATTCGTGTGTATATTGGAACATATTATAATCACAAAACACAAAAGTGAGGTATATATTTTATATGAAGCATAGATTTGTGAAAAAACGAAAATTGAATCGAATCGAACAGTTCAGAAGTTTCTGTTAATGTTTTACTGAAGAATAAATAGTTTAAGTTTCAATAATTATATAATAAATAGCAAAATTCTTAAAAAAATTAGCTCCTCAAAGATTGGCAACATTATTCATTTAATTTATTTATATTAATTGCAACAATTGAGGCCAATAGTGGTAGTAGAGGGTTTAATTTATTTTATGGATATAAGAAGCCACTTACCAAAATTGAGTGACAACTAACAGAGTTAATTTTTAGATATTCGACATTTGGTTGAGTATCTATGTTCGAAGTATTTTTAATCATTAGTGTTCATAAAATACTCTACATATCAGGTTTGTTAAGCTAAAGTATTTATATTATAGTTATATTTATATTATACTATTTATGTGCTTTTTAGCTAAATTTCAGATAAAAAAGTGGAAAATGTAAGCATTTTAAGAAAAAATGTTTTAAAAAAAATCTATTTAGTTTACAAAAAATAACAACACTTTAGTTACTTAAATTTTTCTTTCCTTAATTCCTTAAATCTTTTATGGTTCAAAATTTGGTCATAGAACCAATGAACCGATTTTGTTCATTCACGAACTGAAACCCTTTATGTCTTTATGTCCTTTATCGCTATCTCTTTTTGTTTTTTGAATTATCTGATGGCGTACAGATGGACAGACGGTAATGGACCAATTAGGTGATTCTAAGAACACATACACATAAATTATGTTTGTGCGGTCAATATTTTCTAGCGTTACAAACTCTAGACTATAATCAATCAACTATGATATATACTATATATGTCGAGCATAATTAATATACTTTGGCATATACTATATATTTCGAGTGTAAAAATTCATATGTATTAATCAACAAATAGATAACTGGTATCCAACGTTTGATTATAATTCCTATTGGTTCCTAATTCAAAATAAAACAGTAATAAAACTTATTCAGTTTTTTATTTGTTTGGCTCATGTAACACTAAAAATGATATTAGTTCCATATGACCGTCTATATATAGACTATATTATATAAAGTTCTACAGAAGCGTAGCTAGGCCTACAAAATGATGAAAATAATTTCTTACCTGGCAAACGAAGCGAAATTTTAAGCTTTTGTGATTTTGTGCTAGTCTCCAAGCTGGCTTCAACATAGTACTAGTTCGTTTGCATGGTAAGCAAGGAAGGAAGAAGGTCAGAAATCCTTTAGGATCTAAAAGGTAAAACACTCGCTTCTTTCGGCAAGTTCAATGACACAATTATTTTTCGAAAATAATAAATAAATGTCTCATAAGTATTTTATTTTATACATACATATACAAGTTTATCTTAATTAGATGTTAAGTAGACAGTCTTCTGATAAATAGCTCTTTATAAGGTGAAGAAGAATCTAGATCATTCATTTGTAAATAACAAAACAAATAGAATATTCTATGCATTGAGTAATTACGATAAAAATTTATAGTAAATAAAAAAAAAATCGTAAAAGCTACAACCTTGCTTGTGGGTATATAAGGGAGCAAAGAAGCATACCAAAGACAGTTATTAAATCTAATTTATACATAATAATATTCTAAGTGATATAACAGCAGTCCTAAGTACTAAGTTATTCAGTGGTGTAGTAAGCAATAATAATCATAGATGTACCAGGAAAATCTGTAAGTCGAAATTTAATTAATATACCAGTTTGCCGCTAAGCTATGTTATTAAATTTGTATAATTATTTTAATTTTATTATAACTTTTAATAATTTACAAATATATGGTTTTTATTGTGTATTATTTTGTGTGTTATAATAGATATTGTAAGCCTGTTGCAGCATTTGTCGGATATTTACAACTGGCGACTGAGATTGGACTTTCTCCAAGAGTCGTAGAAAAAAACACCATACGAAACCATGTCTACTGGAGGTATATCCATGCATCGTCTACGAAGAATTTTGCAAGAAGTTTTGGCGTATAATACCAGGCGGATAATTCTGAGTAGTACTGCTGGATGGGTGGAACATATTCAGACATAAAGCCTAAGAGCCAGTGGATCTAATCTTCAGCGGCCTGCTGAACGAAGGGTGAATTCACACGGTGAAGATCCTACTGCGTCGATGAAGACAATATACGCGACGATGTCTGAAAATTTAGAAAGGCAGGAGGAAAAAATATTTGAATAAAGGGAACGTATGATGAATCAGAAGAAATGATGGAAGTAAGGATAACCGATATGTAAAAAATAATGGTTAGATGACGAATCAGCAGCTAGAACGGATGCACATTTGGAAAAATGCTATAAGATATGGTTGAGCGGATGACTTGAATAAGGTGTGCATAGAACATATGGATAAGATAGCAACGGAATTCGAAGAAATGAAAACACAAATGAACAAAATGCAAGCGGGCGCCAGTGAAACATGCCTCGAGAATATGCAACAATTCGCAAAATTGGTTGACAACATCGTAGAATAAGAACAATAGCAGATTCAACGATTGGAAGATATGTGTATTGAAACACCTGAATCACACAAGATCTTCCGCTTCGAAATATTTACCACAACACTATTATCACTAGTGTCATAGTTTAATGGTGGCCCAGCTGAAGACCCAGTCTTATATATATGAAAAAAGTGATATCACTACTTAATCAATTGAATTTACCATTGTAGGATTCCATGTTTGACAAATGTTGAGAGCACCTCGAGAATTTCTTCAATGACATGGGAAGAAAACCCAAAGCCGAGTTTGAATTGATAACAAGTTCAAAGCCCCCCGGTTTGAAAAGGAAGCTTTTGTGGCCAAAAACTTGCAGCTATTCTAGAGGGTATACCTGAAGAGAATGTAGATCTTATGGTGCCAATTATCCTCATTTTATACAGGGCGACGCACGGTTACTGGTAAAAATATCATCTCCGAAAACCATAAAGTCGTCGCACGAATGTTAGACAAGACCTAATGCAAAATCACGACTCAATAGCGCAGGAGAAGAGCAAAAGTGGTCCCACACAAGAGCAAAGGTGGTTTTAAATTGCAGATAAAGTAAAGTAAGGAGTTCAGGAGTAGTGGAGGACACAATAACACATATTTTGTGACCTACAAATCGCAAATCTTTATTCGTCATAAGAAATTGTGTAAATCGTACCATCGAATTTTCACCTGCTATATACCATTTGCTATAAGGAGCAGAATTTAAAATGCCTATAAATGGACACATAAGAAATAATGATGTTGACCTACAGGAACTAGAAGATTGGGTCAACGAACGAGGCAAAAAACAAAGAAATCAAATAGGAGAAGTAGATGATTTCCTAGTTCTTGTTCTTCCAATCTTCTAGTTCTTGTGGCTGAATATCAAGTTCTGCTTAGTTCAATAGGCATATACACAAAACCTTAAAAAAAGTTAACTATTAAATTAAGTAATATAAAATAAGTGCAATAAAAAATCTGCTGTAAATTAACCGGGTTTAAAAATTAAACTATGTAAAAGATTGCTACTACTGCTTAAAACTATTTTTATGGTTTTCACTTTCAAAGGTTTTTTTATTGTTTTTGTTTGTTTGTTTTGTTTGTTTGTTTTTTTTTTTTTTTTTTTTTTTTTTGTATGATTTTGTATTGGATCGATTTATAAAACTATTTTTTCGGTCCAAGAGCCCTCCAATCCAACAATAGAACATCGAAAACTTGTCTCAAAGAAATAACTATTTTATGGTATTTTACGATTGTATGGTAAAACAAGAGATAGTACAATGTTTGAACCATTTTTAATCATTAGCATTCGTAAGATACTCTTCATGTGCATTGCATACAGTCATAAATACATAGAATAATAAAATTTATTATAATAACATGTGCTTATTTGCTAAATTTTAACTGAAATTGTGAATCCAAACGAACATTTTTTGAATAGAATGGATTCAGTTGACCGATTTTGAACATTCACGAACTTTAAGCCACTTTTTAGAACAGATCATCAAAGTTTCAACGCACTTACTCTTTTCGTTTTGATGTTGTCTTCATGAAAGAAATTTTTATTAGGTGATTGTATGAACACCTATACCAAAACTTAGTTCGTATCTTCGATATTTGTAACAAACTTTAGACTGATCTGACATATTCTTAATGTAAATATAAATAATAAACCTTTTTAGGGACTGCCCTATTCAAACTAGAAAGAATTGTAAGAACATGAAAGAAATATCAAATAAGATATTTAACAACAAAAGCACCTGTAAGAAATAATTTCGAATATTCATAAATAAAAAGATAACAAAATCAAAATTTAGGTACCACAGTTTGTAGCTGAGTTTATGTAGTTGATAACAATTTACAAAACGAAGTAATATAATGTGACTGACTATATATATGTTAACTGATAGAATAGGAGATGAGATAGATGGATAGAACAATATACCACTTATGAAAAGTACTGCAACTATTATTATTCAGGTTATACTTCAATATTCCCTTAGAGACTTTTACATTTACATATAGGTTTGAATCTACAAACGTATATTAAACCAACAACAAACCCCTATAATATTATGGTAGCAGACCGTCCGTCCGTATAGAATGTATCATACAGCCTGTTTTTCGATGAATGTAGTATATCTAACCAAGTCTTTTGTGTATGTATAAAATGAAAAAAAAAAAAAAGGTTTTTACTGATACTTTTCGAACTTAGATACTACATGTAACAAAATATATGCTTGGAAAATATAGAACAAAACCGTAATAACCATTTTCCGAAACCAAGAATAAAAATGAACAAAATACTTAAAATATTTTACAATTAAAAATTTCTGTAAACACTTTTATTGTTAGTAATTAGCTTTTGAAGTTGGCACCAACTAATCACATTAATTATATTATGTAAGTTTTTCATTTAAAGTTATCTTTTTCGTTCCTTTAGTTAAGTCGGTTTTTTTGTTCGAAATATTTTATATATTTTTTTATGAACTATGTCACATTTAATAATACATATATTCAAAAAGTATTCAAATAAAAGTGAAGTAGATATGGAACTTTCATCGAAAAAGATTCACGATACAAGCGACGGTATTTCGAAATATTATTTTCTGTAGTTTGAGTGTTGAATTTGTCATTTCAGTGATATTAAATCATTAAAATTTATTTTGCATCCCCCGTCAGATTATAAACTGACGGGGTCGCGAGATATGACGGGGTCACACAAATTCATAGAAAACTAAATGAAACCAGCGCACAGATAGCAACAGGCTATAGTACTTATATGGTTGCTATAAATGTTTACTTCGATATGGTATAATCAAATAAATTTTATTATTAGGAAAAATGGGAATGCAGGTCCGAGTTGATTTATGTTTGTGAATAATCAACATTTTTTTAGGTATCCAATCGTGATTAAATTTTGCAGAGAAAACTTAAACGGATTCAAATTATAGATTTTTGAAATCATCCTGGCTGTCATGTATGTAAACGTTGGGCTCACAATGCTTGTGCTGGTGTGGATAAACACATCGTATAAATTCACACTTGTATTTATTGCGATTATAATTAGCTTATCCCATAGAGGCACATGCTATCGGACACGATAGTTTTTATAAAATTACCTTTTTTGGTTGTCGCGAACGAATCAATTTTAATACAGTATTTAATTTTAAATTATTTTAACTTTTTAGTTTATTTTTTCGAAAGGTACCACATAAAGGTTAATTTTAACAAATTTAATTGCTTAACATGAGGACTGAAAGTTATCGTACATATATCTTGTGATAAGGCATCGAAGGTTATAATTCTTCCTGTACCTAAGCACTGTTTCGAAATCGCCATTTTTATAACAATGTTTCGTTTTCAAATTTTCCAGTATTAAGACATTGTTATAATACAAGTAAATAAACCTTTATAATCTATCTAAATATTTATTTATATTTTATTTTCATATCAATTTATTCAAATAAGAAATTCATATTTTCTATTTTTAAATACGATCACTTATAAAATAAAACATCTAGATTAATTGATTATTTCTTCAAAAAATATTTGGTTTATTTAAATTTAATACACTGTTTCAAAAATTTAATTGATTTTCAAAACACTTCAGTCATTTAATTGAAAGAAATATATTAATACCATTTTTACTTTTTATGTTTCTATGCCTTAAGAATAAATAAAAACGTTACAAATTACAGACCTTATTTTGTTGTTATGGATAATTGAAAACGACAGACGCTTAAAAAAAGACCCGCCCGGTTCATTGGTTGCTGTGTTAATTTTCCCATTTTATTAAATGATATCAAATCGATTACATGATATTACATGCCAATGCAATTCTACCCTTAGGGATAGAATTTTAGAAAATCCTTTCTTATCGAAACCCCGGTATTTAGTGTGCAACCGGTACATTATATGCACCCGATATTTACCTGGTATTTGGTGAAGTACACCCGGTAGCGCGTTCACCCGATAATTTGTACTGTGGTACTCATACACTTGATGAAAGATACATGGAACTCCTGAACCACGAATGATTCCGGTAATACTTGAACAATACGATATGTACACTTTATATAGTTGACAGTTCATTTATTTTGAATTTCAAATTTAGATTTTGGTTTCTATGGAAATGATGGTAATAGAATTTGTAACATGTGAGAAAAAAAAAGACAAAAGATGTTTCACAGCTAGGAACATTTTGTATTCGAAAATTAAATTGTCGTTTATAGTATTTTCCGTTACTTATTGTTTATGTTTTTGACCGTTTAAACCTTCCCTAAACTTCCACAAATATTTCAAAATAAAAATTAGCAAAATCGGTGCCATTCTCGAGGTTTAGCGAGACTAACGAACAGCAATTGATTTATATATATATATATATATATATATATATATATATATATATATATATATATATATATATATATATATATATATATATATATATATATATATATATACATTCTATAAAAATATTCTTTCTAAATATATATGTATATAGATATTGTTATTGCTTTCCAATGAAATATTGTGGTCTATGTGATCTGAGTGTCGTGTAAAGTTTAATTTGGTATATTTTTTAATATTTCAGGGATAATTGTTTTTTCCTATTTATCAAATAATTTAAGTATACTTATACTTTACCTACATATTATATTTTGTATTGGTAGTTAAAGTCATGGGATACGCTCTAAATTCACCTTGCTGTATTGTTACGAGTTAGCTTTGTAGAATCTTGTATATACGAAACATACTTCAATATGTTATTAGTGAGTAAATGATTCTTTTTAGCAAATTCTCTAAAACTTAAATAAGTACAATCAACATTCACGAACATATTCATAAATATGTGAATTCGTGTACGAGTCTGTATATATATACTTCCGTTCAAAGTTCGAATAAAATACAGAGTTCCGGAAATTTTCAAAAATAGTTTCATAATTAATTCCACTAGTTCGGAGATTATTTTCACAAACATTCAGGATGAATGAATATTTCCTAAAATTAGTAAACATCCCAGCCCGTCATTAAGATCACTAAAAAACGAAAAGAAATAGCGAGTTAAAAAACTGATGGTGTATTCAAGACTTAAAAAGTAAGTTTGTGAATAAGTAGATCTATTGGATATAGCGGAACTTTTCTTGAAATATTTTTTTATAAATTGCTTTGAATCACCATAATTTCAGCTCCAATTTAATATTTAATATAATTAAAATTCATTTGATTTATAACTGTATGGACTAAGTATTATTTTATTATTGCTAATGATTAAACAAAATTTCAAATAAAGGTACCATATGTCGAGTATCTAAAAAAAATTTAGATTTTGACTGTTATTTTTTATCTTTACTTGTTTTAATAACATTTGTTTTAAACTATTAAAATTTGAAGTGATATTCTATAAGACAAGTAAAAACGACAACTAACATAGCTAATTATTTAGACACACAGCATATGGTTGTGTATCAATGTTAGAACTATTTATGTTTAATGTTAACCATTCATAAAATACTCAAAATATGCAGTCCATATAATTATAAATACATGTAATCTAATACTATGTATGTACAATAAAATAAAAAAATAAAAAATCACACTGAGTATTATCTATATATATCAAAAATCAATGCCACTTTTCGTTGTAATTTTATAACTCAAGAACGGGCTCACGTATCCAAACCAAATGCTTGGGCTTTGTTCTGACTATTTGAATTTTGCACAAAATCGGTCCAGTGGTTCTTCATTTATCACATTTTTTTTAAGAAATTAATTCAAAGAATGGCGGATCATGGGAATTGAGCTGTCAATTTGTTGATTGCCTTGGAAATGTAGAACGAAGCTTTGATAATAATTGAAGATATGTGTCAAACGATTGCAAATAATGCATTAGTATAATTGGGTTTCCGCACCAAATCGTGAGATTCATGATTTCTTTTACCGTGAATTTCAACGTGAGCAGGAATTCAATTCTAATGATTTGCGATTATTTGTTCGAATATAACCAAATTGGATATTTAGCAAAACCATTTATATTACATATTCCAATAAGGCAGGTAGATTATATTTCTTGAATGCACTTGGCGGTACAGGCAAAACGTTCGTTTTATCATTGATTTTAGCGAATATTCGATCGGAACATAAAATTTCATTGACACTTGCTGCTTCAGGAATTGCTGCTACATTATAAGAATGTGGTCGGACCGCACACTCTGCATTTGAATTGCCATTGAATTTACAGGTGATTGAAACTTCAATCGTCAATATTTCGAGAAATTCTGCTATGGCAAAAGTTCTGCGATTAACGTTAATTATTTTATGGGATGTGTGTATAATGTCGAATAAAAAATCACTAGAAGCATTTAATCGAACAATGCAAGCCTTACGTGGTAATCAACAGCTTTTTGGTGGTGCTTTGATATTACTGTCAGGGGCTTTTCGTCAAACATTGCCTGTCATTTCTCGATCAATTCCTGCTGATGAAATAAATGCCTGTTTGAAGTCATCAGTTATTTGGAGACATGTACAAATATTGACACTGAACAATAATATGCGTATTCACCTACAAAATAATCCAGCTGCCCATGAGTTTTCAAAAGAATTGTTACAAATTTGTGATGGCAAAATACAAATCGACAGTACCAACGGATTGATCGCTGTATCGAACAATTTTTGTACAATTGCTCAATCGATAGATGAATTGATTAAATGTGTTTTTCCAAATATTCTTCAGAAGTGCAGAAATCATGAGTGGTAGAGAGAACGCGCCATTTTAGCACCGAAGAAATCAATGCCATTAATTTTCAAATTCAAGCGAAACTGCCAGGTATAGTCACGGCATATAAATCGATTGACAGTGTTATGAATCTAAATGAGGTAATGAATTATCCAATTTAATTTTTTAATTCATTGGAACGGGCTGGTATGCCACCGCATTGCTTGAATCTGAAAGATGGTTCATTGATTATATTATTGCAAAATATTAATCCACCAAAACTGTGTAATGACACCAGATTGGCAGTGAAAAAGCTATTGCCAAATTTGATTGAAGCTACGATCATAACTGCTAAATCAAAAGGAGAAGTTTGTTTGATATCGCGTATCCCTATGATATGCCATTTGAGTTCAAACGATTACAATATTCGGAATGTTTATCATTTGTAATGTGCATCAACAAGTTCAAAGGGCAAACACTTCATTCACGTTTGTGGTGTGAATTTGGAGGAATCATGTTTTTTACATGGTCAACTTTATGATGCCTGTTCCAGAGTCGGTACCCCCAGCTGTTTGTTAATTAATGCTCAAAATGGAAAAACAAAATATATTGTATATCCAAATGTTTTGGATTAAGTTTTAAAATAGCTAGTAATTAATAAAATATTTGTTTGTTTGAATAAATGAATTTGATGTTCCAATTAATTTTTTTTATTATTTCACTTAATACGTAGCGAAGCACGTACCGGGCCGCTAGTATACTACATACTATTATGTATATTTTCAATTTATTATTGGAATAAAAAAAAACTTGAAATTATTTACAACAACCTTGTTTTTGTGTACATTTCATGCATTTCTTTTTGATAATATTGTTTTTAAAGGGACATAAAAGATTATGAATCAGTTACAATACTATTGAATCAAAATCAGTGTGACAGTACCGATCAAATTACCCAAAAATATAATGATGAGCAGTGCTAAAAATTTAAAGTATAACACAAATGATATGTACGAGGAGTATATTAATTTAAAGAAATATATAAGGAGTATATTTAATTTCGTTTCGAGTGGTAACACTAGGAAAC
Source organism: Chrysopa pallens (assembly GCA_020423425.1). Lineage (NCBI taxonomy): Eukaryota > Metazoa > Arthropoda > Insecta > Neuroptera > Chrysopidae > Chrysopa > Chrysopa pallens. The sequence goes on from CM035592.1 coordinate 93,232,231, forward strand.
ATTGAATGCAGTTACAAAGTTTCGTTATGGATGTTTATAAATTCACCTAATTCATAAATTTCCATTCGTTCACCGGTGCTTGTTCGTCATCAAGAATGTTCAAAAATGAAAATAGAAAGCGCACAAATTTTTCATAAAGTATCATAGACCCATAAAATAAGTGAATATGCAAATGGTCGATTGGGTGCCATAGAACCATGACCCAACTTTTATACCATTAAAGGATAAGTCAAAAAAATATTTCCAAACCAAACAACTTTGAGACATTTTCAATTGAAATTCAAATTTAACACATATATTAAAACTTATTATTATGTAACACACCATTATAACAATATGATTTGCATATTTACTGTATTTATTTTAATACGCCTAAAAGGCATTATTTTTGTAAAACTTTTCGATAACTATTTGTTAAATATATATTGTCTTTCATGGTAGGTATTGAATTACTCATCATCCTGTAGATGGATATAGAACATGTTGTAATAGGATATTCAATTCAAATGATGTAAGACACATATTCTACATGTAATGATTTGGTTTTACTGTTGACGTGAATAGATGTTTTCCGATGTCTATATAATCCATCTACTTCTAAAAATGACACTAATGACATGTTTGAAATAAACTACGAAAATGATTTGTATTAAAAACCATCTAATATCCTTATTATCTAGTATCGAATAGTTATGGTTGATTTATTTCATTGCTAATAAAACTTGTTTTTGCTGAGAAAAAGAAACATAAAGATATATGCATAAAGATTTGAGTACCAGGAATGTTTGAATATCAGAGCTGTATAAAATCAGTTGTTAAAAAAAAAAAATAAATAATAAATTCTCGTTACCAGAAAAAGCTTACCTTACACTCTTCTATAGACTACCTACTTGTTGAGAACGCGGTTATGTTTATTTGTAATACATTAAAATAAGCAATTATGTATTCATGTATTATATAGATATGGACCTTTAAATTGGGATATGAATCAATAGGATAGGAAAACATTATCCTATTCAATCCATTAAAAATTGTGTATAGAATTTAAATATAATTTGTATAAGATCTTTCTATTCAATTATATTGATTTCCTATTCATTCCTATTCATTTTTTATAGGATTTAATAGGAATTTTTTTATCAGGATTTTTATTAATTTAATTAATTTGGGTTAAAAATATATTTGTCACAAGTGTATCTATTGCAAGCAATAGACTTGCTGTTTCTCGCCCATTTAAAAATAAACTGCAACATAGTATTTTCAAATATCAATAAAGGCATTATATTTTAGATTCCAGGTTTATTATTAGTAAACTAATAGTATTTATCGTGGCCTAAGTTGCAGGAAATAATTGGATCATTAGAATCAATTATAACAGGACTATATGAACAGTTGCATCGGTAATTTGTTCCAATAAGTCCTGTGTATTCTAAATTCCATTTCTACTAATTCAGGCTAATAAGTTGAACAAAAACCCAATATTTAAGTTATCTGTGATTTAACTTGCACCTGATGAGTCCCAACCTTATGAGAATATCATGATATTTTAAATGTAATTAAATATTATTTGTTAATAAATTTCAATTAATAAATAACGAGGAACTCTCATCTAACGTCAAAATGATTACGAAGAATGATTACGACTAGCTTATTCATACTGGATATGACTATTTTGTAGCCGAAATACGTATTTATGAAATACAAAATATTTTTGATCTAAGAAATTGAAGAAAAAAATCGAAATTTAAGATTGATTAATTCATCACCGGTACTGATTGAATTGATGTCAGTTTTGTGAGCGTTCATTTTGCTTGTTATTTATCTAGTAAATGGTTTAAAATATTTATTGAAACCGTCAGTATTAATTTGGTATTTTTTGAAAATATGTGTCAGATTTTTTATACCGGATGATTCAAGAACAATATTATATACCAATAAAGTTCACTTATTACTTTTCTGGTTCCAACTAGTTTTAAGAACGGTTATGAAAATGCTTGGTATAAATTCAATTTTTTTTCTGTTTGATTTTGTAGTTATAATTTTGTGGCCTTTTGTTTAAGATGATTTTTATGTGCTGGCGACAAGGCATATCGTTTCAGTCGGTTGTATTGAAATCACTATTGTTTGATTTGTTTGGTCCGATGGTACATGAATGCTCGAGAAAAACCTTCTTTTTTATTTTCATATTCAATTTTGTTTTTTTTTTTATTTTATTTTAGAAGTGTGAGATGAATGGCTTGTGGTTTAAATCGGTTTGATTGAATTTATATTAATGGTTTGAGTTTCGTCTTTGTATGTGTCGATGTCATTGTTTGTGGTTTGGTTATGTTTTAAATTAAATAATTAAATTTCTACAGTTATTTTCTTAGTGGGAAAATCTTTGGCTAAAAGTGCATTTTATTTCAAATGTTTTATTTATTTAATTTTTCACAATAATAAATACGTTCGTTGAATATCACTTCAAAAATTTAACTTCAATAAAATGATTTTATTAAGGATTTTGTTATTATTGGAAAATCCATCTAATTTAACTGGAAATAATGTCGTTTTTTATTTAGTTGCATGCTAGTAGTAACGTACCATCAAAAAATAAAAAAAGGATGTTTAGAGAAGGGATGGTTTCTACGGGTAAACATTATATTTTTAAGGAATTAGTTAAAACCTGGAACATCGAATTTTAATAGAGAATTTAATCTACTCTAATTCCATGGTTATATAATTATAATGTAATAGAAATGACCATACGAACAATTCTGATAGTTATATTGATTCATATTTTGAATTCAATTTTTTATTTATTGAGATTATATTTAATAACTTCTTAATTAAAGAGATTAACACAATAAAGTCTATATAAAATTCATTAATGGTGGGGAGTTTTTTATGATGCATTTTGGACATTTTTAAGTGTGACATCTAGAAATATTTATATTTGATATGATATATTAACGAAGAATACATCCTAAATAAAGCAAGATTAAATGTTACTTACATAACGTTCACCAGGCTTGTGCAAGGATTCTTCATGATCCAATAACACTTCAACGGCTTCCACAAACTGTTCACTAATTGCATGCAATAATGCATCTTTTGTTTCTACCCGATGTGATATTAATAAATCAACCATTTCCAAGTTTTCATTATCTATTGCCATTAGTAATGCCGAACGTCCTAATGGATCTACACAATTTATATTTATATAGTCGGTGTCTTGTGCGCGTTGTAACATTCTGCAAGAAAAAAAAAACACTGAATGAATTTTTGCAATTTTGTGCATGTGAAATGGAGGTAAAATTATGAAGTATGATAAAACATATCGTTTATTTTTATTTTTATTTTATTTTTTTTTTTTAAGTTCCAAAACGTTGATCGCTTTTGACATCGCAGCAAACAAAATTCCTTTAAAAAACAGGTAGACAGTATTTTCAATATGGATGGATTTACCATGCAAGAAAAAGTATAAAGGCCATCAATGTTTGTTTATTCAAGGAGAAAAGAAAATAACCTAATTGTCATAGGTTAATGATTCATAGGCATATAAAACTCATACATTTCTATATTTACATATTATATAATAAACAGAATCAAAGTTTCTTTCTAAGTACTATTCGTTGTACGGACAAATTACAGAATAGTGTTTTTCGTCTGTATTTTTTAAGGAGGTATAATTTGAATTCCATATCCTAAGCCGATTCGATTCATTAGCGGCGATATTCTTTATCCATTGTTTTCAATTATTTTCCATATGGATTGTATATAACAATGAATACTTGAATAGTTTCTAATAAATGCAGTCAATAGCTGCACGTCTTTCCATTCCCTTCATATGTCCTATGATATAATTTTGAGTTGTTCTGTGCAATGTATAATATGAATGCACCCCATTCACCGAGAACACGTTTATTTATGCTTCTTAGCTTTCATTTTTCTCTTTCTTAAACAATTTCCAAAAATAATTTCAGTTTTCTATACTAAGTTTTATCTGTGAGTAGATATTTATTCATGTATTTTTCAGGGTAGATCACAAAAAAATATACTTTTAAAAAATCAAGTTAGCGTATTCTCAATACGCTTATAGAGTCAATAAAATCGTATATAAAAATTCCGTGAGAAATGGAAAAAAAAATTAACTGAATGATTTCAATACATTAATATATACATACATGTAGAGCTTGTTTGAAATATATCAAGGAATTAAATGTATTACACTTAATATGTTGAAGTAATTGGCCTCTTGTATTAATTGAGTATATTTAGATTATCGTATAAGATTTGCGTATGTTAAATTAGATATCGCATACATCGAAATGTCTAGTATATGCATCACATGTAATCAATTACATAATTCGATTACTTGAACACAGAAATTCAGTATTTGGAAATTACGAATAATTATAGTTCCCTATAAACAGAGAACATAATAGCAAAATAATTCCATTAGTGATTTCGTTTTGGAGTGGTTGTGAAAAACATGTACCAAAAATTAATCATCTTTCTGGAAATGGATCATTTATTGGAATTGAATTACTTAAGACAGGTGAAAACTATCTTAGTCATTTGCGTAATTTGTAAATATTGATTATTAACATAGATCTCCCTTACACCTCAGAGGCTCTTATGTCTCAGTTATAAATGTATTAAGTTGAAGAAATTTAACGAAAAATAACAACAAGGTGCAGCACACTTAAAAGCTTCCCAAATGATAAAAAGTTATAATCAGAATAGCAGTAATAAATCTTAAAAAATAAAAGTACTAAGTCTAGTTCTAATGATAGTCTAAACTACAATCCTTGATAATTGGTTAAGAAATGCGTTTTTTTGGCATTATGTTCACAAATACATTTGATAAATATACATCGATAATGCACAATGAAAATTCATCGGTAATAAACCCATCCAAAAAAATAGTTGCATGAAATTTAATATCTGGTTTCTGCGATCTTAGTCCAGGGTAGATAATTTTTGAAAAAGGAAAAAAATTACAGTTCAATGAAACCAATTGGAAACGGAAGATATTATGATAAAAATGAAAGGAAATATAGTAGGAGGTGAGTGTTGAAGGGTAAAATTTGGTTAATCTGAATCTCCGGAAAAACTACAAATACTATGAAAAAAAATTATTTATAAAATTGGTAGATAAGAAAAGATCTACAACTTTTGTATTCATACTTTTTTCACATAAACTCAACATTTTTGTGAAAAATTCAAATAATCAAGTTTTTGGTATTTAATTTTATCTTTTATATAAAAAATTGTTTTTTTTTCACGAAATTTGGTGGAAACTTACCTTTTTATGTCCCAAATATGCGGTAATTTTTTTAATTTTAATATTTATTTTTTCACCTAATTTTGACTATAAATATCGGAAAAGCACCCTTATTTTCAATCGAAAAATCTCACGTCGAAATTTCTACTTTTTCAAAGAACTTGGTAGTCTTTTTTTCGTTGAAATCTCTACTTTCCGATGGTGTTAAAAAATATACACAACCGTGGTAAATTTTCTCAAGAAAAAAGGAAAAAAAATATTCTTTATGTGGGTATATTTTCTATGCTGTATTCATGTATCTATGTGTACTTCTATTTTAACGATACAACATATTTGTTTATTTGTCTTTCTTATGCTTGTCATTTTATTAACATAACATTTACCTCTATACCAGTGTTGATAATTTTTGAAAACAAAAAAAATTATAGTAGAATGAAACCAATTGAAAACGGAAGATAATATAATAAAAAAGAAAGGAAAAATAAATTACGGGCGATCTGAGTTCGGGAAGTAGGGGCGGGGGTGAGTTTTTAAGGGTAAAATTCGGTTTATCTGAATTTCCGGAAAAACTACAAGTCCTATGGAAAAAAGTTAAAAAGCAAAGTTGTAGGTAATATAAAGATCTACAGAATTTGTATTAACACTTTTTTCACATAACCTCAAAATTTATGTGAAAATTAAAATAACCAAGTTTTAGGTTTTTTTTTTTTTTTTCTCCGAAATTTGGTGAAAACTTACCTTTTTATGTTCCAAATACACTTTAATTTTTTTGTTTTAAAATATTTATTTTTTCATCTTATTTTGAATAAATATCGAAAAAGCACCCAATTTTCAATCGAAAAATTTTGAGGATATGTGAAAAAAGTTTTAATACAAAAGTTGTAGATATTTTTATTACCTACAACTTTGCCATTAAACTTTTTTCCACAGGACTTGTACTTTTGCCAGAAATCGAAATAAACCGTGTTTTACCCTTAAAAACTCACCCCTTCCACACTTCCCGAACTCAGATCGCCCGTAATTTATTTTTCCTATCATTTTTATCATATTATCTTGCGTTACCAATGGGTTTCATCCTACTATAATTTTCTTCAAGTTTTTATCAGTTTTTAAGGCTTCTACTCTGGTCTATAAGAGGTATATGATATTATGTTTCTATCAAAAATTGAGTCACAGATCTATTAGACTCGAAGGATCGATTTTGAGTATTGACCAGCTTTAACTCACTTTTTATATCTAGAATATGCCACCAAAATTTTAGCTAGCTATCTTTTTTCGGATTTGAGTTATCTTGATAACGGACAGACGGACGGTCGGACGAATGAATATGTGAAAATGGACTGATTAGATGGGTTTATGAAAACCCTTACCAACATCTTGTTTTGAGGCTTACTCAGTCTATGTGAAAAAAAAAACTGTTTATAAAAGTGATATACACCGACGTAGTGATTAAAAATGTTAAAAATTTTTGAGAGCTTGATTTGTATAATTGACTTTATATTCAACTTTTTGGAAAAGTACATAAAATTGAATAAAAAAATCTTTTTACAATGTTGTAAAATGGTTAACGTTTCTTCAAATTATTATATTTTGTAAGCTAGGTGCCTGCGTACAATTAATATTAAATTCAATTTTGTTGTTTAAAATCATTTTTAAATATGTTAAAAGTGTATGCAAAAATAAGTATCTTCATTTTATGCAATTGTTATCAGTTCGGGGCACACGTTGCGGTGACAATTTGTAGCACCAGGAATTTGTTGTCGGACATCGGTATTTGTTATGATTCACTCGGTACTTGATGTAGGAAACCCGAAAAACAAAATTTTTATATTTACACAAGGTATTTGGCACATCGAACCAAATGGGCATCCCAAACCCCTGGCTGGACCTTTGCTCCACGTTTGAAAAAAGTACCTCTGCCTCGTGACAACTGGGCGGCCTTCGGCCTTGGCTTCTCATCAAAGAAATTTTGTAGAAGATGACGGTTATTTTTTGGATCCGATGTATGCCTAATACACATTACGGTAAAGTTTATAAAATAAAATTTTAGAATTATTAAAATTTGCTGACCTTCGGGGAACTGTAAATTCTTCGTCGAATTCGCTAAATAGGATTTGAAACTAAAACAGTTCTCGTGCGAATAAAGTAAGTATTCAATTTTTGCGAATACAAAATAGTATTTTTTACAATTAAGCAATTTTTTAAATTTATGTCGCGATATAAACCTCCTTGAAGCATAATGCAACTTTTTTAGCGACTTATTAAGACGAACGTCACTCAATTGTTTTGGTTCCCAGAACCTCTCCACACCTGAACTTTATGATATGGTATTAAAGTTCTAATTGACTTTTAAGTATTATTACGAATCGTTTCTATGAGAGTTTAGAAAAGTATTGTTTTTGGCAACACTTTTCTAAACTCTAATTTTTAAACAGGCAATTTTTAAATTTTTCATTGCGTAAATAATATTCTCGTACTTCCAGCATATTATTCAAAAAAAGAATTAGCGAAATCAGTTAAACTGTAAACGTTTAGCAACGGTGATTCAGCCATTCATTTTTATAATATAGATACAGTTTTGAAATCGTTTTTATCCTGAAAGTGATCTCAAAATCCCTTAGATACTAATTTTCATGTAAATATATCAATTTTAAAAACATTATTATTACCGATGCATTTTTGAACGATTTTTATAAAAAACGTATGTCGATAGGAGCTATATTTTTAAATTTCCATTATTCCATATATAATAAAATCTGCTTTGCAACAAAGTACCGAACTAATCCTCCAAGTATAAATAATACGAAAAATTTCAAAGTGGAGAAAATTTCCGAAAAAATTCAGATCTGACTGTAGAGAGAAAACCATGATATTGATAGAGCCTAAAAGTTAGATGGTTCAATGTAAACGAAACAAAACGAAATACCCAAAAAACACCTAGACACAAATAAAACCTTACAGAAAGTCGAAAGCTAAATATACTTAGAGCGATTTCGAATTTTCATGCACATTTTTAGAGAACATTTTGTACAAATTTGTTTCGGTTATATTATTATATTCATTTCATTATAGCATTGCAATATTTCACACATGCAAATATGTACCAAAATATTTGTACAAAGTTTGAATTAATGTGTGTAGTTAAGATTATCAAAACAATGAAGAGTTATTCAACACAAATACTCATGCATTCATTATAAAGCTATAGTTTTTCAAATAATATAACGTAGGAAGTTTTAATAAGTCATTTTCCAATTGTATCATTTATAAATTTCCGTTTATTTTCAAGAAAACTTTAAATTATTACAGTAAAGCAGATCTTGATGGTTGGCCAGTGGCTTCTACGTCGTCACACACCACGCTATTACTGCTATAAGCTGTCAGTAGGTATATTTAAGTATTGTATTTCTTTGTAAACAAACAAAGCTAACACCTCAACCCAAATAAATAATTATAATAAAAAAAGTATTATGTATATTTATATTTATATTAGACATATATGATATATTTTAAACATACAAAGTGAGTTCAAGTTCGTGAATGATCAAAATCGGTTCATTGTTTCCAATAGATCCTTGACTCAACTTTTGAACAAAAAAAATTCAAATACAAAATAATTATTATTTCTTTATATCTTTGAAACAGACAACTTTTGTTTGGAACATTTTTTTGTCAAATGATTGGATTCGTCACAAGTGAAATTTACCTAACAAATATGTATAAATAATTACAATACATATTCTTTTTATACATGTATATAACTGCAAAAACGGGATATTTATAGTATTTTATGAATACTGTGGTAGATTTTATCTTCAATTGTATTTAAATTTCCCCCATATTTGAATTATCCAGAGAAATGTTCCAAACAAATTTATTCTCTTTTTCTCTCTTCTGTAAATATTCGAAGTTTGAAGAAAATCGTTGTATCAGTTTTCAAATGTGTTCCTTTCTCGATATTGATTTAAAATATTTTTAGTTTTTCCTAAAAAATATTCTTAAAAAACGATATTTGATTTTCTACAAATGTATTTAAGCTTTATGCAAGCTTGAGATACTGAGTAATAGTAAAAGAGATACGATATCGGCTAATTTACATTATATTACGTAAGTGTAACAATTATTGTATGAATAGATAACAATGAGTAATATCCACATTAAAATGTATTATCTTCACCCATCACACAACGAACTGAAATATTATGGGTTTTAATCAAATATATTCTTAACGAGTTCAATTATTTTGCGAAAATTCAATGAGCTAAAAATAATAATTAAAACATTATTTTCATTTCAAATTATATAATAATATTATTTTCATCAATGTATATGGATTAAACAAAGAAATTAATATTGTTAATTTATATTCCAACGTATAACGATTCGAAATTAAATTATATTTAATGAGTTTTATTTAAACTCAATGTACTCCAGTAATTTAAAACAGTTTATTCAAAAATATCTGTTGTGGTATAAGTTATAGTTGTGGGAAATATTGTAAAGGAAAGAACCAAGTATGTGTCAGTTGCAAAGAAGCCAATGTAAACAAAATCCTTATCATAAAAAGTTGAATTGCAAATTATCATAGAAAATTTAACCCAGTGAATGGAACGTTATTCAAAAAGATAAACTAAATAGAAATTCGTTGGCCGTCTACTTCAAAAGATTATATCCTATGTTATTATTATCCTATATTTTACAAACAAATCGCACTATTCAATTGCACTAGTTTTTTTACTTAAATGTCGAAATTTTTTCCAAAATCAATAAAAATAATTTGATATTTTACCTATCAAAATATGTATCTAGGCTCAAAACTAAACAAAATAAAATTTTTGGAAAAACGAGGAAGTTATTATTTTAAAGATTATTTTCCATCTCTTTCTTGCAAAAATAATTTTATAAGTAGTTCTACGATAAGCGGTCTGTTTAAGCAATTCAGATGTTCTAAACCTATTAAGATACATCCATCAGTTTTTGTCCAAAAATCCCAATTTCAACATAATTTGCCAACCCGTAGCGGAAATATGTCCATTCTGGATCTGCGATTTTCATGTTTTTGAAGTGGGTTCTAATTTTTGATAAAACATTTATGCTCAGCTTTACTTACGTAAAGTTTTTCTAACTCATTTAGAAGATACAAATCAAACAACATTAAACTCTTTCTATTTTACCTTTTTATTTGATTTATTTATTTCTACAATTGACTATGTTTTTGATCGAACATTTGCCCACGTTTCCGTAATAAACAAAATATTGTATTTATACAATATAAATTTTATGACTATTAGTGATAATAAATCTAAATTGGATTGATATTAAGTTATTAGAAAATATGTTTTATTGTTTGTTCAAGATTATATTTGCTTAAGGAAACAAATTTTTAGATGTAATAATTCATTTATAGACATATTTATTTTGTTAAGATATAAACTTATACATTTTCTTTTTATTGTCCAAACATGGAAAATGAAAGAAAAATAAAAACAAATGGAAATATAGAAAATTTTCTCTACGGTTTTTAAAAAGTATTTTTTTATTTACTTTTCATTTTGTTATACAATTGTATTGAAGGATATATATTAATTAAAATAAATAATGCTTTTTATAATTCAAATTTTAGAATCCGCGATCATGAATTGCTCCTTAAGCATTATCCCATGCCGAAAATTTCACAAATTCCAAAGAGAAGTATACCACGGTTTACTTCTATTTGGTTGGGGATTTTGTTACTGTTATAGAAACTACATTAAAATACAAATTCAAAAATAATTTCATCGAACAGGTGACAAAATAGAATTCCCTTTGCCCGACAACATCAAAATTGATCTTTTCAGTGTTTTCAAGATATCGGACAAAGGAAAAGGACTTGATACGGGGCATATAAAATGGTTTGTACATTTTTTAATGATTGATCTTTATACTACAAATAAATACCGGATCGTTACCGGACAATTTGCTTGACGTACCGAAAACAAACAGATTTGATATGTCTATGGGCCCCAAGCTTATATTATATATTCAAGAGAAAATCAGTTATAAATTAGAAAAGGTCGATGATTTTTCCTATATTATTAAAATTTGAAAACCATACACATTGAAAATTTGTCAAATACGAACAATAAATACTCTATTGTATAACATAAGTCGACATTATTTCAACTATAAGATTATGGGACTAAGGTTATTCTTTGCATGAGCAATTTCCAAGATTAAATATATGATGAGTACATGACAGACAGAAAAATAGTATGTGGTTTTTTATTTTTTTCAATGAAAAATATTTTTTAACGTGCTCATTTGTAAAACAAATTTATACGGTGTCAACTTCGTTAAGTGATTGTTATAAAATACAGTGTCTTGGTTTTATATTACCACTTATACAATTCTCGTTTTTCAGTGAATTTTAATTCTCAAACATATAGATGTGTATTGTGTGATTCATATTTTCAGTATGGTGTCACCACGCAACCTTTAGATGCCAAACCTACTCTGCTACTTACACTACGAACCACTGTTATACGAAAAATTAAAAATATTTTTTTAAATATTAAGTATCTATGATGGTAATATGGTAGTTTTTTAAAAAAGTACTTCTTAATGATTTCTTAATAAAAAGTCACAAAAATAAATATTATGACAAAATTAATACGATTTCTTATAAAAAAATTACATTAAAATGTTTACCTTTTTTATAAATGTAAGAATGCTACCAGTCATTTTAGTGCCGTATTATCGGTATAACCTTATAATTGTGTAGATTGAATGACTGATGATAATAATCATATATAAGTAGATTATATCTATGGATGATAATAACTAAAACTAACATGCGCATGTATATTTATTTACATACACAAGCTTACAGTAGTAACTTATAAGTTTACCAAAATGACGTCACAGCACGGTTAGCACGGTTAGCTCATATCAATTATAAAACTATTGAATTTTTATTTTGTCATATCAATCAGTTAATTCACATATCCGATTTGTTTAGTAAAGACCATGGAAGAGAATGTGAAAAAATATGATAAAAGATTTCCTTAAAACTCTCCATAGAAGCTTAAATAAATTTTCAAAAGTATCAATTTCTGCGAAAAGAATGTGTACTCTTTAGTTGCATAAATTTTATTATTTGTTATATTATTTATATTTTTGAACCAAGATATGACAGAACGAGGGAAATACGTGATGTCAAATTTTTTAAAATATAATAGCGTGCAACTTTTACAGAATGATGTTAATACAACATATGTGTGATGTTGTAGATGAATTGATATCGGTATAATATATAATAGATGACAAAATATTGGCAAATCGTGGGAATATGAGTATTATCAATTTTTTTTTTTTTTTTGGTTTTTTTATCTGAGGGGAGGTTTATAAAATTTGAACACTTATTGACATTTTTATAAATTTCTTCCGAAATCTTTTTTGTCAATACGGATATATTATTTGTAGTATTGACAACTCTATTAAGATAAAATTTGGTATTTAATTTAACTTGCCAATGCAAGTAGTAATTTTTTGTTTCGATTAAATCATGGAAGTCAATTTCGAATCATTTCTTCTAATTCAATGAAGTTAAAATTTTACATTTTGTTTCGGTTTATATACAGATAGTATGACCTGTATTACCTCAGACTCTTAAGTTTCAATTATCTCAGCTTCTATAACAGTTCCAAAGACCAACTTTTTACCTATGCACATGCGGTTTTTTACAAGCGATGTAAAATAATCAAGGAAACTAAAAATGAAAAAATGATTTCACTTTAAAAACCTTAAAAAAAAACAAACTTTTTACCTATGCTGACTAGTTACATGCGGTTTTTAACAATCGATGTGAATATATTTTAATGATGCCGAAATATCAACATACAAATAAATTTGGAAAACGGTTGACCATAAAGGCCATTATCCCTGCAACTTCCCTCTAATTCCATAGCTAAGCACTTAAATATTTAACATGTTACAATGTTTTTGAGCCATGAAAAAAAATATATTTTGGAGCTCTTCTAGCTCAAAAGCTAGCTGTTCCCGAAAATTTAGTTAACGATATCTCTCGAGCCAATCAACCGATTTTCACGTTCTTGGTGGCGATCGACGCGGTTTTTAGAGATTTAATCATTTTTTTTATTTCACTAAAAACAATCTGAAAAGGAATCTAGAAGTTATGTTAAAAATCCACTCGTTCCCAAATATTTCGTTATTGATATCGAACCAATCAACGTTCTTGGTGGAGATCAACGTGGTTTTTGAGCTTTAATAATTATTCTCTTTCATCAGTAACGATCTAAAAAGGTTACGATATCTCTCGAACGAATCATCCGATTGATTTTAACCGTATTAGCGGCGATCGACGTGGTTTAAGGGCTGATCAAGGTTAAGAGCTGATTAGTTTTTATAGCAGATCGATAGTAGATCGATTATAACTTATTCAAAAAAAAAAAAAAACAAAAAACAAAAAAAAAACATTAAAAAAAATTTTTTAGTTTTTTTGAGATTTCTTAAAATCTACCAGTCCGAATCGATTGTATTCAAATTCAAAGTTTGGACAAACCTTTTCGAATGGCACAAACCGCGATAAAATCGGTCGAGCTGTTCAAAAGTTATAAACGGTTTACATACTTTCACACACGGAGACATTGAATTCAGAAACATTTTACTAGAAAGTTGAAGTTTTATTTAAAAATTAAATTATTTTAACATAAAAAAATAAACTTTAATTTAAATCAAACAAATTAAGATATTAGGTAATGGATTGTCGCGAGTTTTACCAGTGTACCTGTTTAGATAAACAGGAGTACAATATTATATACTTTATATCATTCAAATTGTGTAATGTAATTAATTGCTGGATTTGATTTAGTCAAAAAAAAAATGAAAATTACAAATTTTTATTCTCATTAAAGATTCTCCATTTTCAATTTAGAGATAAATAAAAAAATCAGTGTAATCAACACTTAAAACATCAAACATCGATATACCTTTATACCTCAAAATATCAAGGATTTTATACCACTAAATGAATCTCTAACTACTAGCAAAAAAACGTTTGTCTACTATTAGAAACAAAACCGTTAAATTTTGTAATAAAGCTACGAAGTTGACTACCCATGGAATTCAAATTAAGATACTTTGAAAGATACCGCAATGATATACAGAAATTTGTATAAATGCATTAACGTTTCACAAAATTAAATTAAAAATTGTAATTTTAGAATTATAAAAAAAATATTTCCATTACTATAAAGCCTCTGTTTTTAATAAGCTGCAGAGTTAGGTAATCAATGATAAATAGTAGGAATGTAGAAATGTAGGGAAAATACAAACTTACGAGTCTCGTTATTTGTTGGAATTTGGTGTGTATAAAATAAGAGAGTAATTGAATTCCAATGTAGTATGCATTCAACAATTTACAATTCCTGGCTGAACTTGTCTATGAACTTCAAAATTCAAGTTGGTGTACGAGTAAGGTTGGCCTAAGGGTTGGAGTTAGTTTGTTTAGATCATAGGAATACCTTCAATTTTCTTGGACAAAATCATAAATTTAATGCCACCATTCATAGAATGACTCTGTCGGTTCATTCATAGAATAATTCTAAAACATGAATGGCATCGTTTTGTTTTTGTTGATTAAAATTTAAACTACTTACCAATTTTATATTGTATTTTTATTATTTTAGACAATAAAATTTGATTTTAATAAAATTTTAATCCGTTAAGTTTTCTTTACGGAACAAAAAAATAATAATTTATTTTATATTGTAATATAATATATGAATATAATTTTATATTAAAGATTGAATGAATAGCGTCTTAAAAAACCTCTTTGAAGTCATGTCAATGGAAGTTTTATAAGAAAATGTATTCACAAACTTATTCGATTCAAGCAAATTTATATAATTACCTCATATTTAAAGTGAACTCATTCAAAAGTTTGTAACATACAATGAATTTTGTGGTATACATTTTATGATAATAAAAATAAGTTAACAATAAATAATTTATAAAATTTTATACACATGTTTATTGTATTTGTTACCAATAAATACAAAGCTACGATAACCGACTTGCAACACAAAATATGGTTCATTACTAAATATTTTTACTAAACAAATACCTTTTATTGTTGAAGTTACTGTACCAAAAATATTTTATTTATATTATGAATAAAATCATTTTCATACAGAAAAATATGAAGCATATGATATATTTGTTTTGATATATTTCTTATTTTTTCTGCATATTGTGGGTTCATTCGTTAGAAAAATAAATAAAATATACGTATTTCCTCATATTTTTTTCGTGACCATAATATAATGTTTTTATACGTATATAATAAACATAGCCGCTATTCATTTGCTTAGCAACAACTTACTTAACTAAGGTTTCTCTTTATAAATAAAAAATAAAACTATCTACTAATTACTTAGAGTGGACCCCGGACTGACGTAACGTAATGACAGTCTTAGACCAATCTATAAAGTTAAGCAACAGCAGTCACAATCTGTATTTGGATGGGTGACCACCTAGCAGTACTGTGTACTGTTGTTGTATAAATAATAAGTACCTGGATGACCGATGAGCTTTGCTCGGTATTTTTTTTTTTTTTTATAAATTGTGTTTTCTGGAAATTATATTACGTCGAGCGGAAGACGAGTCCAGCACGCTAACACTTAGCCACTCCAATAACTTTAAATATTAAACAAATATATCATTACATTATAAAAAATTATACAATAATAATAACAAAATCTTATTTGAAAAATATTATTCACTTTATTGTGTTGTTTTGTTAGGTTGGGTTGGGTTTAAAATGTAAAAAAAAATTATTTTACTCGTCGGTCGAGCCGGGATTCGAACGCGGGATCTCTGTATAAGAGCCTCGCACGCTAACACTTAGCCACTCCAATGACTATATGACTATAAATATTAAACAAATATATCATTACATTATAAAAAATTATCGATAAAACACGAATAAAATGACATTTTCTAAAAATTATTCCTCGCTAGATCGATTTATCGCCCCCGAAACCCCCTATATACTGAATTTCATTAAAATCGTTGGAGCCGATTCCGAGATTCCAAGTATATATACAAGAATTGCTCTTTTAAAGATATAAGATAAGATTATAATAATAATAATCCCCTTTGGTTAATTGCTATATAGCTGAAAGTAGCTAAAGCCAGAAATTAATAAAAAAACTACTTAGAGTTTACTACCGTGATAATAAACAGATATATCTAAGAAAGGAAACTACATAATTATCTTTATTTTATTTCGATCATTCAAAATCCAGAAAAAATTTAAGATATCATATATATTTATAGGAAATTATGTCTCATAAGTAACTATAGTTAACCAGTTTTAATAAAATTGTGTAAGGCCCAGCGTATACTATCAGATTTTCTGATCATAGTTTCTGGTCAGAAAATCTGATTTATTTAAATAATATATATTATAATGTTGTCAGAAGTAGCATCAGAATTTCTGATCAGAAAATTTTTTTATACAATTTTTTTAGCTTATGGGTAATAGAACATTTTCCGATATATTTTTATGTTCAACTGTTGAATGCTGTGTTCAAGCAATAATAATTTGTGTGCTGGTTTATAAAAAAGTACCAAATTGGGGTCAGTGAATATAGAATGAATAAAAAGGGAATTTTTCAAATCAGTTTTTAAATAACAAATTTAATAAAAAAAATTAAAAACTTTAAACATTGCCCTGCTTTCCCTCATATTTCATCATCAGATCGTGATTATGTGAAAATGAGACCACCTAAGAAATTACCCTAAGGAGTTAATTAACTTTTATTATTATATATATTGAAAAAAACTAAAAGAAAATAAAAATTGATCCCACAAAATTTAGCATTAAGTCTCTCCTTGAAAATACTCCAGCGACCATGTTCGGTTTCGTTAAAATCGGTTCTGTTTAGAAAGTTTTTATTTATATTACTTTTCATTACATTCACGTAGTTAGCCCGAATAACCAGTGTATCTGATCAAAGGAATTGTCTCGTTATTTTTATAAAGCATTGAAAGTGTAAAAAAGGACATTATTGTAAAATTTAGTTTTTCGTTTATTCTATATTATTATAAATAATTTTTCAAATTAAATCATAATACGTCTAACATCGTGGTTTAACGGTTGATTTTTATCAACGGAGCATAAAAATATAAAAAGGATATTTTATTTAAATTTGAAATCATGTTATGTTCCCTTACCATAAAAGTTTATTGTATTTTTATGCCTATGAATGGCTTCTAGCCATGTTCAAAGTTTTATGAATAATATACATAAACTAATCCAGTAACTACAGACTTTTAACCTCCAAACTTTCAACTGAAATTGCTTCTTGCCAAAGTGTCAAAATGCTTATCCAAAGAATTGTTGTGGCGGGTGTGGATCTCAACAAGAATTCCTTGTATTTTGAGAATTAATAATGATTGTCTTAAAGTTACAAGAGTTTGTGTTCCCGTTGATTAACAGTTTAAAAAAGTAAAGAATATATAAAAACACTATTCAACGGTTATTGAATTTGATAACAAAATGACTTTTATGTTTTTGATGATTATATCGTAGGTCTAAAAATGGTTAATTTATTTTTTTTTAATGAGTATCCATTTTTAGCTAGTTAATATAAAAAGTTCCAAACAAAAGTCGAACAATAGTTTTTATTATGTATCTGATTAGGATTTGATATTATCGAAACGAAATACAGCCTTTACGTGTAAAAAATTACCACGCATTAAATTTCTAAAAATAAAAAGTTCCTTGCTCGTAGAAAACGAACCAAAAATAAAAATAAAACAAGTCGATGAAAATCTAAGTTTTAAATAAAAAAAATCATCAATTGACATTGAGGCTTTATAATTATATAGCACGCTGTATTTAAGATGTTTTTTTTTATGTGACAGAGAAAGCTTTGCGTTTAAAGAAAATAACAATGCAAATTTTCTTCAAATGTACTTTCTTTTTACTTTCTTTAATTGTAGTATTTTTATTTTGTATTTACCAAAAATATGAAAATATTTTACATTTACCAAATATGAAAGCTTAAAATTACCTAGTTGTGTAAAACGACCTAAAATAAAATAAAATAAAAAAAAAAAAGCCTAAAATTCTTTAAGACTTTTGTCTATATAGAAACAAACAAACTTGAACAAAGAAAAGTTTTTTTTTAATACTAAGCTTACAAATGGTTAATTTGTATGATTAAAATGAAGATAATAACTAAAAGATTTCATTATTGCATACTCGAAATATGAATGTGCAAAAGCATTCATAAAAATACAGATAACCTTAAAAATACCTTAAAAATACCTGATCTGTATAACCTTAAATATACAGATCATACAGTTATAAATATGTAAATTTGAATTTTTGCGCGTAAGTCTACTAGGGTTTGGTAACGTACGGGACACTATTTGTTCGTAATTCGTGGTTTGTACTTAAAATAATAGATTTCTATATTCAGATACTTACTGACACATGAGTGCATTGTAGTTATAATTATTGTAGGTTATAGTTAAAGATTGTATAAAGGACTATTAATCAGTACATTAGCTAATTTTAATTCTAATGAATAAGTTTGTATTTTATTTATTTCAACAATGTCAATTATTTAAACGTATTTTATTTATGTAAACGATATTAACAACGTGCTTAGTTTCAGAAAAACAATCCATGGATTTATTGTCTACCTTAATTTTTAGATTAAAAATACGTAAGCAATTATTATTAAAAAGTTCAAAGTGTATTGCCAATATATGTGCTTGTAAAATTTGAGCTGAAATAATCACGAATCTTAACAATTTACGAAAATTTATTGCAAATAAAATAAGTTTGTTTCGATAAAAAAAAACTAATATTTTTTTGTTTTTGAATATTTATTTTATCTGTTATGATTTAAAATTTGGGATCCTTTGGATTTAATTACCCATTCGAGAACTGAAATTTACTTTTTAGCCTAGAATGCACTTCTAAAATTTTAGCTCGCTATCTTTTATGCATTTAAATCTGAATGAGAAATGCATAAACGTAAATGTGCAAAGAGATTCTATGAATTTCCCAATTTTTTATTAATGTTTTCAATATTTTCTAGCATTACAAAGCTTAAAGACTTATAATAACATATTATACTGAAAGTATGTGGTTTGTGTGATTTTATTATTTATCCAGTAGAAATAGACAGTAAAAAGTTTAAACATAGAATAATTTATACAATTATAATTGTTATAGTCATAAAAATAAGAATATATTTCAATTTTGCACACAATTAACGCAAAAAATAATAATCTACGAAATTTGGAATTATACACTGTCTTAACATCAAAATGGCGGGCGTCTTTTTCTTAAAATAAAATTTTATTTTATATTAAGAATTTTTTTTTTCGAAAAACTCTTTAACTCACTATCCGATTCCAGTCCGAGGATTCTGCATACATAACAAATTTCACTACATTTAACATATGATGTGCGTTAAAACACATTATCTTTTGTCCTTATTATAGTTGTCTAATTTTTTGTATCAATTCCTTTTAAGAGGGTTTATTTTTAAAAAGTGAACATTAAGTTTACATAACTATTACTATTGTAAAGATTCTTTTACTTTGATGATTATTGAAAATATTATATTACTATACTCAATAGAGACATTGACTAAGAATTAACACAGAACAGAAAAAAATTTTAATCAATTTCTATTTTGCATCAAATGTAGATTTTAAAATAAAAACGTTTTTTAAACATAGAGAGTCCAAGTAAAAATTCATCTATTTTTAGATAAAGAAAATTTCTACATAAAAATGAATCGGCGTACATTTTTTCATTTGAATCATATTAAGATCTACTTTAAAAATTAATAAACCATAGACCGCAATTTCGTGTACATATACTGACTTTTTAGTTAGTGAATTGATTATTTCTCCTTTTAAAATATCAATTTAAACAATAATTAATATAAAAGCCATGTCCATAATTATAAATTTTTGAAAAAATTGATAAAAATAAATAAATTTATATACAAAACGAGTTACTAACCGACTGAATTGAGTTTAATCAAAGCATCTGGACTTACTAACATAGGGTTATCAAATAGGCAAAATCATCAAGTTTTACCTATGAAATCCTCGAGATTGCCTTACATGCAATTCATTAAAATATCAATTTGTCTTAAAAGGAAGTGTACAATTAGTATGGAAATGAAAGTCACACGGATAGACGGACGGATGGTTGCATTAGATGTGTAAAACCAATATAATAGGTATAAGCCACAAAGCAATGTAAATACAGGTACGTTGTAAATAGTCACATAATAGTGCAGTAGATTTAGATCAAGACAATTTTATTCAAGGGGTTAAATCATAAAAAAATAAATTAAAAAACACAAAAATCGAACAATTTCCAAGATTTTAGCCAGTACCTTCCTTTTCGGATTCCAAACGCAAGAAGTGTAACGTGTGATCAAAGATCACAATAAACATTTTTCGATCGTGAAAACCTTGTTAATACTATGGATACAATTGTAATTCAAATAAAATTTAAGCTAAGAAAATTTCCAACAAATACAAAATAAGTACAATAAAAATGAATTGAAAAATCGGGTTTTTCATGCCCCAAAAAACGAAGAAGTTTCATTATAATTTTCGTATAGAATTTTATAAAAATTATATAAAAACGATTTCAAATTTTTTGGAACATCTAACGTAAAAAAAAAGTGATTTTGTCAATCGCGCCATAAATAACTAAAATATACTCGTATAAATGTTATGAAATTTGTTAGGTACAATATTGATATGAAAACGGGGGCCTTGACGAATAATTTTCGATACCAAAATATTTCTAAATATAAAATCAATCAATTTTTATTTTT
Source organism: Chrysopa pallens (assembly GCA_020423425.1). Lineage (NCBI taxonomy): Eukaryota > Metazoa > Arthropoda > Insecta > Neuroptera > Chrysopidae > Chrysopa > Chrysopa pallens. The sequence continues at coordinate 93,253,384 of CM035592.1, forward strand.
ACCTTAAAATGTTTTTTTCGAGAAATACACGTCAACAAGCTCTCCGATTTCATATCAATATTGAGTATACCAAATGTCATAAGATTTGAATTATTTTTTTGAGTTATTTATTCACAAAAATTGAATGTATATAACACGTATATTACATTGTATTTCTTTTAATCTTCAGTTTCTTCCAAATTTCATAAATAATCGATAAGTATCTTGTCAGTTATTTATGCAGGAAAATTAAACGAAATACACTATATATTACATATTATTTCTTTTAATTTTGGATTTCTTCCAAATTTAATAACATTTGGTATGCACAATATCAATATAAAAACGGAGGGCATATCAAGAAGTTTTTCCTGAAAAAATATTTTTTAAGTAAAAATCAAAATTTAATTTCATATTTGTAGAGGTTTTTTCGAGAAACACTCGACAGGCCTTTGTTGTCATGACATTTTACATACCAAATTTCATAACATTTGGATGAGTATTTTTTGAGTTATTTATGCACGAACATTGAAAGAAAATACATAAAGGAATCTGCTTATTATAAACCTAATAATCACCTTTAATTTCATGTTGAAATAATAAACGTGGAGGCTACTTCTCATTGTTTATATACCGCACATTGAAGTCAGCGTGCAGTTTTTTATGTGAATAACAGATAATTCTATTGGTAAATTGTCAAAATGAGAAATCATCCTGAATGGGAATTTTGATGAAAATGAAATATTAAGGTCTTTCATACATGAAAAAAACGAATTCTGTTCTTTTTCAAAATAAATTTACATCCGGAATAGTTTCTTGAATTTATTGTTATGAATGTTATCACAGCATGCCATTAAACAAAACTCAAAATCAATTATTAAACCATTTGATAGAGTAAATTTCGATTTTTTGCCCCAATTTCCTAGATCAAAATATTTTGTATTTTTATAAATACGTATTTCGACTACAAAGTAGTCATCACTAGTATGAAATAGCTAGTTGAAATGATTCTCTGAGGAGATGTTTGCAAACCAAAATTAGCAACGAGTAACATCTCCTCAGAGAATCATTACAACTAGCTAATTCATACTGATGACGACTACTTTGTAGTCGAAATACGAATTTATAAAACTACAAAATAATTTTATCTAGGAAATTGTGACAAAAATCGAAATTTATTCGAAAAGTAAGAGTTCTCATTAATAATTATAAAACATTATAAATTATAAAACGAAGCAAGTGATGGATGCAAATTGGTTGATTATAAACAAAGTATGTGGAATATGTCATTCTTATTGAGGTTTTCCCATTTACGAAATTTACCTATCCTCAACGACATAGACCAAAAAATATTAAACAATTAATAATGATTGAATACGGACGTTGAAGAAAATAATTTTTTTTCATTATTTAAGAATTTTCTACGTACATTCTAAAAATGATTTGACCATTTTATTTATTAGACGTCATATTATCAGAAAATTTAGGTTCTTATTTTCTGTTTTCTTGGAGTGAACCTAACCAATTTTTCAGAAGAATCAATTACATGCTTCAATCACACTCGAAAGATTTCTTCGAAGGCTCTTCAAAAGCTTTAACGACAATTCAAATAAAAGTAGGAAACATGCTAAAAAACTTAAATTTTTGTTTGATTACCCGCACTTATAGCAATAATAATTATAAAAAGTATCCAACAAAAAAAAAAAAAACGATTTGATACTTTTCAATTTTCGAAAAAATGAACAGGGTTGGATGTGCATCGCAATTTATATTTTCCACGATAACTTTATCCTAATAACACTTCACTATATATCGAATAGAAAATAAAAGAGAGCATGGTAGAATTACATTACTTCTTGTTCAAACTGGTTACGAATGGTTCTGTAACCTATCCCTATAATTGGTATAACACACAATTCATCACAATATTTTGTTTACCTGTATGAAGTATTTTCAATTTAAATTTACTTTATATACCGACCAATCCGGTTTTTATCGCCCTATAGACTAGTGTCGATAATTTTTGAAACCAAAAAAAATTACAGTAGGATGAAACCCATTAGAAAAGGAGGGGAATATGATAAAAATGAAAGGAAAAATAAATTACGGTCGATCCGAGTTCCGGAAATGGGAGGGGTGAGTTTTTAAGGGTAAAAAATGATTTCTCTTGATTTCCGTGCAAAACTACAAGTCCTATGAAAAAAAGTTAAATAGCAAAGTTGTAGGTAATAAAAAGATCTAAAACTTTTATTTACAATTTTTTTGCATAACCTCAAAATTTAGGTAAAAAATTCAAATAACCAAGTTTTTGGTTTTTTATTTTTATCTTTTTTAAAATTTTTTTTTTTTTTTACGAAATTTACCTTATTATGTCCCAAATACATGTATTGTCATAAATTATCCAAACAGCATAAAACAGCAATAAATAGGTATCTACAAATATTATTTAAAGAAGATTCTACAACTTTTCAAAATATTGTAGATGCCTTATTAAATATTAACTTTATTAACTTATTTGTTTGTTAATAGACTAGAGTAGAAGCCTTAAAAAATGATTAAAAAAAAGAAAATTAGAGTAGGATGAAACCCATTGGAAACGCAAGATAATATGATAAAAAGGAAAGGAAAAATAAATTACGGGCGATCTGAGTTCGGGAAGTGTAGAAGGGGTGAGTTTTTAAGGGTAGGATACGGTTTATTTCGATTTCCAGAAAAACTACAAGTCGTATGGAAAAAAGTTAAATGGCAAAGTTGTAGGTAATAAAAAGATCTATAACTTTTGTATTTACACTTTTTTCACATAACCTCAAAATTTTTCGATTGAAAATTATTGTGCTTTTTCGAAATTTATTCAAAATAAGATGAGAAAATAAATATTTTCAATCAAAAAAATTACCGTGTATTTGGAACAAAAAAAGATAAGTTTTCACCAAATTTCGGAGAAAAAAAATAAAAAACCAAAAACTTGGTTATGTCAATTTTTCACATAAATTTTGAGGTTATGTGAAAAAAGTGTAAATACAAAAGCTGTAGATCTTTTTATTATCTACAACTCTGCCATTTAATTTTTTTCCTTAGAACTTGTAGTTTTGCCGTAAATTCAGATAAACCGAATTTTACCCTTAAAAACTCACCCCCCCCCTACTTCCCGAACTCAGATCGCCCGTAATTTATTTTTCCTTTCATTTTTATCATATTATCTTGCGTTTCCAATGGGTTTCATCCTACTGTAATTTTCTTCCACTTTTTATCATTTTTTAAGGCTTCTACTCTAGTCTAGTACACCTATAGAAAAGATTTGAGCAGGCGGGAACATGAAAATTTCAGAAATGCTACGATAAAATTTTACCACATGTTATATTTTATCTTTTCTGTTCCTAGCATTGTTTTTAAAATAATTTATTTCCCTTATCATGCATTTTTATTCTCTTTAACATTACTTTCTTTCTTCATCAATTTATATTTCTCTGTATCTTTATATTTTTCCATACTCCATATTTTTGTGGTAAAAACAGTAGTTATCGTTCAATAATCTGCTTTTTAATGATGCTCAATGCGATGTAAATTTTGACACAATCGAGTTATATCGAATCGATTTGCTATCCTTATCTAGTCACAATAACCGAGTAGTTTTATTCATACACAAATCTTGGAAATTGGATACAAAAACCATAAAAGAAAATACAATCATACAAAAGAGAATCAAAGAAGAGAAATAAAGAGATTATTATATAATTATTTTTATATAATTCGCCAAAAATCCGTTTTTTTTCCAACTTGCGCAGGCTCGTTCCCATTTTAATAAAAACCGATTTGATTTGGCAGGAAGATATCCATGAACTAGCACTATAACCCCATTGAATTTCGTATTATTTCGTTTCGAAGTATTTCATTTTATATATATATATATATATATATATATATATATATATATATATATATATATATATATATATATATATATATATATATATATCGAACTTGAACGCACTTTTAAGGTCTAGAATACGCCACCAAAATTGTATCCCTCTATCTGTTTTGGCCCACGAATCCCTCTATCTGTTTTTGCCTGTGAGCACCTTTATCAAAATTTTGTTACTGTCTTCAGTATTTGCTAGCGTTACTTTAGACACAAACTTATATACTCTACCATATTGTTGTTCATGCCTATGTTGAGTATAATACTAAATTTAAATTTTATGGAATTTGAGTAATATTGTCCGATCAATCAAAGGATCAAAGGAAAACTGTTTCAAACGATCGTTATTACAAATATTTACTATGAAAACAATTATATATTTAAAAAAAATCAATTTCTGCATTTACTTTTTTCTCAAATTCCCATTCATGTCAGCTTTGCAGTAAAGGTTATTAATACATATTTACCTATTTTGAATTTAAACATTTTCTAGTATTTTCGTGAATGATAGATATCATTAAAATCTCATTCATTTTCTGTAAAAAAATAAATATATAAAAGTATCACTGAGTCAATTCATGCGTAATTTATTCACAGGAAATCGATACGAAGGCTCTTGAACTGTATTCTTTTGATAGAAAGGAAATAAAATCGAATGAAAAATAGTATAAACGCCACAAAATCTGCTTATAATATTATTCATAGTATTGGAACCTCTATATACGAAAATATTTTTTCATTAAAAATCAAATATTAAACTCACTCTTTATTTAATAAATACTATTGTGTGTACTCAAGGAAAAGAATAACATTTTTTAGATCAAGAGGGAAGCTTAAAGTCCTATCAGCGAGTCCAATACGATTATTTCAATGGCAACACGACATCAAAATGCTTTCAGCTTCGAAAATGACTCAATTTTTGTATTAATCAAAATTTAAGTATACGTTTGTGTTCTTCTGTTTACCAGTATGTGGATCAAGATTTCTATGTTTCTAAGTTCACGGATAATAATTATCCAATCAAATTATTTTACAAATTTTTAATAATTTAAAATAAATGTTTTGATTTCTTACACTTTATTGATATAATAATAAATATTGTTTATTTTCACTTTGTTTGCAACAATAAAAAGCCGATTAAAGTTAAATATCTGGATGAAAGAGCTTTGCTCGGTATTTTTTTTTTTTTTTTTTTATAAATTGTGTTTTTTGGAAATTATATTACGTCGAGGCGGAAGACGAGTCCAGCACGCTAACACTTAGCCACTCCAATGACTTTAAATATTAAACAAATATATCATTACATTATAAAAAATTATACAATTGTAATAACAAAATCTTATTTGAAAAATATTATTCACTTTATTGTGTTGTTTTGTTGGGTTGGGTTGGGTTTAAAATGTAAAAGAAATTAATTTATCTCGTCGGTCGAGCCGGGATTCGAACGCGGGATCTCTTTAATACTTTATAACTATAAATATAATACTTTATGACTATAAATATTAAACAAATATATCATTAAATTATAAAAAATTATCGATAAAACACAAATAAAATGACATTTTCTAAAAATGATTCCTAGCTAGATCGATTTATCGCCCCCGAAATCCCCTATATACTGAATTTCATGAAAATCGTTGGAGCCGGTTCCGCGATTCCAATTATATATATATATATATATATATATATATATATATATATATATATATATATATATATATATATATATATATATATATATATATATATATGTATAAGAATTGCTCATTTAATTATATATAAAGTTAATATAGTTTAGAAATATATTTTTACAACACCATGTGGACTAGATTATCTGAGCACCTTGGTTTCCAAATTGGACAGATATTAAATGGATATAAAGTCAGATTTTGATTTTTACCATTCACAGATAATAAGACCTTTATTAAAGCATAAATAAGTTTAGTAATGAAACAACACTAAATCAAAAATCTCTCATAGTTATAAGTTGTTAATTTAGTCAACGAACAATACGTTCATTAAAGTTATGTTCCGATATACACTGTTTTTTAACAGCATACTGTTTATATTATATGACAGAGACTCAATAGGTATACTATTAAAAATCAATCTGTATCGGAACAATAGCTGTCGAACGGATTTCTTCGTTGTTTATTTTTATATGTTTATGAATATGTGGTGGGGGTACTAATTGTACTTAAAATTACACAGTTATTTTACAAAATTACTTTATTAAACGATTTTACGAAACAGTTCTCGTACATATTGCTGTTTGCAAACAATACTTGAGCAACTTGAGCAAATTACTTGATCAGCGTGAACAGGGCTTATATTAAGAAATAAATGATAATACTTTGTGTATATATTTCTTACCTTCATATAACATTATCTGGGGTTAATTCTGGTATTAATACACAGGACAGATTTAGATTTGTAAAAAACACACTAAAGCGACATAATATATCAAGTTTTCCTTTATACATTTGACAATAGTTTAAACAATGAGCTAATCAAAAGGGAGCTCTTCTTTTTTTTGTGATTCAACATTATTTTTTGTGTGATAACACCAAAACTTCATTCGCATCTTCCTTCATAGTACTGTCATTTCAAAAATATGGTAATTTAAAATACTTGTTCATATTGATCAAGTCATTTAATAACTAGATGCAAATTACAAGTAACAACTATTATAATTTATTATATCTCTGTTGTGATAAACACTGGTTTTAAAACCATGGTATAAACTGTCACATTTAAAATATAATTTCATACGACAAGATTTAAATGTGAAATTGCATATAAAAAGAAGAATTTTTCTAATTTACTTGACTAAATTTACTAGCTTACTTACTAAATACTTGAATAAAATGTTGCTATTTTCACACATTTAGAAACTAAACTACTTGCTACTTGAGTTAATTATTTGGTCACTGTGAACACAGCTTTAGGTGATAATTCTAATTTTTAAACAAATCATTGTGTTAGGAACTTTTCAGTTTTTCGAAAAAAAAATTTTTTTTTTTTACTGGTGAAGTTAAATTTCATAAATTCTCTGCTTTTGATTTGGCTTTATAAATCTCTTAACAATATATTATGATAGTTTAGTAATGTTACAATAAAATTACATTGCATTATGTAAATTATAATTTTTATCATGCTATAAACAGTGTATAAATTATATTGTTTTGATTTATTGCCAACATTTATGAATGTTTTTTATTATTTTTTTTTTTTTGTAACTTTAAAACTGTATTATTTCATTTATTAATATTTAAATCTTTTAATTTTTTTGTTTTTGTTTTTGTTTTTATTGTTTTATTTTATTTTTACACATACAGGAAATGAAATAAATCAGTTTATTCAATAAAATTTACTAAATAACTTCAAATCAATTCTAGTTCCAAAGATCTGAATGGATTACAATTTGAGCTTAAAATGTTCATGTAAAACGTTTTTTACCAATGTATATTTGAAACCTGCGTACTTAAACGACACTCTCATAACATAGGCTATTATAACCTGGATCAAGGTTTTGAAAGTAATTTTTTTAATTCAAAGCCTAATAGTGTGAAGATGGGTTTCCAAAGTTTTGTATCAAGCTACAGTCTAAACCGTTTTGACAAAAAGTTTGATAATTTTACCAGATTAATTGGTAATTGAATATGTTATAGTGTCATTGAATAATAAGTAATAACGTTTTGAAATTTAGCCCTCTAAAGGTCAACCGAGTAGTTCAAATTTTCAATTATAGAGCATATTACGACCCAAAATTCAAACTACCCGAAGTAAAACCTATAAAGGAAATAAAACTACGTTTAATTTTTTTGTTTGTTGGCAGGAGGGGGTTGGTTAGTATAAAACTGATTCGAAAAAATTGATGTTTTTACTTATTTGGATATAAAACAAAATCAACTACAAGATGCACGTGATATTTTTTCCAAATTTTAGTATTTTATGTTATAAATTCATAATTAAGTGTGGTACTTATTTAGGCGTGTTATATTATCGAAATAAACAATTTTATGATCTATAACTAGAAATATTTTGGCTGCTGATTATTTAATACAATCCGAGCGGGCCCGGGACGACTAAATTTTTTCTATAAATGTATATTTATTATTTCTTAGAATTTAAAAGATAGGCCTTCATTGGCGAAAGGTTGTTGACAGTTAAATGTTGACAACTATGGATTTTGGCTATTTCTCTTATAATTAACAATCAACTGTATGATATAGGTTTAAAAATGTTTGAATTCTAAAATATGAAAAAAAACGGCACAACTTTAAGAAATTTCAATTAAGAAAAGTTGTTAAACCATAAAAATTTCTTTAAATACATTTATCATTGATATGATATGCTTCTGGGTACTGGGACTTATGTATTTCTGCGTTATGAGCCGTCCTTTAACTTTTTCCAAATTTCCAAACAGTGCGTTTATGTAGTCGCCATGTAATAATCTATGATATTTAGCATATTATTTCCGGAATTCAAAGCTTCTTGGACAATGAAAATATTTTATTTTTGATAAATAAAACTCTAAAAAGCCCCTTCTAAAATTTTTGAAGTAATCGAATGATTTGTTTCAGTAAGATTTAGTAGGGTGTTCTGTAAGATCTAGGAGGATGAACATTGGACAGAAACTCGAATTAGTGTGCGTATTACTAAATATGAATAGTCTTTGATGAAATTTTTAATTCAAAACTGAAGCTCTAATAAAGTTTTTTTTTTTTTTTTTTTTTTTTTTTTTAATTTCTGGTTTTAGCTATTTTTAGCTACATAGCCATTAACCAAAGTGGATTATTTATTATTATACAACAACAGTACACAATAATGCTAGGTGGTCACCCATCCAAATACAGATTGTGACTGCTGTTGCTAACCTTGTATTAGTTGGTCTAAGCATGTCATTACGTTACGTCAGTCCGGGGTCTCTCCAATAAAGTTATACAGAAATTTAAGATCAAAAGTAACTTTTTCAAAAAAAGATAGAAAACCAAGCTAGCTGAAATAACTGTAAAGTGGAAAATAATATCAAACCGTTCTAACTCGGTAAAGAGCAAGTATTGGGGTTAGTCAGCTTCACGCAAGATAAAATTTGTAAATTAGTGTTTCAGTACCCATGAATTATTGTTAGTATAATGATTAAACCGACACCAGGCGAGTTTGTCACCATTTGCAAAATGTTAATGTGTAAAAATAATTAATGTGTTTTAAGAATTTGTCTTATCTGGTTGATAAAAGTAAATTTGTTACGTTGTCACTTATACAAAAGTGTATTATAAACAAACGCACTGATTTACTTAGATTTATTAAGAAGCTAAGGCCATCTAGCGATAATTAAATTTATTGAGAAATTTTTTGCTATAATTTTGGTATAAAAATATATATTTTAGCTCACACCGTTTGAGAGATTTAGCTACCTAGCTAGATTAAGCCTCAAAGTAGCCAGTCACTACACTAACTCATAAAAAATTAATCGTAGAATAAAACTATAAACATGTAAATTGTTTGTTAAGCGAGTCCTGGAAGATGAGCAGAGAAACATAGCCTCATGAGCTTTCAAAGCTGAGGTATACCTTTTACTTCTCAGAGTAAAAACCTCCACCAACAAAAAAAGCTAATTTGATTCTTAAGAGTTAACTTAGTAAGAAAATTAAAATTATATTCGTGTTTTGTGATTTGCTAATAGAAAAATCCGAAAACATTGCGATAAACAAGTTGGAAAATAGATTTGCGCATACATCTTTTAAAATTCACTTAAATAATAGCGTTAAATATTGCATGAAGCCAATCTCAAGCAATATTTGGCCATCCATGGGTTTGCGAACAGCTTCAAATAGAAGTATTCTTTAGCACAGTATTGCATTATAATTGGTTTTTTGGCTCTTCCATATAGAAATTGTTTATATCTAATAAATTATATCCTTCTATAATTCAATTAATATTCAATATGTTAATGTTTTCATATCTTTCACGATAAACACAATAAATTTTTATCTAGCCGCGGGTTCGTTAACAGTATCGAACAGAACTGTATTTACGCTATGATTTGACAACAAACTTGGTTTTTTGAATTCTAATTTTTGAAAATTGTCAAAAATTTTAGTGTTCACGAAAAACTTTACGAAACTGTTCTATTTTGCCGTGTTTTACTTAAATCTATCTAAATCTGTCTCAGATAAAGCTATTTTTGAGCTACATACTGATATTATACTTGAGTTTTTGAGGAACTGTAAGCGTTTATCTTCCATAAATTAAAAAATTTTCAAGTATAAATGTTTACATACTTTTCACGAAAATCACAATGAATTTTTCTATTCAATGGACTGTATCTCGAACAGGCTTAAATAAAAATTTATAAAAGTTTATAGCAAAAAATTGTGCAGTATTGTGGCTAGATGAAAAGGCTTAGCTTAATAGACCTTATTTTTCTCAAACATCAGTATTTATTTGGTTTTTAAATTCTGTAATCGTGCGTATTCTCTCTAAATATATGGAAGTAAAAAAATGCTATTTTGCAGTATATACTATTACAATTTTTAACAAATATTCCAAAACATTCTGTATAATATAAATTTAATAACACACATCAAGAACACATAACATAACAAGTTTAGTATGTTACCCAAAGTACACTTTACCATGGTATATTACAATTTACTATAAGTAGTCAAGTCTGTCAGCCTGTGTGGTTATTGTGGTGACAACAACAATTCCTCCATTTTGATCTGAGACAGTTTCTACCTCTTGTATAATAGGTAGAGGTAGCATTCATTATATTATATTTTTGAAGTATTTTACTCTCTGTCATCTCTCTATTCGTAGCACTTCAGTTCGTCAGCAAACTTCAAATTTACTGTTTAATAGCATGCCTAAACTATTGTTTAAAATAAATTAACGGGATCTTATTAAATCCACAATTATATAGTATTGGGAGTTATTTGAAACAAAAAGAAAGTTAACAGATTTGTGAATCAAGTATTGAATTTATTAATAAAAAATGGGACACCAAATACTTTTTTTGTACTGATACTTGGCTGCTTCTTGGCTGTTATGACAGTCAAATGGAGCTAGGAAGAATAATAAGAGAATTAGTTAAGGTGAACAAAGATTCAAGAAAATTTCATGTTATATTATAAAAATTACCATGTGCGACAAAGACGATATCCGCCCTTAGAACTCGCAAAGATCATAGCTTGATATTTTTTTTTTTTAATTTTCCTCTTTCATTTTATATTTTTTATTTAACCAATTTATTTCTCAACGATTTCAAAATAACACACCTTTATAGCTTGAATAGAAAAAAATGATATTATTGGAGGTTTTCCACAGAGGTAGGATGGAAATAGGAAAAAAAATTTATCATTATTTTCTCATACCATTTCCGATAGATTACGAAAAACTGTTTTTGTCTTGCTTTTCCCCTTTGCGTTAAATTAAAAACTTTATTATGTTTTATTTTGATTTAACCTTATCATTTTACATCGAATATAAATACGGCTTCTGCCCACTTTAGATATATAGAAAAAAAACTTTATTTCTATGTCTATCATAAATTTTTATAGTTTTTTCTCGAGGAGGTTGAGGTTGCTGAAATTAAAAAATATCCATTTACTTTGATTTGCTGTAAATTGTGCCTAACTTTAATTTAACATTCCCTCTAAGTAATCCAATAGTGTTTGTTTTTGAGTTAATAAAATAGTTAAAAAATAATAGAAAAACTTGTAAAAGTCGACTTTTTGACACAAAAATTGTGTACATTTTAATTTTAGGAATATTTATTTTTACTATAGGAAAACGCAATTTCACTAGGAAATCTGTGACCGTGTAAACCAGAGTCAATATCTTTTTAATTTAAAGTAACATTAAATATATTCGAGTCACACGACCCGATCTTATTCACATTCACACATTCGTATTCATATATTCACAGTCCTTATCGCAAATAATTGAAATTAATACGAATATTAATATTCGTGTATAAAATCCGTCATTAATCCTTTCACTAGTCATTATATTTATGAAATAGTAAATATTGTAAATAACTAATGGTGTGTTTTCTGTCAATTTAATTATGTAGAATATAAACCTCACATACATGCAATCAAATATCATCAATATGTTTTTTAAAATTATAATACGAATATATTATAAAAAATAATAATTTAATAGTAAATAAAATTGTGATTTTGCCTGACTTTCATAATGTTACTTAATGCTACTCAAATATTTTAATATGCATATATTATGTAACAATTCCATATTGAATCAGAAATTCAAGTGGTCAAAGAATTCTTTATGCATACTCAAAACTCCCTAAGACATTTAGCTTAATGCATAATGCAACAGAAATGCTAAAAAGAAAGTATTTAATTATAAACGAATATTACTTCCTAAAATAATGGCATAGAAACTTCAAAAATATACATTAAAATTTGAAAATTATTAATTAAGAAAACTGGATCTTTTTAATAATATTATGTAAGTTCCGGAATTAAATGCTTTTTAGGTGCCTTTATGGTGTGTATTCAATATATCTAGTAGTGAAATCTTTAAATAACAGAAAAAGTATTACAAATTTTTCACCGTTTAAAATAAGTTGTAGACTAACATTTTGGTAACTATCATCATTACGCAAATAACTTTTTAGTAATTTTTTTAATATTCAAAAATCTTGAAAGTTTTACATGTACAGCAGTGTTTTATAATGACTCAATCTTTTTAACAAAAAATTTGAATACCTACTTTAATTTTGTTTCACCATAAAAGAACATAATTTTGAGCATATTTAAAATTAATTTTGAATACTTTGCTCTGCGAGCTTGACGGAGGTGGATTCCACCGTATCTGGTAGTCACAATTACATATAAAACCTTTAAGATTTTTTAATGTTACGAATTTTAATGTTAAATATATCCATGTAAATACAAAAATTTTCAATACATTCCAATTACTCTATTTATACGTATGTAGAGTCACAGCCCATTCTTTTTGACTTTGTCATATACAGGATATTTATATGCGATTTATGGTCATCATTTAATCATTATTAGTTGAACTGTTAATTAAAAAAAAAAAATATTTTGTGTATCATTCGAAACATAGTAAAAGAGAAGACTACATGTTTTAGAAATTATTTGAATTTCAAATTTATTGATTTTGATTTTGATGGAAATGATGCAAATCGGATTTTCAACATACTTCAAATAAGAGAATTTTTGCATTTTTGTGCCATAGGAATCATCCTCGAGCTATAAAGTATATTAATAAAAAAGTTTGGGAAATCGGCACAGCCTTTCACGTGTGATGTGTGTGTTTTCATTCTTTCGCAACCTGATAGTCAATCAAATGGAATTCAGTGTCCATCTACATAGTATTCATAACTAAGTTATCAAACTTTAGAAGGAGGATGAATATTATCTGTTTATTTCAATTTCGGTTACGATATAAGATATTTACGAAATTGTGTTGAAATAATAAAAATTATAGATTTCAAGGAATAGTATATTAAACACTACGTATATGATTTTTGTAAAATTTAATTCATACCGTATGTAACGAGATTCGATAAGATCCTTAATATATTGTTTTGCTAGTTCGAGATTACATCAAATAGATTATAATATACACCAACGGTTACAAGTTAAATCACGAGTATTGGTTACATTAATAATGAATATAGTCTAGGATATAACGCGTTCAAAAATCCATGGACCGTAAATTTCTGCCGGTGGTAAATAAGCTCCTAAGTCGATGTGTAGTATTTTCTCTCATATGGCATACATATGGCAGAATGGTCATTTTCGAAATAGACTAAAAGGATAAAATAATAGCGGCAAATCATTATACTGGGGTGGAGTTTAAGTAAACCGGAAAAAGTGGATCATAACCGGATAAACTAATGTACGGTTTTCTTATTACAACATGTACTTTAACGGAAAAATAAAATAGTGGCAGACACTGTAGACTACCAATAATTTGAATTAAAGTATGCGGGAATTACCGAAAACAGCTTTAAAACAGTATTAAATAGGTAAAAACTGAAAAAAAATTTCTGCCGATTGCCAAATAACATTCATAACAACAGCACGTAACATTTCGAACAAATAAATATATAAATTATATCAACATTATACCTATTCTCATAATTTACAAATATGGTTCGATTACGATTACAAGGGCCCTTCGGTTTTTTGATGAATTTTGGCAAAACAAGCCAAAATAAGACGAAAATGAAGAATACTAACTTTCTTGTTTTCGCCTATTTTTCGAGTTATCGAACTTTTTTTTCGAAAATATACTCCAAAATAACCATATATTTTTCACGTTTATTTCACAATTTAACACATTTCACAAGATTTAATTACAATTTGTTGTTACAATTAATAAAATTTCAGTCATTAACAACCAAAATTTCAATTTATTTAAACGAAATAAACATTTTTATTTTAATCACTTTTTTTGCATATTGACGCCATTTTATATACTTATATTTGACTGAAAAAAAGTAACTAAGAAACATTTTTTTGAAATATTATAGCCAACATTAAAAAAAAAATTCCTAAATGAATATAATGAATGAATATAAAAATGGTAAATAAAATTTCGAAAAAAACTGAGGTAAGATTATATTCATTTATTTTTTACTTGTTTATTTATTTTTTTTTGTTGATTTATGTTAAACTGTGTAAACTACAGTAAGTAGTAGTTTAATCACAGGTTGAACGTAGGGGCCAAAAACCAACTCGACCCGTGCAAACTATACCCCACAAATCTATGGGTAGTTTAATCACAGGTTGAACGTAGGGGCCAAAAACCAACTCGACCCGTGCAAACGATACCCCACAAATCTATGGGTAGTTTAATCACATGTTGAACGTACAGTTGACTGTTAATATTTCATAATAATAAAAAATATCATGAATAATAATCCACAATAATTATAACAAAAAATTAATTTTTAAAACATTTTGACATTTACTGTTAATTAATATTTAAAACATTTTGATATTGATTGTACAGCACCGCATTTTAAGAAACTTTTTTTTTGTTAATGTTGGCTATAATATTTCAAAAGAATGTTTTTTAGTTACTTTTTTTCAGTCAGATATAAGTATATAAAATGGCGTCAATATGCCAAAAAAGTGATTAAAATAAAAATGTTTATTTCGTTTAAATAAATTGAAATTTTGATTGTTAATGACTGAAATTTTATTAATTGTAACAACAAATTGTAATTAAATCTTGTGAAATGTGTTTAATTGTGATTATTTTGTGAAATAAACGTAAAAAATATATGGTTATTTTGGAGTATATTTTCGAAAAAAAAGTTCGATAACTCGAAAAATAGGTGAAAACAAGAAAGTTAGTATTCTTCATTTTCGTCTTATTTTAGCTTGTTTTATCATAATTAAAAGTCAAACCGAGGGGCCCTTGTAATCGTAATCGCCCCACAAATATATAGAAGTAGATAAAATGAAATTTATACATTTCGAAAATAACTAAGTCCAAACTAATTTTTAAAATAAGATGTTTTTTAAATAATTGCTACAAATTTTTGTCCAAATGTGTATGGTTATATGGCAATCTGAGATAAGAAAGGATGTATTTTATTATTAGAAAAGGTTAAAGTATTTAAATTAAGTACCAAACAATTTTTATGTAAACAATATTACTATCATTAAACATAGAATATTACAATTTTATAATAGAAAATTATGTTTATCTATAGTTAAAAAGAACATGCTGTGAAGACGTTTAATGGTAATCGGGACAATAGCGGAATATATGGCGACAATTCTACACGCCGGAATGTCATTAACATCATCATATCGGTCGGTATTGTATGATTTTCTTTTATATTGTCTTTATCGTCTGTTAGTGACACGAATGTAAACTGCATGTTTTTATAAACGTACAATACAAGAATTTGGATAATATTTGAAAAATAATATCAAAAAAGATAGAGGTACCTTGCATTCTATTTGTTTCTGAATGATTGTTAAACATGGGATTGAGGCGCTTCCTATTGTACTCAGTTTACCTGTTTTCAATACTTATTATTTTGAAACATGGTGTAAGAGATGGGGACATAATTTTAATAAGAAATTTGAATTAATAAAAGGACATTATATTGGCAGTAGTTTGCACTGTAACGATGCATCAGACCACGTTAACAGGCAACGGAAAAATAGTATGAATCATTGGCAGAAACCTATTCTTAAAATCTGTTAATTTCAGGTTACAAAAACTTGCTAAAAATTAACTAAAAGAAATCTATACTCAGTTAGAAGTATATACTCAATTATTTATTTTCTAAAAAGTGTTTAAATTTGTATATGTAGTGTTAACCTTCCATTTTCACTCGATTATTATTATCTATACCTACCCGGATTATTAGATCGATGTCCCAAGATATTTTGTACTTTAAACTTGTCAATTTCTCCTATTTTTCAGTAGCTAATATATCCATCTCTTAGTTAATAAAGCATCTACAGAAAATTTAAAAAAAATTTGTAAAAAAAGTTTCAAGCTAAGCATAGTCGTTACACAGGATTCATTTTATACATATCTTATCATGTATCTTTTTGTAGTAAGGATCAAATCCAGATCAACTCATAAACAGATAAATACATGGGTAATAATAATGGCGAGGTACCCATCGAAAAAAAGGTCCCAGATTGGCTATTGGATCAAATTTATTGTAAAAGAAGGAGTTGAAATCATAACAGCCCCTCATAAATAAACGCATCGGTGAAAGGATAAAATTTTGTGTAAAAGAAAGAGTAGAATCACCTAAGGATGGACTAAGAGTTCTTGTCCCTTACGCTTCGCTTGTCACGAAACTAAGCCGACTCATTTAAAGACGATATTAACAGCTAAATGATTCTAAATTATTTTTCAGCATTTGCAGAGTATTAAATAAATTATGTTGGTTTTGATGTTTACTTATTTTAAATAATTATTGTAAAAGAAATCGATTTGTTTTATTTTATCTTCTAGTTTTGAGAATTGTTTGTAACAGAGCTATGTAATTCAAGTAGCGATAATGACAAACAATTTATAGCCATTGTTAAATGTTATATGATGACGGTTTAAAATGATAATCTCAAAAAAGGAAAGAAAAACTTAAAATAATCTATTTTTACCCTGTTTGAAAAATGATACAGAATTCATTCTTCTCGTTATTATGAAAGAAAGTTCAGCATATTACTCTTAGTAACACTACTGTTATAAAATTTAAAACTTTAAGAGATTAAAGAAAGTTTATTTTAGTCATTTTAATATTTTATTTACAAAATCTAATCGTGTAATTGTTGAACAAAGGCTGTAAAAATTTCTTAATTTCGTAAGAAAAATTCCATTAAGTATGGACGTTCCCGAATTTTTTGTTAAAGAAAGATTTTGCTTATGAATTTTCTATTACAAATTATGTTTTGAATGGAAAATTTTTTAACGATTTAACGATTATAAAATTTAATAATTTAATTTTTACCCGTAGTGTAATTTATGAAGATAAATATTACACTTCCAGTGCTACATTATTAACATACTATACAGTTTATACCGTTCTTTGTAAATCCAGGCAATAGCTAATTTTGAAACCACAATTTATTTACAACACCAAAGCGACTCCCGTTGGATAAAATTTATCAATAATTAATAACAATAAAATAAACAATATTGTAATTTAACGAGAAGTATAGAATACGCTTTTGTATTTTTGAATCGAATTTTAATTAAACAAAGGAAATAATGTTGCTTGTTGTATTTAGTGATGTTTATGACAGACAACTCAGGAATAATTATTAATGTGTACGTAACGACTTATCCATAATCAATAAAAATATAGTAACATAATACCATCAGTCTACATAAGTTACATTAAATTCAAAATTAAAAGAAACTAAAATAATGAAAAAATTAGGGCAAATGATTTTTTGATAAAATTGTTCATGTTTTTAATATTTTTAAGCCTTAATTAATTTATGAAAATGGCAAATCAATTTTTGAAATTTTTTCAACGGGGCTTGTTTTTAAAACCTTCAATGATTAGAAGAAGGGGAAAGCTTTTGAGTTTTCTGTTTCAAAATTATCGTAATTATAATAATTTTTCATGTAAATTTTGGTAAAAAGTTTTGTTTCCTTTTTTTGGTTATTTTTTGGTTAGGTTTTTAATATTTATTATTATAAATGTACATATTGGGAAGGTTTTTGATAAATTCAATCTTTAATAAGTTTCAAAGTTCTTCTATACTTCAAAAATCAATAAGGAAATGGTACTGTGTGTTACAAAAATTAAATAATTTATTAATATATTTATTTTAAATTATTTAAAAAAATAATTTATTAATATATTTTGTTGAAAAATTTTTCTCTTACTTTTTCATTTCTAATTTTTTAAATTGGATAAAAATGTAAGAGATATTGATAGAAAGCTAAAATAAAAAGGTCTACCATGTTGAAAAATTCCAAACATAAAATTTCAGACCAAATTTTGTCAAAACACGTTTTTCACTATAATATCGTATATAAAATAATAATCAATACAAAAATTGCCATTTTCTTACAAAACTTTTTTTCTTTACTCCTTTTTGCTTGGCCTATATGTAGACTGATAACAGATTTCATACGACGGTAATATACAGCCGCCGACCTCTTTGCATTAAAAATTTATTTTAAATTTGTAGACGCCCAGTGAGGAATTTCAAAAAATTTTAGTTTAAAAATCGGAGGAGTTCGCATAATTTATCATTTGTCTAGATTTAACTCATTTCATTGAAACATGGCAGCAAGATTCAAATTCTTTTACAAATACTAGTGACTCTTCCGTGGTAAACGAATTCATTGAATGGTCAAATGGAAAAAATCCAGGCAGATTTCATTCCATTGAAATACGAAAGCACGATTCTTATTGTCTTACAAATAATAGTGTCTCAATGGGAAAAGAAAAACTCTCCAGCTAGCTAAATTTACACAAAGATGTGAATCCGGAAACGGACAAAACAATCCACGGTGAATTCAATCATAAAACTTAAAATTTTAAATATGATACTTTTATCCTTAAACTAAAGGATAAGGCCATCGGATAGTTAGCCATATAAATAAAGGTATTTATACATTAAACCATATGATAACTTAAGGTTGGAGGTTCGAATCCAGGCAGTTTAATAAAAACAATATAAAAGGACAGTTGATTCATCACATTGTGATCGCTTGGATAAGAGCGATGGAACGAGCTCCACCAATAACAATTTAAGCGATGAAACGAGCTCCACCAATAACATTGTGCTAGCACGCAACTTTGACTTCATGTGATGGAGTGTTCTAAAAGAGGGTACAGAGAACCAAAAACTTTAGGTAGAAAGGATACAGTTACGAATCCCCTTTTTATTGTACTCTTAATCCTTAAATAACATAAAATAAAATATATTCTAGTTTAAAATTGAAAATTATATTTTCTATCAAAGTAATTACCGTCGTGTAGATGCAACATCTCCACGTTCAACAGCCAATAAAAATTTCTTTTCTTCTAACGATAACTGTGCCATTTCTTGATGAGGTCTAACAAAATTTTCTTCTTCCATCATCCCATGTATACTGTGCCTCTGAAACAAGAAAATTAAAAATGTATAAAAATTAAAAATTACTTCTATCTATTAAATAATACCTCTTAAACCGTTAATTTTTGTACTATTAAAAACTATAGTTCGTTTTTAATCTCAAATAACAAGTAAAGTCATCTGCTGACAGTGTTAGTTATAAATATGCTCATTTACGAACTTTAACTCTAGAATACTTTTTAAATCTAGAATACGCCACTTAAATTTCAGCAGTCTATTCGTTTTTTGAGTTTTGTCAATGATGTACAGAAGAAACGAAGGAGAGGCAAGTGGACATGCAAGAAATAAGGTCATTTCTATGAACTTCTATATCAAAATTTCATTAGTTACTACAGTATTTAAAAGCGTACCAGTCTTTTGACTTAAAATAATACACTCTAGCATATACCAACACGTCGAGTAAAAAAATTTTAATTCTTGTAATGTAAAGTTATGTATATTTCCTCGGTGTTTTTATCTAGCAAACAAAAATTATATTCTGGTGGTTTATTGAACTTTACTGCTTCAATTCTATAGAGTAAGCTTATAATTGCTAATAGGTCCACACAAATATGTAAAAGACCATTGAGTATTTTCTATGACAAAACGTTGATGTTTGTCCATTTTTGCGGGATGTATGTATATGTTTACTTAAATAGATAGCTATATATACAGAAAAGTTTTCCGGTATTAGAAAGTTGAAAAATTAAAACTACAAAATTCGAAATCTTATAATCCTTTATAAATACAAATTACTAATACACAAGGTTTATTTGCACAGTTTTCACGTTTCGATTGCATTTATTATATGAATATATTGTATAGCGCCCAACACTATTTTATTGTCAAGAAATATGAATCCATTATATCATGTAACTCGATTTGAAATGCATACTAAACAGAGACAATGAAGCATCAATAACAGCCAGTGATAAATAAATTGTTAGCAATTCTTTATGACTGTACACACATATTGGTAGTTGGTTCGTCGTATATCATTAAATTTTATAAATGGGAATAATTTTATAGGTGATACTTTCTTAAATCATAAGAAAATAAATACATGTTTGGTTTTGAAAACTTCATGTTAAAAGAAAGTTACGCGACGATGCTACGTTATATTAATAGGCAAACAATAATTTTCTGATCGTTTATTCGATATTTATTATCAAAGTTTAACAAAAGTTATATCATTCGAATGCGCCGTAGAAAGGACGTAGAATACTAATTTGATTTGCGTTATTTCGAAATTATACGGTAATTTTTTTTTTTTTTTTTTGGTTTAATACATTTTGTTTATTACGCCACTAACGGATCAGATTGCTACTTTTTTGAAATAAGTATGTATGAAGATCAAAGATGGCAGTATTTTATCTTATATATTTAAATGAGCAATTCTTGTATATATATATATATATATATATATATATATATATATATATATATATATATATATATATATATATATATATATATATATTTATTTATTTATTTATTGGAATCTCGGAATCGGCTCCAACGATTTTCATGAAATGTAGTATATAGGGGGTTTCGGGGGCGATAAATCGATCTAGCTAGGAATCATTTTTAGAAAATGTCATTTTATTCCGGTTTTATCGATAATTTTTTATAATGTAATGGTATATTTGTTTAATATTTATAGTCATATAGTCATTAGAGTGGCTAAGTGTTAGAGTGCGAGGCTCTTATACAGAGATCCCGCGTTCGAATCCTGGCTCGACCGACGAGTAAAATTAATTTTTTTTACATTTTCAACTCAACCCAACCCAACAAAACAACACAATAAAGTGAATAATATTTTTCAAATAAGATTTTGTTATTATAATTGTATAATTTTTTATAATGTAATGATATATTTGTTTAATATTTAAAGTCATTGGATTGGCTAAGTGTTAGCGTGATGGACTCATCTTCCGCCTCGACGTTATATAATTTCCAAAAAACACAATTTATAAAAAAAAAAAATAAAAAAATACCGAGCAAAGCTCGGTCATCTAGATATTACAATTTAAAACGGCTTATAGATCTATTTTTTCTTATGTAAAAGGGATTGAAACGGTGCCATTCAATAAGTACTGTGTGATAAGGGTGCAGAAAGCGATATTTCATCCAAAACGTTATAGCTATGCCTCGTTAAGTAATATGATAGAAAATAACTTAACTAGTAATAAATAATAATAAATAAAAAATTTAATGATTGAATTGCGAACGCTTGTCTAGAGAAACTTAAGGGGAATATGAAATTTCATATTCATGCCAAATTAAAATATGCAAAAGAAATTTTATATATGTAAACATACCATCTTATCTCCCCTTCTCGAATCAAAAATGGGAGTTGGAGAATAAAATTTACAAATTCTTTATTTAGTTTGTGTGTAAGTCTTGGCCAGCATAACAAATTCCAGCTTTCTCAGAATTCAGAAATCATTCTAAAGGTTCTGATGAGTCAATGATCTTTCAAAATGCAACAATTATTTGTTTGTGAATCTTGTATTGTTTAAAAAATTGGAACATGGATTCATTAGACCAAAAGGGCCGATTTTACCCATTCATAAACTTAGAGTTACTTTTAATGTATAAAATGTTTTAAATGTTGTAGTCAAATAATAATAATATTGGACAAGCACAATTATTTAACCTAAAGTATGTGTTAAATTAATATCTCTTTTAAATATAGCAAGATCTGTAAATATAAGACTCAAAGTATTGAAATTTATTATATATAGATTCCAATTAGAAAAACATATATAATTTGGTTGAAGCAGAACGGATTTTGATCAAACTTGGCTCATTTTGTAGGTTTTTTCCTCTCTACAAACCCTTATTACACTCCCATTTCAAAAAAACTTAACGATAAAAACTTTTTAATTGAAAAAATGTAAACAAAAGAGTTTTTGAGGTCGGTGAATACAAATCTAACGTTGAAATTTGAGAATATTCAGGATGGCGCCCGTACAAAGCGTAAGCACCCAATTTGAGTGTCAAAAATTCAAAAAAATTAGTTGAGTTTTTTTCATTTTTTACGTTAGGATCAGCAACCTCAAAAGCTCTTTTGGTGACAGTAGTTATAAATTAAAATATTTTTAAGCCAATTTACTGTCAGACGATAAATTCTTCGTTGCATTTAAATCTTATATTGGTCTGTTTTTTCTGTGCTAAATAATTTTGTTTCTACCTATATCCCAATATTGAATTATTTAAGTGTCACTAAATGTATATTGAGAGATCGATTTATTAAATACTCGCTTTGTGATTTCAATGTTTAATTTTAATAGTAATTAAATATCTTCTTTAACGAATAATAATACCAAATTAACGAACAATTTTTTAAAATTACTATCAAAGTATATAATGTTAAATTTGTGATTTTATTAAAAAATAAATAAATAAATCTTTTTGTAGCTTCATTATTTCTAGCGTTACAAACTTTAGCTTAAACTAAATATACTTTTATTTTGTATATACGTCGGGTATAAAAATGATAAAAGTAAATGATGAAAATAGACCATTTTTAATAAAGAAATATAATGAGGTGATTTAACAAATATTTTTCCTATATAGGATGATTTTTTACTTGATATATGCAAAATACTCACAAAATAAACTGATTATAGAAAATTATTTAAACAACAAAAGAAAATTTTAAAAGGCCTATTTACTCTCAAGTACTTAATTAAAGGAGGATTTTCTAGATAAAATATGGGCCAACCACTATTTTATATGGAACTTTATATTTTTATTGGGAATTTTACAATGAAAAACATTGAGATTCCCTACAAAGATTTTTTTTTAAATTCATTAGGCTATGAGTAAAAAACATCAACAGACATTTTTTATACAAAAATAATTTATATATGAAATCTACACAGATAACAAAAGATGTAGAAAGTGTTCGATAGAAAATCATGCATGAAATCTTTAGAATTGATTTGGAAGTTCTTCGTTATGTTAAAAAAAATCAAAAATGAAATCTGCATAAAAAATATTGAAAAAATTATCATAGATTCCTAGATTAAATCTAAGAAATCATTGCCTGTTATGAAAGTTTTAAACAAGCTTTTTCATATTAAAAAAGCACCTAAATGTTAATGTAGAAAATATTTTTTACCATCATATCCAAATAACTCGTACTGTCCAGCCATTTCAAAAGTATAGCTATTTAATTAAGTAAATACTCGTATTGTCCATAATGGTTATTTTAAATAAATACTAATATTCACCTGGATTCGCTACAAATGAAATTCATTTCGACAACTTAACGATGTCGAAAATAACTTAACGAAAAATATCATATGATTGAAATGTAGGAATCTATAATTCATATCCAAATCACAACTTATTTGTTCGAGACATAAAAGATATATAGTAATTTAATTAAGCATATTTTTACATTACGAGTTTTGTAATAAAAAATATAGTGCTCCACATAAAATAAAAGAATTCGACCCTCATTTAATCTATATATTTGAGATTAATCGGGTCTTTCAAATAATCAAGGATTCATACAAAAAAAATTTCTCAATTCAACTTATTTGTTGAGCTTTTTGCAAATATGTGTCAAGTAAAAAAAAAAAAACACCTATATAACATACAATAGCTATACAATACAAGTATAATCCAATTTACATGTTAAATCAAATTCTAATATAGATAACGTTCTATAAAAAATAATTGACAAAGATATGTCATCACTCTTTACTGGTTGTTTTGATGGACATATTGTTTGTGAAATGTAGGTATGTTTGTTTGCCATTATATTATACTCTCTATACCTTCCAATTATGCAAGATATTTTATTCTTCAAATTATTATTATTTAATGTTATTTATTTCAGCTTTATTTTATTAAATAAATCAAAGTAAATACAATATTTCTTTTGAGAGTTTAAACCAATTTATACTCTAAACATAAAGAGATATGAGCGTATCTTATTTTTTATTTAAACTTTGTGATGCTAGTAAATATTGAAGCCAATAACCAAATTTTGATATGGGTGTTCATAGAATAATCTAATTAACCTAATCAGTCTCTTATCGTCTATCAACAAGATTACTCACAAAAGCGAGCTGAATTTAAAGTGACGACATATTGAATTTAGAGTGATGTTACTTTATTTTTAGAGTTATTGTTAGTAAGACCTTTCATATGATATCCATTTTGAAAGAGTGCATTAAAAATAACAAAGCCGGCTTTTACGTAGTTAACCATTCATTGTCATCCAAATTGAACTTAACGCAAAATTTCAGCACAATCGGTTGCCTCAAAATTGAGCTGCAAGATTCTACTCGAACATACATTGCAAGTTAAATAAAAAATGTCGGTTAGGTAACACTAAACGCAAATTATGGTGTTCGCTTTGAGGAAGGGGAGTAAGGAAGTGATCTCTATGGTCCCCTTCATCCCAGACTTCTGCCTAAATGCTGGCTTCGCTCGTAAAATTTCAATTTTTTTTTTAATTATACCAAATTTTTATAAAAATAAAATAGTCAAAATACACGCAATATATCCAACGGAATGTAGCATAACTTTCAGTTATCCGTAAAAGAATATCAAATAAAACTTGCTTGTATTAAAACTTTTTTCGCATTATAAAGCATCTACGATTAGAGGATTTCATGCACAAAATCAAGAATTAACTATGCATTCGACTTTATTAAAAATATTTCATAATAAATTTTGCTAAGCCCCACCATTTTTTATTATTTTTTTTTATTTAACTAAAATTGATACAAATATCATGTACACAAATTTATGCCTTTTACCTCAAATGCAAATCAACGTAGTTGCAATATTTGGTAAACATACTTCCTTGGAAATAATAAAAAATTGTACAGTGTGAACAAGAATTATAATAAATACTAGTATTAAGGATTAATTAATTAAAATAAGGTCGTCGATTTGATGTCCACCATTGCCACAATAATTACTTATTGTGATGATAACGAGTGGCAGGGGTGTATTAGATCCATTTAGAAGTCATATAAAAAAATTATCTCAAGACTCAATTCAAATCAAAACATCTACATTTCCATTGATTGTCTAAATAATTATTTCTAGCACAACAATCTATGTTAGAAATATAAAATAAAAACTTTATGTGAATTAAATTTATTATAGTCACAAACAATATTTAAAAATGGAAATCGCGAAAATTGTGGAAGGCTGGACTTGTTTGGCAAATTTTTTTTTAAATTGAATTTTGTCTATAAGTATGAAAGTTTAGAAAATTAAAATTAGGAAAATATTTTTATCTTTAGATAAACTTCAGGTCAATATAGCTATGCATTTTTTAAATGTAGACCGGACAGGGTTTTTATGAAAGAAAAATTGAAACAATTGCCTAAAAAATATGAAAATATTTTTTTTTAATGTATGTTTAATGTATTAACTTGTTTGTTCAGAATAAGTAGCCATAAAAATATTTCAATAAACTATATTATTATAATTGTTATAAATATACAATGAACAGATTAAATACATAATCTAGAGTATACTTAGAAACAATCTCATTATGAAATGTATGTGTATACAGAACCAGAAAAAATCGAATATATTAATTTGAATGAAGAATCATCGAATGATACATTTTATAAGGATATAAAAAGGAAATTTAAGCCATACCAAATTCTTACATGTAAGTACATATAAAAAACATAAATTATTTGTATTCATAAAATTAAGGTCTTCAAAAAAAAAAAAGTATAGCAAGACTTTAACGATAAAAAAAAATACATAAACAAGCTAATAAACAAAAGAGATTTTCAAATCCATTAACGTCTAAAAGAAAACTCGTTAACATATTTTAACGACTTTTTCATGTACAGGATATATAATTAAGAATATACAGATAACGATGCGAGTAAGTAATTAAGTCCATTTGAAAAATTTACGTTACAATAATATACAGGGTAGTCGATCTACTGGTTGAAATATTAACATTAAAATTAGATCTTACATTCATTAATTTAAGCTTTCAATGTATTATTTTTCAATTTTCTTACTGTTTCTACAGTAAATAAAAACTGACAATGGACTTTGATCAAGGCTAGTCAAGGTTAAAAAATATTGTATCTTCAACCACATATCACATTTCCTTATGGAAAATTCTGAAGTCAATTTATAAAACCTCTCTTAAATTTTCTGTGTGCTCTTTATTGCTGTTATACAAGGATTAAGGATGGCAACTTGTTTTTTAATTTAAAGTCGCATAAATTCGATCAAAATCAAATGAAGGTAATAGGTAATAGAGTAAATTGCTTAGGTACTCGACATCTGATTTAGAATTGATCTTTAAAATATTTTTAATCGCAGGTACAAGTATATATATATATATATATTATTACATTAGTATATATATATATATATATATATATATATATATATATATATATATATATATATATATATATATATATTATATTATCTAATATATATATTAGATAAGTCGAGAATGAAAACGAACCTTAGCATGATGATGAAAAGACATTGAAGAAGCTAGAATCTTCAAAATTCTGTATTTTATTGTACCGTTAACTTTTTTCGAGCAGTATATATTTTTTCTTAATGTTTATATTTCTAGTATATTCTTTTAATGTAAATAATAAAAAATATTTATTTGACTCATTGATACTCAACCCTTATCAAGTATTTGAGCAAATTAACATTGTTAATTGTTGTGTTCTCTTGTGGAATATATTATTCAATTTTCTTGTGGATTTATTCCGTAGAATAAATTTTTCAAACCACCAAATACTGCTCTAAGCCTCGAACACTGTTACGCTTGCGTTCATAACCTCGAACGCTAACCAATGTAACAAAACTCAATTAAATGCACGCATTTATTTGGTACGATATGATATAATGTACATGGATTTTAAACGATTAGAGTCGAGTAAACCGACTGCTGACGTCGAGCTGAATGGTTCACTTACATTTACTGTTCAACAAGAGCTCAACACACTTCTTCTAATAAAATATTTACTTTCAAACAAATTAATAAATAATTATTGCAACAATTGGTTATTTTAATAATACCAATATCTTTAAAAAATACCTTCAGTGATCTGTTCGCGAAGTAAAGACGCTTCGAGAAAATAAAAAAGTTTTATTTAATACATAATTCTATTATAGTTGGTGGATAATAAATATTCTTCTGGAGTTGGTAGATAATTTTGAATACATCACAATAAAATAATAGAGTGTAAATCATCTTTAGCAATATTCAATAACAAAACCTAAGGTCTGGATGAAGGACATTGTCAAAAACAGTCGTCTCAAAATTATTTTTCAGTATGTAAAGAAAGCAGTATACCCGATTTTGATAAAAATAGCTACAAATATTTCGTTAAAAAAAGTAATTGATTTCTTGTTATTGTTCGTCACGTAATAACCATGTGGCACCCTATATAAATGAATACAACATCCTCATTTATACGTGGTTTAAAATTTTTCCATCTCAATTATTGAAATGCTGTAAATGATAGCTTTCTTACAAAGTTTCCTCCAGTTTTTTTTTTTAAATAAAAAAACAATTTTTCATAATTTTGACGTTTTTCTCACAGATATAGATGAATTCGATAGCTGCATCGAGGTATAATTGAATTCTTTATATTTCTCAAAAAATCTACTTATGGTGTGATAATGTTTCAGATTTCGAATAGAAGATTATCTTCAACGAAATAAAAAGTAAAAATATCGACATATTCGTAAAACCCTTATTTTTGGGGTAAAATTTGAATCAAAAATCATATGGTCACTTCGCTTATCTTTTCAATTTTCAAAATACGGTAAAAAATGGTTTTATTTTGAGTCCTGGAGAAATTATAGCCTTTTAGAAATTAAAATTGCATTTTATAAATGACATATATGCAAATAACTGCAAAAAATATGTATATGTATATGAAAATATCTAATATTAAATTAGATGAAAAGCTCATTTTACCAGATTTAATAATCTATAAAAATTTATTTTCACTTCCAGAGATTTTGTAGTCTGTTAAAACTCCGTGAAAATTCTAATTTACTATTTTATTTAACAATAATATTTTTTTTTTACTCATCTTACCAGCTTTCCTAAAATAAAAGTGTTTTTTTTTCATTCCATGAGATTCTATATACCTTTTTAACTATCCTTAAAAAAATAAAAAAAATTTATTCTATTTGACAATACAGCAAAAAATGTAGATAAAAAAATGAAAATATATGATATAAAAC
Organism: Chrysopa pallens; assembly: GCA_020423425.1. NCBI lineage: Eukaryota > Metazoa > Arthropoda > Insecta > Neuroptera > Chrysopidae > Chrysopa > Chrysopa pallens. Next base: position 93,282,118 of record CM035592.1, read on the forward strand.
TAGAGAAGAAATATATGAACAATATGTGTATATTGAATGATTATAGAATCTGTTATTACAGCCTGTTAAAAATCCATGGAAATTCAATTTTATTATTTTATTATAACCATACGTAAAAATGTAAAAATTGCATTAAACAACATGAAATGATTTCACATATAGTCAGATCCGTTAAAAAGTCGTATTATTTTTATTTTCGGATATTTTATAGCCTATAAATATCTTTGGAAATTGTTACAAACGCAGATGTTCATGAGAAATTTAAGTAAAATATCAGGAAATGAAAATAACAGCCAACTTTACCGGATGATAAAAGCTGATGAGATAAACATACTGTCTAAGTTTATATCTATATTTAATATTTTACTACATTATCTATATTTATTGTATTCAACGATATATAAAAATACTTATTAATTCAAGATCAGTTAAAAGGCTAAGGAATCTTAAGGAATGTTAAAATCATCTGTGTTTTTTTTTCCGGATTATGAAATGTATGTAAAATGAGCAAGCTTTTAATGTGGTTTTGTTAAATAAAATAATAAATTTTCAAGAATTTTTAACAGGCTGTAAACTCCAAGGAATGAACTAACTTATATATCATATATTTTTTTCTTTCTTATACACACTTGCTTGCATTGTCCAATATCAAAAATTTTTTATTTTTCAAGGATATTTAAAATGGCTTAAAATTTCAAGGAATGATACTACATAAATAACACTTTTTTAAATGTCAAGAAGACAATTAAACTGACCACATGATTTTGTATTTAGTATGTTCATCACTTTTGCTTCATCCCAAAAAGGCCAAACTTTATGCGAAGTACAATGAATATAACTTTAATACGGTGCATTAATCGAGTTCATAGTTTAAGCAAAGAGAAAGACGTCAAAATTTTGAAAAAAAATCGCATTCGGTAAACGAGCAAAGAAACAATGACATTTAAATGTTTTCTGAAGAAAAGTTTTAAGAAAGCTTCCAAAACCATCAACATTTCAATAAATTGGTTGAAAAAATTTTAAACCACAATAAAACGCAGAGCCGAGGCTAGTGGTCTCGACTTGATATTTCAGTCGGTCAGAAATCGTTTTATAAGTAGTGAACACATGTACATAGAAAAGTCATTAAGGCCATAAGTGTTGTTCATTTAAAATTAAGCATTCAATAATCGGATTTATAACATACTTTTAAAGTGATCATTTTTAAAATACTTTTATGAATGTGAGATTTTTATGTTTTTCCGGAACTTTCCTCGAACTTTGAGGTGTATTTTAAAAAAAATTGACCAAATTGATTATATATCGTTCGAGAGTTTTGTGCATGGTAACACATCAATCAATTCATTTTTATTTGTATAGATATGTTTTTTTTAAAGATTTTTAATCAGAAAAAATTCTCGTTATAATCGCACGAAAAATTCCGCTTGCACATACATTCATATGAACACACACACGCACAAGAATTTATCTAAAAACGTTGGTTTTGTGTTCTAGTGAACTTGAAACGTAAATGTATGTCAAAATTTGATATTCACGAAATCGGAGCCACTATCGTCACTAACATAAGAACGAGGTTACTCTACTCACATCATAATTATAATTGCATAGACGTGTATATCTGAAGTACAGAAGTAAAACCCCATTATTTTATTAATAAATCCCTTTGAATCGTACATTTTTAGTGTATAAATTTTGAATATATAAAAACATAGTTTTATTTCAAAATAATTGGGTGGTTACTCTTGATCCGGGACACACTGTATATGTATTTTCAATAAACAAACGATCTCGAATTGAAAATTGTTTATGATGAATAGATACGCGCAAATATGAACTTGGATCAGTGCCAATTAGAAATGAAGAAGTTTTGACTGAAATTATAAGACATTAACGAAAATCATCTGATTGAAAAAACATTTGTTAAGTATAATGTGAATTTAAATTGCATATGATATAACATGTGTGAAAAAAGTCATAACATCTGATGTGCAAAAAGTTATGAGATATTTTTTAAAATATTAGAATTTTGAACCGGATTAATAAAATGTTTTTATTGAATTCATGATGAAAACATGCCCTAGTTTTACTTCATTTATTGAAATATTTTTTAATTGAAACTTCATTGGAATCACCCTACATCATTTGTTATATGTCAGAAAAAAAATTAAACATTTATAGAGTATATAGTAGAGTTTAAGATACCATAAATGAACACAGGTAAATTAAATCCAATTAAACTCCTGCTTAGAATAACAAGAAGTCTGTAAATGATTTAATGCTTGATCAAATTCCCATAGAAAACAGCATCTATCCCATCTAGCTTTCAAATTTTTCAAGCTCTTGAAATAATTCAGTTTATCCACTGCTTAAAAAAACACGCATTGTAATGTTTGCTGTAATGTTTGTTTAGACATTTTTATGAAGATAAAAATGTTTACTTAAACAGTTTTATATCCGGATTATTTTCATTGAATAAGTTGTAATTTGGATATGAGATATACCTGAGATATACCTTGTATAGGTATATCTCAGGAACGGATTTCATCATATAAAAAAATTTTCTGAGATAGTAAACTGACTTGTTATTGCACATTTTTTCAATCCTATTTTTGATTATTACTACTTTATTAACGGTTTTGTAGAACAATCCGTTTTGTCAAAATTTATATTACTGATGTAACCAACCCTATATCACGCATATATTGGCGGAACGGTAATTTATCGAGGTGTTTCTCAATAGAATCGTCCCGAATATATCCACAATTACTTAACACTAACTACTCATTTAGAGAATCACGGGTAAGAAGTTCGAAAATTTCGAAATAGGTATATACAATTTTTGAAATCGGAATTATTTTTTTTTAAATCATCGATACAATTTTTTCAATATCGATATGTATGGCTCGGAAGTAACATGATAACCGAATGAGCTTAAACATTTCGATGATGGTGGAATTATTAAAAAATTTCGTCAAATGACTGATGACCCAGAAGGTAAACAAAGAGATACTAATAGGTGTTCTTCATGAAAAAAGGAGAAAGTAGATATTAACAGTAAAAACTGAGCAACTTAATAAATTTAAGAAAAACATCCGCAATGCTAAAAAATTAAAATTTTCCTATTAAACAGTCTGCGCCGTGCTCATACAACATTCTTTACGATATAATTCATCAGATGAAATATTTTTTAGAAAAGAAATATACATATTTTAAACACTTGAACTAACGTTTCATATTCTTCATAATAGTATAAAAAAAACGATTGCATGAATTATTAATTTATAAAACAACTCACTTGAAATTTTTGTAAATTATTTTGAGGACACTTAACATATTTATATTTAGTTAAAACATAAAATGTTTTCATAATTTTATAGGATTTAAATAAAAACTGAATACAATTTTGAGCTTTTAATTTAAAAACAAAAATTTTTTTCCACTAGATAAATTTTCTACGCTTTAAACATACAAATCTCACTAACTAAACCTTATAAAACAAACAATGTCTATGTCTATTAAGAAAATTAATTCATTGTGAAAAGGAAATTACTAGTGTTAAATTATTATTGTAGGAAATGCGTCGATATTCTTGGCAAACTATCCAATAGGATAAGAGGGTAGTTTGCCATTTATGTAAGTTCGTACGTATAATATATACGTTTATATGAAGATGCGTGACTATAGTTCACTAACCCTTATTTACATAATTTATGACGTAGTAAATTACATATATAACATCAAACAAAAAAGGGTTCGTAAATTTACATATATTTAAAGATAAGAAAAAAATTATTGCAATTGTCAAAAACATTGAAAAACTTTTGCTTTTGAAAAAAGAATTAAATATGTTTTTTAAAAATAAAACAGTAAATTGTGCACTTTTTTAAGGTAATTTCGAAGTTTAATAAAATATAATTATGGATTTTATTTTCTATTAATGGAATTATTTTTCTTATAGTGCAATAAAACGCTGTAAAAAAGAAATATTTTAAAAGATGGCATACATAATTCAATTGAAAAATATGGTTGTAGGTGTCTAGGTTTTGTAGTACAACCCATTATCAGACATGAAAACAATATATTTTGAAATAATATGTATTTATTTTTCACAATAACGTAGGTAATTTAAGGGAAAAATGATTAGGAAATTTTATTGACTATCGTAGCTACACATATCAAAGAGCAAATGAACTTAAGAATGGAGGGCACAAGTTCTTGTAGCGTGTAGAGTCTGTGTGGGTAAATCGCAAGTTGACTTAATAATTTTCGATTGAATTTAAGGATTAAGGATTAATATGCGATCAAAACCCTGATGTAAAGACTAGCATATAATATTTAAATTCACTTAAAAATATAATTGTTCAGAAATTGTTAAATTATTTTACTAAATTTTTTATATGCCCGAGCCGATACAAAACGGGCGTGTTAAGTGCCGTAACCATATAGTTTCTTGCATACTTTATGATGAGACAGTTTTTGCGCTACATTCTAGTCCGGGTACATACAACATCACACAGTAGTCGAAACGCCCAATTCATCTCTCTAAAAAATACTCGACTCAGCAATCTAAACTTATTATTCAAACGTTTCTCTGAAAGAATCATAAATATTCTAACCTTTTGTACTTTTCCAATATTTTATAACATAATTTGATATAGTATTTCTTCAGCAGTTCACTTTAAGACTTCAAGTTACAAAATAAGCGTAGTTTAAAAAATGGAATTCAATATGATTTCGCAAACACTAGGTGTGGGTAAATAATTCTTAGTTTACGTTCTACCAATTTTTTTTAGAGTAAAATATTTTCTTATTTATAATATACTTTAAAGAAAAAGTGTGTTAAAAGTAAGTAAAAGGCAGACAGGTACCATTTAAAGTAATAAAAATGTCAAGGAAAATTTATTTGATGAGTTTATTTGTTTTTTGGGAGGGTCAAGTAAGGTAATTTTACGAAAATAAAATTGAGTTATCTGTTTATAAAAATTATTTTCATATAAATAATTCCTGATAAAAATACAAGTTCGAAACCACTTAGGTCATATACCGCTAATAAGTTTCTTTTATAATCAAATTTTATTCGATATAAAGCAGTGCGATATTGCAAAAAAATTTAAAAATATGCGATTTAGACACAATGTTGTTGCCTGTACGAACAGAAACAATGACTAGCAAATGGATCTTTGAATAATTCAAATTCATATTAAGGGTAAACAATATTTTTAAATGATGATCCATTTAAGCTCTTAATAGTTAACTTCAGTTTCATTTCTCCTTTTCAGGAAACTATCATATTTGTATTTTTCCCCATACCTGCCCGTAGGAAATTAATGAAGGATTCTATTAATTCATATTCATTGCCTGGTTCTTTCATGATTTAATACTAAGCTTGAAAACTAAATGCTCGCAAAATCGTGTTCCAAGGGTTATAAAACAGATTTATACATCGGTTATCTTCAATACCATACACAAGTATATTTTTCATGGAAAATTTGACTAATAAGAAATTTTTCTTAATTACATAACCATTTCCGCTTCTTTTTATATATGGAAAACAATATGAAAATATACCTTGTTTATTGCTATACATATATAAAATGTATTACAAAATACGTATAAATAAACGCTGAATGTGTGTAAGTCAACAGATTTATTTGTTATACTTTATTATTTTTTTCAAATTCAACACCAATTCCATATGATAGTTTTGTAAAATTTGAGTATTTCAATTTAAAAATGCCAAAGTTAAATTTAATAGGACTTATTTGTGCTTAAAATATTATCAAAATAGATTATTTTACCATAAAAAATTACACAAAGTCTTTGGGATTCATATTACTTAATATCCGTAATATTCGTGCGATGTCAGGAAGGGTATTGCTAGTATATACACATATACATCATATACAGAGGCCGTTGCATTCAACAATCTTGCACACAATTACCCAATAACTAAAATGTATAACCGATAATGTTAACCTTGAAACGTAACGCCTAAAAATTTAATGTATTTAATTCTAACAATGTTCATAACAAAGGAGAAAAGTCGATGGAAAGGATGCATAATATGAATTAAAATGGGTTAAACATTGATTTGCTAAACAATTGACCTCTTAAATATAACTCCCAGGGACAAAATTTAACCTGAAAAAAGAAGTACTAGCCGAGACTGAGGTTTATTTTCAGAGAAAAGGAAAATTGTGTAACAAAAAGACTATAGAGAGTAGGAGCGTTGCAATGAATGATTGTCTTCTTAAGGAAAGGATGTATGTGAAACACGCACATACAGCAGTCATAAAGTTTTATGGAAATCATGAAATTCATTCTGTAATGTTCATTCTTCTTTACAGAAAAGCTATCAATCGAATATTTAAAAAAAAAAATGGAATGAATATGTAAAAACAAGCAACTAAATTATCACAAATAAATTTAGGTCAGTTATTTTAATTTGAGAATAAATCATTAAAAAACTAGTCTAGAAAATATATTGATTTATTGTAATGATGTGGTGAATCTCCTTTGTGGTTTATTTATTATGTGTTTCGAAAATAGGTGTGCTATGTATAAAATAGGGAAAATAAACGTCAATTGTACAGGCGATCTTTTATCAGTTACATAAATATCAAAATTAATTAATTTTGAATGAAGAAACTTAAATCAATCAAGTAATTGCCATTTTTAGATAAACCTGACTTATATTTTTTAATTATATATGTACTAATAATAGTAAGGACACCATATTTAGGGTATTTTATGAATGATAATCATTAAAAATCGTTCAAATTTTGATACTGTACCATATGTTGAGACATGCGGTTGGTTCAGTTATCATTAATTTCTGGATTTAAAGATTAAAAATAATATTCTGATAGAATCCCTGAACTTTATAAACAAATATTTCAAACAAATTTGTTTGTTTAAATCAATTTTTGGATTTGAACTTGCTGTATGATGTTGTTACATTTCAAAAGATGTTATACCATGGATCTAGAATACACACTGTCCGATTTTGATGTAAAAAATGTTCAATACAAAATTATTCGTGCATAGATAAATTAATTTTATAATGATGATTAGGAAGTTAAAAAAATAAATATTTTTTCAGGTAAACATATACGAGGATAATCTCTATAAAATTTTTTGTAATCCATTGCTTTTCGTATATTCTAAATTTCAAACATGGCTTTTTGGACAAGCGACCTGTTTATAAAAATACAGATTTGAAATTTACATGTCTATCTTTTTATGAAACACCAGTATATATAAATATTCTCGTTTGAGTTATTAAACGAACCACACACCGAATGAATAGGCGCAATACTAATTTAATGACTAAGTCAATTCATGATTTATAAATAAATTATTATTTATTTCCAAATTCTTTTGTAATATTGGCCCATATTTATAGCAGATGTAAGTGAATAAATTATATTTAAAAGTATACAGTAAATTAACTACAAAAAACATTTTTGATCTTACACAAAAAATGCCATTAACAATGAATGTATTCAAAACAATGTAAATTATTTCCAAAGCAATGATTTTATTATTCTAAAATTGAATTATGGTTGTAATCTTAAAATATGGTTTTCCACTATGATAAATTCATTTATATTATTATTGTACATGTAGATAGAGATGAATCTTTATTATCCGTGGTCGAGAATCAAAGGGCAGTACTCTTTTAATATTCGACATATATAGCATATTCGACATATAGAGTAGATTAATTTTAGTCTAATATTTATGATTTGTTTTCATAAAATCACAAATACGAAATCCGTCTTCCATCAAGGTAAGTCAAAAATGAAAAAAGATAGCAAGCAATATTTTAGTTACGTATACCAGATACAAAGAGTTCGTGAATGAACAAAATCTGTCCATTTGATCCAATGAATCCATGACCCATCTTTTGAATCATGAAACGTAGAAGATTTGAACAATAAATTATTTGAAACATTATGTCGTAAACTATTTAGATAAGCCACAATTTTAGCTCTAAATTAGTTAAAAACACATATACTTGCAAAACATATTCTTATTTAATATGTTTTTTTAACTATATTGACTGTATATTTGGGGTATTTATTGAACGCATTGATACTTAACCATTTGTCGAGTTTCTAAATTATTAACCTTGTTAGTTGTTATTATAATTATGAATCAAATGAATTGTTTCATTTTGGGTGCGTTGTTAATTTAACTTGTTCGTATATACGATTTATTAATCTTAAGATGAAAACATACATGATTATTCATTTTAATTTGTAAGTAAATTGTGACAAATTTTCAATGTAAAATAAAAGGCCACCCACAGACATCAATAAGATTGAATAGATTTTGTAGTATCTATTTCGGAAATATGACCACGATTGAAAAACATATATGAAATAAAAGAAATATATGTAGAAGAAATATAAAATTATTATTAAAAACAAGTGAGGATAACAACTAAAAAGTTGACTATATTAATATGCTATTAAACTTCCATACATAAATGAAGTATTTATCAAATATAATATACGGTATAATAGTTATTATACTTACTATAATATATAGTATTACAGTTTGTTATTAGAGTAATATAGTTTGTTTTAAAATAGGTGATGAACAAGAGAGTAATTATACCGGTGAACACGATTTGATTATGGATATAAACTTGAGATGCTATTTCAAAACTATCCCAAATTATGTTTTAAATAAATATGAAAAAATATTTAAAATTTATACAGCGAGGTTATTCTGAATCCTAGAACGAATTAGGACTATATGGGTGAATTCATATTTTTCTTTTGAAGTAAATTTATCAAATGAAAGAAACTTTAGGATGTTTTGTCAAGCACTTCTGATAAATTTTCTAAATAAATTAGATAAAATGATCTTATAATAAATTAAAAAATATAATTGAACAATTCAAAGAGAGAAAAGTACAATAAATGTAAGACTAATGAGAGAAATGGTTCGATTGAGAATGTAAAATCGAAAGAATATCCCCTGTAAATGGAACTTGAGATACATCATAAAATTCAAAATTGATGAAAATATTCAAACGTATGAAAAAGTAAAAAAGATTTCAAAAATGTGACTGAAGTATAAAAAACGGGAGTATATTAACGAAAATATGAATCGGTCTCTTGATGTTTAGACACATCGTGTGACCGATACACGAACTACATATGTCGAACATAATGTGGCTTCCATTCATGTTAAATGTTCGGGTTGTTGTTTGTCGAATATAAATTTAACGAATTTTTGGCACATGGCTACACTATAGGTCCAATTAAGGAAACTCAATTTTTGCTTTTGCTTTTCCGAATGTTTTATTGCTATTTTTCATTGTTTCGTTTATTTAATTATTTAAACTTCATTTTAATTTGTTTGTAAGCCATTTGATGAATGTAAAATAATCAATTATAATAATTAAATTTACAGATTATGTTCATTCCCATATAAAAACGAACCAACGTTTGTGTGATATATATTGGATCAAACATTCACCCCACCGTGTAGCAGTTTATATGCCATTAACAATCATCAAATATTTAACCGAACGAGGCCAATGAATCAAACTTTTGTCGCATCGTGTGGTAGTACCCGCTTTAATGTTATTAAACCGGATTATATTTCATCGGATATGGTAAGTTTTTTAACTCTGATAGAAAAATGATACGCCAAATGATTATATAAATGAGTGGATTAAATGTAAGTAATCAGAAATTGATACACTGATATGAATGGAGACACAAATAGTATAATTCCGACAAAAAGTATAATATTTGAACTTAAGTGAGCTGTTGACTTAGCATTTGATTTAAAACCTCAATATTTGTAATTTTACTTTCAATTTTGCTTTGTTTATATTTTGAAATTTAAACCATATTTTATTATATTTCTTTTTTCTTTTTTTTTTTAATTGTGTGTTTGTTAAAAACTTGTATAGTTTGCCCGAATTTAAAATTCATAGAGATATATTATAATTTGTAATTTTTTGTATATAATGATCTAATATAATAGCTTGTATACTTTCACCTAGTACAAATAAGTGAAATAATAACTTCTACAAAATATTAGATTACGGGTCAGACTTATTACAATCATCCTAAATATGTAATATTTAGACATTATATGTAGATATTAAATTAAGAATTATTAATGAGTCATTGTGAAATAAACCTATTAAAATAAAATTTGTGTACAATTTTCAACATATTGAAATACTTATAATGAAAACAGGAAATTATGTATCATTTATACGATTTCTTAAAACATAAACAATCATTTAATTTATATATGAAAAGTCAACAATTAATATAAGAAAAGTCAATAATCAAGAATAAGTAATCACGTCAATCTTATTTTTAAAATTTAATGAAGTTCTTAATAAACTTTTATGTAAATCATATTTATTGTAATTTAATTTAAATGCGCAGCGAAAGATTATGGTAATTAATAAACAAAATATTATACATTATTTTTTGAAAAAAAGTTGTAATAAACATATTAATTGTGATGTATAGATCTAAATACAGATATTATAAACCATATGGAAAAGGTTTACGGAAATTGCTACCACAGATTTTTGAGAGCTATCTTACAGTTTCTTACTAAAATATTTCAGGAAATTTTTTCAATATTATTGAAAAAAACTGAAAAATTTTCGTTATCATCAGTTTAAGTTTATTCTTTTCGTCATTCCGTATGTTTATTTTGATACACTTGTTATCCAATGATTTCATTAAATCAACAATTTAAATTATAATTTTAAATTTTTCATTTGGAAGTATCTCCGTGACCATTGGTAGTAACGAATAGTTTGTCGTAAATTGTATTATTTATTTTGTGAAAATCCATTTTTATATAAACTAATGGATACTTTTAGCTTTGCCTAATTTTAAAGTGAAAATTAAAATTAGTGAAAGTTTCCATTAGTTTGTATGTTTTGTAATAATACAGACGGGCCTGGCAATATTTTATATCCCATGTTATAGGTACGTAGTATTTTATTCATCAATTTGAATTCACCTAGCCACGTACTTATTGTCAATAAAATCTTAATATCTCTCTCGTTTTGGTATTTATATACATAGTTTGACCAACTTTCGCTCAATTGGCAATGTTGTCGACTGAAATGTACGAGGCTTAACCAGTTCGGTTGTTGGTTCGATTCCCGCTTTTTATTGTTATCTTTTAACTTTGAATTAGACCCTTTTTACCCATATCTAGGTTTCCTAAACGGTACCCATCTGTTAAATAATTTTATATCTATAATTGGCGTAAACTATGTATATACAATATTTGGGTACTAGTAGTTTACGGTTTCAATCTCTTCTATCTTTTTTATTTTATACCTCTTTTCATTTTGATTATTCAATTTAAATATGTATTGATAATGTATGTATTACAACGTATGATTGATAAATAAAATGCATTATGGATGAGTATAAAATAGGTTTTCATATGTGAAGCTCTCTAACATTTGGATATATTATATATTTTTTTTTTAGAAAAAAAAATACATTTTAATATAAATTTTCTTTATATGATATATTCTTCATAATTTATATATTTTAATAAAATAGAATAGCAGATTTTAAGGTCCCGTAATAAAAAAAAAATAATAATAGTAATATTTGACTGGAGAATTTCAAATTTTTAATAATTGTTATTAGAAAATGTGTTTCTCTTCATTATTAATTTGCTTTTGTTTGTCGAGAAATTTTAAAATTTTAAAGACAAGTTGGAACTGCCTTCTATCATAGACAGTGAGCCACTCCATCCGGCCCCAGATAATCTGCCATTATGGCCCATAACAGTTATTGCAAATATTTATAAAATAACTTGTTTTTTATGATAAATAATTGCAGAAAGTCAATGACAAAGTAATATTTGATTAATACATTTGTTTTCGTTTTGGAGTATTAATAGAGTTGAGTTGTGGAAATTTAAAGCAGCATTAAATTTAATGCTGCTTCTGATTTATAGTTTAGCGCCGAGTTATATGTTTGGATTTTTCAACTATTTTTCTTCATATTCCAAGTAAAAATAAATGAAATTACCAAAAAAGCGAAAAATATTAATTTCTAGTTTTTCAATTATCACTCATTTGAGAGATGTAAACTTTTTTGAATCATTTTACAACCACCATGCTATTCCATGGCGGATGTTTGATTTAAACAAGTGAAGATAACAAATAACTGAGTTAATTGTTTAGATACAAAGCATTTGATTGAGTATAAGTGAACCAATTTTAATCAAAAGCATTGTTCAAATATCCATACTATACGTAAATACATATAAAATAATAATATGTAAATAGTTTTTGTTCTTAAATTTTTCTTCTAACTTTTATTGGACCCATTGGACTAATTTTGAACATTCGGTCACTTAAGTTAGATACTTGTATTAGCGTTACAAACTTAAAACAAAAACTTTTATTCTCTGAAATATTCTTTTTATGTTGAGTTATTTTATTTTAAACAATTAACTGTTTCAGTCAGTTTTAACTTGTTTTGATAATTTGCTGTTAGAATATTAAAAATCTAAATTTGTGGTAAAAAAAAGAATGAGATTTTGTCGGGAAAGAAATCTGTTTTAAATTGAATGTAGAAATAAATAAATTAACCGGTCATTGTTGTTGACGTGTGTATTTTTTACGTCCTTATAAGATTTGATCGTTCTTAAATGATAACTACATAATCTTAGTTTTTGTCCGACAGCGGGTGACTTTCATATGAAATCGTAATATATGATATAGGGAAGAGTAGTGTTGTGAAAATATATTTTTCTTCTCATAATTTTTCATCACAATACAACAATGTTGCGTATTAAAAATTATATATATATATATATATATATATATATATATATATATATATATATATATATATATATATATATATATATATATATATATATATACAGATGTTATGTGAAATATAACCATATGGAATTCACAACTTTATATTTGAACTAGCAGGATTAGGACCTCAACGTTACATTGAATGATATATGTGATTTCTTTTAA